>CM033358.1:607500-1144175 GCA_019395295.1 Osmanthus fragrans
ATGAAAAGAACGATAGAAGCAAAAATGTTACAAGTTATCTTTCCGATAATGTAAGGATTAACTATCACAATGACCATCTTTGGTACCTTAAAGAGGCAATGAACGAGAAGAAGTAAGTCATCCTTATTTTTAATTGCGTGCTAGTCATTAATTGAACTCTAAACAAATTGTAAATTATGAATTTAGTTGACAAGTTTCCTTTCCTTTTCAGGCTAGGTGTTCGTGTGAAGGGTTACTACATATGGTCATTATTTGACAATTATGAATGGGCCGCGGGATACACGGTCAGATTTGGTATTTTCGCAGTAGACTTTGAGGATGGTCATTTGACAAGAGTCCCAAAACACTCAGCTCTATGGTGGATGAAACTCCTTAACAAGAAGCAAGATCAAGAAACTGAAGGAGGACGTCAAGGCTCTGTGAAAAGGCCAAGAATTGAAGCTAAATAAGTGTAAAAGTGCTGCTTAATCCTTTTATTCTGCAATGTTATGTCGAATAAGGCACGGATGCCATGTTGTTCGGTTTGTTTCCTGCTTTTCCTGTGTGGGCTGTTGTGAAAGCCATGCTTCAACTTCTTTAATTTGGCTTGTTTATCTTGCTTTGATGAACATAAAACATTCTATGTCAAAATAGAATGTTTTTGTTTAAAATGTTAAAATAATTCCAGTGTGGGGCTGTGTGCCCATAAAGTATTGCTGTAATGGATTGATATTTTGTGGCATTAAATAAATATCTGGTTTTTAATATCTTTCGTTGATTGGAATATTTATGACATGATATTTTCAATTTAGCAAGCTCATTCAGATAATATTAGTTGTACACTTGCTTGGTAAATCCACATGTTAACAAATGTTGGCACATCATGCTGACAAGACCGCAATGTCTCAACTGTGAGTAATGACACTTGCATTAATTTGAAGTGCATTGGATTATACCATGTGTTGGAATTTGATTTTACAGCATAACCGAGCAAAAAATTAAATTGAACGTAATCGCAGAATGAATTACTTTATTATTTTAATCAACTAATAAAATCATTCGACAACTTTGAGCGATAAAATCTCACTAGTGCACAATATCGTGTACAAGTAATAAAATGATAAATTAAATACCGTTTTCAAAATAGAGTGTACTTGAGACCTAATTCTTTTTCCTATCTAACTTGCTCTCTATCTCGGCTATTGCACCTTCCCTCTCTCTAGAAGCCAAATAAGGCTAAAAGATTGTCGTTTTGCAGATATCAAATTGGAACGTATTCAACTGATTCTCATGACATTGAATAATTACAATAGTGTTTATTTTATTTTGTTCAGGCGAAGATTAAGGAAACAACTGGGAAGTCTAAAATCATGACATTGAATTATTACAATAGTGCATAAATATCCTCATTCGTTGTTTTCCATTATCATCTGAGGAACCAAAAGAATAATGCAAATTGAATTGAACAAAACAGCATCATCCAATTCTCTATTCATATATCAGTAAATTAATTTCTGATTTAAATATATTTTCCTACTCTACTTGCCAAACTACCTAATTAATTTCCAGTCCCTTCAGAACTTTTAAACTGTTTGGCCTTCTCCCATTGCTTGACCAAATTAGCATATCCTTCAGCTGAACTAACAGCAAATTCTGTCAGTGAATTCATGGCCACTGACATTCCAGCGCAAAGCTCTCTATTGGCTGCTTCAGCCACTTTCTCTACACTCAGTACTTCATCTTCAAATTGGCAAACCTTCATGCCTCCTTGAGGTTCCCGTTTCCCTCCACAGCTCTTTGAAGCACTTAGTTTCCTGGAAGAATCTTCCTGTAGTTGTTGTGCATACAAGGAACAAATACCTGCTGCTGCAAGATCGAGTCCATCAAGTACTGGTTCTTCCTGGATTGCATCAAGAAGCCTGGACCATTGGATGCAAATGTTAAACATTGACGATCCCCCGAAGGACTCATGAGGATCCAATGGTAATTTTGATGTGTCAGGATCCAAACGAACACAGCGCAAGAGCCATCCTGTCAATGCATGCACATAGGAGCGCTGAGAAACAATCCATGTCTCAAAGCAGGATCTCCAATTCCTGAGCTCAGTGTCAAGGTTAGCAGCTGAACGGACAAGCCTTTGTATCTCCGAAGGTGACATTTTTTGGTTCTTTATTGCAGAATTTGTTGAGGGCGTTCGGGCCAGTAAAATCTTGGCTTCGTCTAGAGTACACTTCTGCAATTGATGGCACTCAGCCATAACCTTCCACATCCTTGCTAACCTGGTAAATAACCACCCAAATAATTCAACTGCATCATTTAATTTACACAGATTTAAGTCTAATCAGTGGGAGAAGCATGTACAATATGGAAAAAATTCACAAGCGTAGGCTTGAGAATCTCAAAGTTCGAACCCAGGTGAGAATGAATATATTTTAAACGAACACATGCTACCGAAGCTGACATTATTCAAAAAAATCTTTGGTTTATTCAAAAAATCTTTGGTTTATTTTATGAAGTAACGTATCCAGAGCTGACATTAACGGATTGAAATTTTTCGACCAGGACAATGTTACTCATAAATTTCAAAATCATTTGTACATATTATCTACTGTTGAAGAATAATAATAGATCATTTATTTGGCTAGGGGATAAACATTTTTGTACTTTTCTTACAGAAGTAAGATGTCAAGAAAAAATCACATGTATTACACGCCTCATAGTCATAGTTAGAAATACTTGAAGCATGTGTATATCAGTTGCATATTCCAGTATTTTCATCTAATTTCACTCAGTAAGTCTAATAGAGGACAATAATTAGAGCTAGAAGCAAACAGGGCAAAACATTGTTAGCCTTATCATTTTTCCAAAATAAGCTAAGAAACTAAATTGAGATTCGTACGTACTCGTGCACTAGTTCTAATATCTGAGGCTCTAGCTCTTCATCCCTTAACGTTTCAATTCTCTTAGAGGCAGATTCAACTAAGTGAATTGAAACTTTTATTTGGGTATGCAGATCACTTATGGCTGCTCTTGCTTTATCAGAAAGAGGAGGTTCTTCTCCTTTGACATCTTGATTTCGCAGCTGTGCACACTTCTTTTCATATGCTTTTTGAATGCGTTCACCAGCCTGTTTAGACACAAAAATCAATTATAATTGACTGACATGAGCAAATCCAGCAATGTAACATTTAAAAATAAATCATGACAATATCTTCTCCCAATAGAGTGAGAATCTTAAAATTTCATCACATGCAAAGAAATTTGGAATTCAGCCGCTATATTGAAGAACTACAGAAGTACAGGATTATCTTTACATTTCTTCTCCCTAAATGCAAGTTTTTCTGTTATGTTTATGGTTAAAAATGGAAGTACAGTCTTGGGTTTCCCAAATATATCAAGATAAATTATTTAAAGCTGAAGGGGCTCTATATTCTGCAATAATGTAATGAAATGCAACTTGTGATATAAAGAAATCCTAAAATGGTAGATCTTCAGGAAAAAGAAAACACTTTTTTATGTTCACAATCTTCATCCTTAAACATACATGCATACATTCTGTAGGTTATATAAAAGAAAATTGGGAATTGCACTTTCTAAATTTAAGTTGATTGAATGCGTGTATGGTACAATTTGCTCCTAATGTTTCTGCTTCCATGGAAATAACCTTTTCATTTTCGTTCATAGTTTTTGTTTTCTTGTGTACTTCAACAAAATGCATCTCCAAGCCTAATAACTAATATAGGTGATGAGGCTATTCTTATTTGGCACAAACTGTTCATCGGTCAGAGGCATACCCTCACTTCATGGTAAAGTTTTTTCTCCCAAGCATATAATTTCTCCAGGGTTGATTGATGGTTTCCTGTAAACATGCAGGATTCTTCAGAGAAGATGCTACTACATTCATAGTCTTCGTCTCTTGAGGTTGAAGAGCTCACTAAAAACCTTGATGATTTTGAGGATCGAGATGAAGCCGACCTGAACAAAGTTCCTGGATTCAACATCTCCATTACTGAAAAATAAAATTTTATGTTGAGATTAGCAAACAAACTTGGAGAATCATTGAGTTATAATGTTTTTGTTTTTCTACTCAAGTATCTAAAGATTCTAAACTGACTTGACTAATGAAAAGAGTTTTAGCAAGAAAGCATAAAATCTTGATTGACCATGATATCATGGATGAAATTGGTAAAACATTCTAAATGAGAGGTGACAAAAAATAGAATCCATTTACAGGAAAAGAATGCCATACTTGACGCGAGTTCTTTCCCACCCCTTAAGCTGTTGGACTTTATAAAATAATTCTCTGGCTCGTTAGTCAATCAACATTTATATTTATATGCAGCAGCAAAAAAAGGGAATGCAGGAGCTATGACAAAGTGCACACTGCATTTTAATTCAATTCAGTATCATATTTAAACCTGTGAGATCATTTGATGTTGATGAGTACTTGGTCCTGCAGGACTGGAAAATTGATGAAATGACTGTAGCTGAATTATGCACAATCATGAACTGATCTTCAAGATCCTTAACAACTTCTTCCATGCTTGTTATCCTTTGATTTACGTAAACCGTATATCCAGGAGTTTCCTCTTTTGATTCACAATCAGTAACTGTAGTTTCTTTATCACTAATTTGACCTACATTTTCACCTCCCGCTACTTTGACACTTTGAACATTTTGAATTTCATTTGGTTGTAATCCTCGGTTTGTTTGCTCTTTTCCAGTTCCACTGTTTGTTCCATCCTCAATTTTACTATTGCTACTACCATCAACAACTTCTGCTAAGTTGGAGTTCTCATCAGGCTTAACCCTCTCTTCTTTCATTTTTATACTTTCGTCACTCTCCTCTTTTTCTTTTTTCTCTTCCAATTCAGGTATGCTTTCCTCTTCTCGAACGTGCCTTACTCGAGCATTCTCATCATTCAAAATAGTCTCATCAAGACTGCTGGTGGTATAGCCATAGTAATCTAATGAAGAAAAGGGATTCCAGAAAAAATCCCATTGAGATGTTTGAGCTGAAATTGGAGAACAATTAGGTCTATCATTGGGGGAGCTATGGAAAACTGAAGAGCTCACAGATGATGGATGCATTTCCAAAAAGCTGGCCATTTCGAAATGATGCACAGGAGCGTAAGCTTCAATTCTGACAGTTTCTGCTGATTGAGGTGGTCTCATCTCAACAGTACAAGAAGGATTTCCACCAGACTTGAGGTAGTTTATTTTACAACATGAGTTCGGTTCAGATTTAAATGGTGTCACTGAGAAGGATCTCGGTGATATGCAGATGAAAGCAGCACTTGTTTCCTCTATGGGGGCGAAGTCTGGTGTAAAAGAATCTGATATACTCACATGCTCATGCCCACTGATATATTCTCGAAGTGAAGCAGAAACTCTTTTAATGGATCGTATATAAGCAATGTGTCCAGAGGCAAATTTCATTCTTTGCTCAACTGCCTGTTTGATGAACTTATTACGATCCTTACAAAGTTGTAGAACCGCTTCATTATCCAACTTCGATGGAGAACAACCCATTTCTTTGTTCAGCTTTCTTTCCCTTTCAAACTTTGATCGCTAAGAAATTTCAGGCTTCAAACAAATTGAGAATTTCAATGGAGAATTTTTGTTGTCCCACCAGAATCATATGTATCCTCCACCTTTCTACTCAGGCCTTAGCAAGAAACAAAAACTCAAACATTCAACAATAACATACAACACATTGCAAAAGGTAAGAAGATATGCATAGATAAGTCCTAAAAATAGTTCCAAGAATGCACTAGTACGCCGAAAATTCCTGGCACTAGCGCGTCATTATCATTATTCTTCTACACTGGAGAAAAATATAGAATTCAGTTTAGTTTTAGTTACCTTAATGGATGAAAAAGCAAAACCAGAAATAATGTTATATCTAAAACTATGCTAGACAAGAAAATTTGTGGACTTTAAAAATCAGCCAATGTTTTGTATTGAAACAGAGTAAAATTTGATAATGAGGATTCTTTTTTGATGGTTTTCAAGACTGAGGATGGAAACAAAGAATTAGATAAATATATTCAGTCGAAATTCAATTGAATTTAAGAGGATAACAACACACACTTACTATATCCTTATTTTTAAAAAGAAATAATTTGTATACAGAAATCTCCAGTAAAACTGTTTTTATTTGACAATGAAAGTTGATTAAAAGAGATAAATTCTGATTTAAATGTAAATTTTCAAAATCGAATCTTGAAACACCAGATATATCAACAATTCAATAAATTAATAATTGCCAAAAAAAAAAAAAATCATTTGAAACTGATGAATTTTAGTTTCAAAAACCCGAAAAAGAAAGGCTGAAAATCAATCAAACAACACCACCCCTGACGCAAATATAATAAAATTCTTCGCAAGATAATGAAAACCCCATCAAACTTTTCTATCGATAAATTAGTGGCAACAAGAAAAATATAACACACAAAATGAAGAATTCTGTTCAGAGCAGCGGAAAACAAGGTACAAACAAAAAAATAAATCAGCTTCGAGAAAAAAACAAATTTGTTCAATTCTTACAAAGTTTTGAACTAACAAACTGAACAGAAACAGAGAGTGACTTAAGCCTGAGAATTGATCAGAAATAAAAAATAAAAATAAAAAAGAACATTCGCACCTGAAATGTGGTGGCTGTTTTTGTTCGTTTGATCGCAGGTTATTGTTTTTTTTTTGTCTTGTCAGAGAAGGAGAGACGTTGAGAGGATACTGCAACGGTCAAAATTGTATTTAAAGTATTAAGTATACACTAGGGAAACAAATCGACAATATTGGAAAAGGTTTTTTTACGTTGGAGTCCAGTACACAACAACGGCCCAAGACACTGTGGGTTTGTCTGAGCTTTATTTTCTGAGAAAATAAAAATTTATAATAGTAACTTTTTGAAAAATATATGATTGAAAAGCAGAAAAAAAAAATTTAAATTTACGTGTAAAACTATTTTATTGAAAGAATGTAGAATTGAAAATGAGTTTAAAGAAAAATAAATTTTTTAATGATCGATATCAAACAGGGGTTATGTCCTTTACTTACGGCCTTACGGCAAAATACTCCATTCCCGCACGACACCGTTCCCCTTTAGTGTCTCCAATGGAACGGGAATACTGTTATATTAGTTGGGGGATTGGGTGATGGGGAACATTCCTAGCCTCCCTCTTATTTTTATTTATTCTATCTTTATATTTTTAATTTAAATCAAAATTAAATAAAATAATTTAAAGAAATAAATAAGTTAATTGAGAAATATGATGAAAGATGGAGATGTTTTATGGATATGTCAATGATTTTTGAAAGGTGTTATAAACTAGAGAGGAATTTAAAAAAAAAAAAAAAAAAAAAATAGAGATAGTCAAGAGACTTTTGTATATGGGAATAATACAAAAGTCAAGTGTTTACTATACATCAATTCAAAAATAAGATTTAACTTTCAAATATTCAGAAATCAGGTTTTAATTAAAATTTATTTATTATTTAACTATTTAATTAATTAAATATATAAAAGTCACAAATTTGTACAATTTGGTCACAAATTCATTTATTGGTCACATATTATCAAATTAATGAGTCGCAAATTATTTCAAGATCACAAATCAAAGATTTTTTAGGTCAGAAATAATTTTCGAAGTCACAGATCGAAATTTTGATAGGTTACAATTTATTTTTGAGGTCACAAATTATTTTACGGTCACGATTCAAAAATTTCATCGATTACAATTTGTTCATTGATCACAAATCATTGGTCAGAGATTAACCAATTTAATGGTCACAGTCTACGACATAATCTGTGACCGCCACCAACACTTGTAACCACCGTCTCCATCATACCACACCACCACGACCAACTAAAAAAATTCTCAAACACACCATCACGACCGCCGCTGCCACCACAATGACCACCCATCAACACCGTCACCGCCACCGCCACCGCCACCAATCCACAACCCATTCACTTATAAATTATAATACTTGATTTATAACACTCTAACTTGAATTATTAACTAGACAGTAGCGGTCTCATTTGAAATCTTATTTGACGAAAATCGGACAAGTATATCATAGGAAGGAAAAGAGTCCATTTTATTTTTGGAGTATTTAAAGCAAGAATTATTCTAAGTGTACACTCAGAATGACACTCCTTTCATAGTCCATGGGGTCCGCAATTATTTTAATTGAGGACCCACTTCCCTAGTGTGAGAGAAGTGTCAAAGTTAGTATAAAAAAAGATGTACTTGTAGCTTAATTCTTAAAGCAAATGTTGTATGATTAATTTATTGGCAAGAAAACCAATGGCACAAAACCTAAGTGAAGAGAGAGAGAGAGAGAGAGAGAGTACATGATAAATAACCCTCATCTTTAAAGAATTTATTTACAGCTCCTTTATTATATGATTCGTATATATCGAGAAAATCTGGATCATTGACATACATGTCCTTAATGTATTCAAATCCAAGCAATTTCGCACTTAAAGAAGTTAGAAATACATACCTTCTAGACGATGTATCCGCTACCACATTTTCCTTACCTTTTTTGTACCAAATGACATAGAAAAATGTCTCGATGAATTCCATCAATCTTGCATTCTTTTGTTTAGTTTATCTTAGCCTCGCAAATGTTTCAATGACTCATGGTCAGTGTGAATTATGAACTCCTTTGGCCATAGATAGTACTGCCATGTTTTCGAGACTCGAACAAGCAAATACAACTCCGTATCATATGTAAGATACTTGATAGCTGCTCTACTTAGTTTTTTACTAAAGTAAGCTATTGACCTTCTATCATGCATCAAAATTGCTCCAATACCTATCTCCAAGGCATCACATTCAATCTCGAAACTTTTGTCAAAGTTAGATAATGCTAAAACTAGTGTTTTACAAAACTTATCTTTAATAGTGTTGAATGCATATTCCTGTTCGACACCCCATTGAAACCCTACACTCTTTTTAACAATTTTAGTGAGTGATGTGACAATTGTGTTGAAGTCATTTACAAACTACCTATAGAAATTAACTAAACCATGAAAACTCCTTACCTCAGTAACACTTTTAAGTGTTAGCATTCTTTAATAACTTTTATTTTCTCTTCATCCACTCATATCTCCTTTGCACTAACCACATACCTTAGAAAGACAATTTTTTCTATGCAAAATGTACACTTTTTAAAGTTAGTATAAAGTTGTTATTTTCTTAAAAACCACAATAACACAACTTAGATGTTCTATATGCTTAATAAAGTCTTTACTATAGATCAATATGTCATCAAAATAAATTATCACAATTTTACAAATAAATGCACGCAAAACATGATTCATTAATGACAGAAATGCACTTGGTGCATTCGTGAGTCCAAACGGCATAACCAACTATTAATACAAGCCATATTTAGTTTTAAAAGTGGTTTACCATTCGTATCCTTCCATGACTCATTCTAATTTGGTGATATCCACTTTTAATGTTAATTTTACTAAATATACATGTACCATATAATTCACCCAACATATCATCTAACCTAAGAATAGAATAACGATACTTTATCATTATGTTTTTAATGACCCTGCAATCCACACACATTCTTTAGGTTCCATCTTTTTTTGACAAAAGTAGCACTAACACGACATGTGGACTCATACTTTTCCTTATATATCCCTTCCTCATCAAATCATCTACTTGTCTTTGAAGTTCATTTGTCTCATTGGGGTTACATCGGTAAGCCGGTCTGTTTGGAATGACAGTTCCAAGTACGAAAGTCAATTTGATATTTAATGTCTCGAATGGGTACCCATTAGGCATGTCTTCTAAGAATACATTTTCAAATTCTTGCAACAAAGAGACAGACAAATTAGGGAGGGGTGAGTTAGATTCCTCAAAATTGAGAAGTGACTCTTTATAGACTAACAAAATCATTTGTTGTTTCTCCACTATTACCCTCTTCAACTCACTCCATTTTGCAAATAAATTTGCTTTCGACTGTTCTTTCCTCTCGAAAAACTCTTTTTCTTTTCTCTCATGTGGCTCAACTCTTTTTTCTCTCTATTAACCACCTCACTATTTTTTTCTCTTGCTCTCTAATTCTCTCTTTCTTATTTCACAATTTGATTTGGTCTTCATACACTTGTGTCGGCATTAATAGCGCAAGAGTAATAGACTTTCCTTTCTTGATAAAGTTATACCTATTTTTGTATCCATCGTGAATTACTTTTCTATCATATTACCATAGTTTCCCTAATAAGATGTGTCCGGCATGCGTAGATACTACATCACACATTATCTCGTCATGAACATTAAGGGTACAATCCTGCATAGATCAATATCAAAATAATAGGGAATTTGACTGCTTATCTTATGGTTGACTTTCAAGAAGGAACCTCAATACTTAAAAGTCTCTTGATTTTATAAATAAATACTTTTTTTTTGTTGTTGTAAAAAATCGATACCAATGTTCAATGTCATGGTTCAGCGATTAAAATAGGTGTTCCTTTTGATTGTTCCAATGAAATGTGACGCTTCTTTCATAGAAATGAAAATGTGTTCTGAAAGCAATTGCTCAACACGTTGAACTTCATAGGGCGATAAGATTCTTCATTGAAAATTTTATGCCCACTTTTAGGGAAAGAGTATTTACGGATTTTTTTTTTACAAATGGGTCTCGTGCTGTTGCTATTAGAGAGTATTTATAGCTTAAATTCATCAATAGTGAACAAGTTGTATAGTCACTTCTGATATGTCTTTTTCATTAACAAGTACACTTATTGATGCAATTTATTGCAGAATTTGAAGTATTGCACTGCACAAGTACTACCAAAAAAAAAATAATAATAATAAAACCATTTCGTTTTTTTTTTAAATAATTTTGTGCTCCTCTAGTCCCCAGCATTATCGATTATCATGATGAGTAGTGTGTGTATAAATTATTTTAAAACACAATTGCGTGACAATAGTTAGGGGTGAAAATGGATCGAGTCAGGCCAACTCCGACCCTAAGTGAACAAGGTCCAGTAGGACCCGTGCAGTGGCTGTCCTTTTTTCAGAAAACAAAACCAATTTTTTGAGGAAAAAAAAAAAATCATTAACAGATTAATTATAATTTAAATCTGATCTTTCCGAATAAACTTAAACTTTTCCTTGAATAAAAATCATCTTTGTAAAGATCAAAATTTCAATCCATGAACACGTATTTTCTTATCCATGTATTGAGTCGTTTTGGGCTTTAACATAATCCAAATATACATATAAAATACCCCATAAAATTCGGTGAGGAAAAAGACATGTTTCAACTTTTATCGTCATTTATTTTATAAAAATTATGCACGTGTCAGACTTTTGATAAATTATAAACTTGGTATGCACTCTAGCTAGGATGCGTATTGAGACATAAGTTAAATAGAGGTGTGTACATATTTTGTTAATCTCTAACAGCCAAAGTTTTTAAATGAGCTGATAACGAATTGGTGTGGTATATTTATATCATAATATATGGACAGTAAGAACTATCAACAGTACTAAATATTTATTTCAAATACAGATGTGAACAATTTGTTTGATAACGTTGATCGAACATTGCTAAGCATAATATTATGGACGAAATCAAAAAGTTAAAAGATGTAGCCATGAAATTGGTTAACCATTAGCTCTTGGTGGTGGCTCTTTGAAAGGATATATGTCATTCAACTCCACCGCTGCATATCATCATTTTAGTGGTTTCTTTGTAACACCTTTTGGCATGCTTGTAACTTATTGCCTTCCTTGTTGTACCCACCTTGTAATTTACCATAACTTTTTTTGTATAAAAGCTGGTCTGCTTAGTCATAATATGGTCCCAAAATTTATATTTGACTTTAGTCCTTTTCCAAAATGGGATTTCCACAACAACCAGAAATTGATTTGTGGATCCATCCATTATTGTTTATTTTAAGAGCTTTAAAACACTATCTTTTGTTTTGAGGATCCCACACAATGCTTTGCTTTTGTTTGAGTCTCATTTTCAAAGTAAAACTGTTTTTGTTTTGCCCTATCAATATTTCAACGAAAGATATATCTTAAACAAATAATAAAGTGAAGGGAACCCACGTCCAACTCTCCCTTCCCCCACATCATTGCTGGGACGGGCCTCGCCTTATTTCATCATCGAAAGAAGAATATATAAAAAAAAAAAATGAGTTTTTTAGAGAATGTGTTACTATTAAAAAATAGGAAAAATTTCATTTTATGTGCAAAATTATTTTATGAAGAGAACGAATGATTGAAAATGAATTTCAAAAAATGAGCTCAAATGGGGCTTTGTATCACACATGGGAGTGATTAATTACCAACTAAGACTTAATTTAAGTTATCTTAATATTTTATTGCATTTAAAATACAATGCAATTAGCATATAATTAGGATTGTGTGTGTGTGTGTGTGAGGAAAAGATATGAATGGATCAACAGTCAACCACTGTCTTATAATAATCTTAACTAATTACCTGTATTTAAGACTTTCATTTAACAAAGGTAAGCACAGTTGGATTTTGATATTCACTAATTTCAAATCCTATTGGTTGATTAATTGACCAAAACGACTTGTTAGGAATTCATTAGTCATCATGTATTACTAAATACTAGATTAAGTTAGTTACAATTGAAAAATGGAGTTGTAATGATTTTGACTAAAGTTGTTTCGTGTGGTTAAGAGCGATGATATACAATAAATATTTCTTTAGTAAAAATTAAATTTATACATAGCTGTACTTAGGACTGTATTTATTAATCTATAAGAATGATCTAAGTTTTGTCCTTAATCTCTTAGTTAATTTTATGTTCATCATGGATTGCAAGTTCAATCCAAGTTTAACTCTGTGGTCTGTAATAAATTTTTAGGAAATAAAAAAAATCTGAAAATTTTATTACAACAATATCCTATCTAGTTAAAACTCATTTGACAAGGTAGAACTGTATAATAGTAGACAATGTTAAAAATAAATAAAATTTTGTTTATCATAATATCCAATCTTACCTAAAATGAATACAACATTCTATTAAAGTTGAATTACCAAATAGAGCTTTCACTCTCCAAGTGTTTTATTATTATTATTATTATTATTATTATTATTATTATTATTATTTGTTTGGTGTTGTATTATCACTGTCTGATTTTTAGTTCTATTTTTCCATATTTCTTTATTATGTTATGTAATTTGCATAATATCACGCTCATCATCATTTCTTTGAACAAAATTAATTTTCATTTTCTTGCCAAATTTTCAAATATCCATTGAAAAGAATGGTTGTAGTATGACATTTGATAAGATAAAAGAAGAATTAAGTAATTTTTTTTTTTTTATAAACAATTGATGTAGTATTTCTTTAATCTTTGATTTTACATATTTGTTTAGCTTTTTGATAGTATTATATCTTTATTAAGATAATTTGACTCTTGTAAAGAAATTATTTGTTTTTGAATATATTGTATCGAATGAACGTTATACAAATTATTACACATTCTTTACAATATTTTAATTTGATTAATAAAGTATTTAGTATATCTAGTACTCCACACATGGTTAAAATAGTACTTTAAGATAGGGGCAGAGCTAACTATTTGGAGTTGGGGGTTTCAGAATTGAAGATATAGAGGTAAAAGGGTGAGGGGGCAGCGCCCCGATTTTTTTTAATTTTTTTTTAAATACCTTATTAACAAAAAAAATTAATAAACGTATAAAAAAAAGTATTTCTTGAGTACCAATCTTTAATTTAGCACAATCATACCTTATTACAAGTGTTCTTTTCGAGTTCTCATACCTTATTAAATATAATCATTAACATCATCAATCATTCTCAATCAAATCACGCTTATTTTTAAGTCTACTTTTTTTAGACAACCAATCAAAGTCAACAGTATAAATACCATATAGAGCATTTGCAAATCATCAAATTGAAGTCTCGAGAACCAGAAATATTTTTTTCCACTAATGGCTAAAAATCCTAAGTCCTCTGTTTACGTCGATAAGTTTATCTCAATTTCTTGTTTAATCCATCTCTCAATTTTTAAAAAAAAAAAAAAAAAAAAAAAAAAAAAAAAAAAAAAAAAAAAAAACCGAAAAAAAAGTTTGGCGGGTCCGGGTCCTCCAGGACCCCCCCCCCCCCCCCCCCCCCCCCCCCCCCCCCCCCCCCCCCCCCCCCCCCCCCCCCCCCCCCAGTGTTTTAAGGCATATAGTTAATTTTTTATTTCCATTATAGTATGGGTTTGATGCAACTGCAACTGTTATGTTAAGTGTTTATGATCAATCACACAATGATAAAGTCAATGATAGCAATGAAGTAGTCTTGTTGAGTGATCAAGCAATTCAGCAAAATTGCAATTCAATGCCTTGGGTGCCACACCGAAGAAGTTCAAGAACATATTAATGCAAAAGTCCAACTAGTATATCAAAAATAAGGATTAATTACTTCTAAAGTTAACATCTTATCAAGCCAAAGAGAAAGAAGATTGTTGACAAATTGGATATGAGGAGAAAGAAAAAGATAACATTTTAAGTTCAAGCATATACACATACCTAAGAAGCATTGGTACATACCAATCACAACGGCAGAGCCAAACTTTTCGCTTGGGAGACACCACAGCAATTGGCGATCGATGGTCAGGGATGCTACAATGGTTGACGGAGGCACAATACTAGTCATATTGAAAAAAATAATAAATAGTGTGTGTTCTATTCGTAAACTATGTTAAGAAATAATTAATTTCGGATTAATCGTACATAAAATACGAATAAATGATGAAGAAAACTAAAAAGGGGAATGGATAAAATTTTAAATTAGCTTTTGCATCTCATTTAAGGAAATTAAAGTCAATGAAAATATGTAAAATGAATGAAATATGCAGTTAGAACTGAAAAATGCGATTTGGAAGGTAAGGAATGAATATACTAAAGGCGCTAAAGTTTGGGTACTAATTGTGCAAATCTTCCAAAGACAATGGAAAATAGTTTAGATTGCTATGAATTTAATCCAAGCATTTAGAAATCCAACGTTGATCTTTAACAACTAGACCACATCTATATTACAAATAAACTGAAATTTTTATTTTTATTTTTATTATACTTTATTTTTCCTTTCAATTTAGCCCCTGTTTGAGCCACATTATTTGAGAAAGAATGACATTTTTATTTTTATCTGTCTACTTTTATGTCATTAATTCATTGAATTCAATATATATTTATATCTTACTAGCAATAAATCTAAAACAAACTATATATATCTACTATAAATTTAAATACCAACTAAATCAAAGTGAAATCATAATAAACTAAAATATAGTTTTGTTCGTCTTTTTGGGCTTATGACGTTACGATAACGTTACAATACAAGTCTACTAAGGCAGTGTTTGATTAACAGAATTTTTCATGGAAAATGGAAAATATTTTCCTAGTTGTCACTTTTTTGCTGTTTGATTGTTTTTATTTTCCCTGGAAAATGTTTTTCATGGAATTCTAGGTACAACCTTTTAAAGCACAAAAGTAGGAAAATATTTTCTTATGGGTATGGTGGGAAAATGTTTTCCACCTTGGTGGGTGTTTTTTTTTTTCCTTTTTTTTTTTTTTTTTTTACTTTTTGACAATTGAAACATATTCTAAATTCAATGGTAAAAATTTTTATCCATTTAATTGACAATTTGCATGAAAAATGAAGCCAAACGAAAGAAAAAAAATTTAAAATTTTAATTTTTTTAATTTTTTTTTTTACTTTTTTGCAATCCAAACAAATTTTAATACAAATTGTGAAAAAATTTATCCCAAAAAGTAACAATTTGCATGAAAAATAAAGTCAAACGAATTAGGTGGAAAATTATATCAATCAAACACCATTAATTACAATTCCCTCTAAAACAAATTCAATTCAATTCAATTCCCTGCCATTCATTTTCTTTCCACCCATTTTCCACCCTTGCAATCAAACGGACCCTAAATTAAATATAAGGCCCAAAAAATATAATGATGTCCAACAAGACCTCGTGATCATCATATCTGAAAAAATGTTACTGATTAGACAGAAAGAATAACCAACCACAATAATAAAATAATTGTTTATAATATCTAAACATAACAATTACACAAATTTATTGTTATATGTTGCTACGAACTCAATTTTTTACATATACTCAAATATCAATTATTGTTGCACATTATTCATCATCTGCATAGCCAAATAAATGTATTCATTATGTCATCATAGTATTAGATACTAGATAGATAAGAGAATCTTCAAAAATATGATAATAGAAAATATAAATCACATGCCACAACTTTTAGTGAATCATTCAATGCCTCCACTTCATCTAACTATTGGCGTAACATTATAGGTTCCTTCTTAGTTTGCAACCAATTCTTTCCACGTATACAAGCCTCAACCATCCTTGCATCTAATGAACTCCTAAAGGAATCAAGTATCAAACCTCTTGTTGAGAATGCAGGCTCAGAAGTAATTGTAGAAATTTGAATCGCTAATACATCTTTGACAATTTGGGAGACAATCTTATACTTAGGAGCATTTATTTTCCACCACAATAAGATTTTGAATGGCTCCTCAGTCAAATCTTCACATCGGTCGAACAAGTAATCTACTAAATAATTTTTTTTTCTCTAATCTAGCATCCCGATTAAGTCTCATTTTAAAGATTAAGGGCTGAAATTCATCTGAATTCTAAATATGAAAATGGCTTTTGATAGATTATGTTAGTTTTGAGATTATTAGATATAAATTAGAATTATTGGGTAATAATAATATATATGTAGTAGAAAATTAAAAATTGACAAAAATACTCACAATTGACAAAGCTATTGAATTTTACATATTTGGATGAATATTCAAAAAAATTCATTTATATATATATATATATGTTTTTTTTTTTTTGTCGGTCCGATTTGGTTTCAAACTGCAATTAAATTTCTCAAACTTAAGTCAAATCGTTTTTAACCGGTTTGGTTTGGTTCAAAACCATTTTGTTGACAGGTTCACGTGACACCAAATTGACGGTTTCTAAAATGCGATTTCGATTCGATTTTCAATTTGACGATTTTTGCTTGCAGCCTAATTAGGGGCTCCAATCTCAAAAGATTTTTTCTTATATATAGATTATTGATTTTATTTTTAACTCAGGTATAATTTAACTCTTAAAGTGTCATGTAAGATAGTGGTTTGTTTGAAAAATCTTATTGCTCGTTTGAAAATTAGACGAATCAAATTGTTCTTTTGATCTTGTTAAATTCCGATACCATATTGAGAAGTTTCATCTCAAACCTGGTTAGGAAGAATTAATAGAAAGTTTCATATGAGTTTATTAATTTAGTTTTTACCCGTGTGAATTATTTCTCTATCAAATTCTATTCTCCGACAACTTTTCTAGAAGATGAGAAGACTTATAAGATTGATATTTTATAGGTTTGGAATATATCAATGGAATTGTCGGGGGTCTTTTTCTTGGTTGAAGCACTAATTTCAGCTCATTTATACATAAAAAAAGATAAAGTTACTTTCAAATTATTTTTTGTTTTCTTACTTCTCGACTTAAAAAGGTCGCTCATTTCTAAATTGTCTAAAATTAAATTCATGTTTTCATCAAATATTTCACATTTTGAGCTTTTACAAACAATAAGTGGCACTTAAAATATAAAAATAGAATATTGGTGCAGTACAGTAGTCCTAAATTATCAAACTATTTATTTAGAAGTTTAAATAAATAAATTAAAGATTTAAATATTTTTATAACTTCGACATTCCAAGAGTGTCACGATGTCAATCTTGAGCCGACTTTTTACTAACTAATAAAGTATTTTAATAATAAATTACAAGATTTCATTTCAGTAGCGAAACTGAAAGTTACGAGCCAAAATATACTATATTCAATGTATAATGACAAGTGTATGGTTACAGCGCATGAAGTGTATTTCTTTAATTTTTTATGGCACCTTCGTGTGGTTAATTTTAAAGAAAAGATAAAAAAAAAAAAAAATTAAATAAACTAATGAAGTGGATCTTTTTATTAGAAGTCAATAGCAATAATTAAAAGTCAAGTAGAAAATTAAATTTTAGTTCAATATAAAATTGATTTTTCTCGCATTTCAGAAGACATAATAATTATAACAATACTATAAACTCAGTAATTACATCATTAATCATACGAAAATTAATGCATTGTTCTCCACTTAAAAAAAGACAAATGGTAATAATCCAATCATCCAACTCGATACTGTGTGCTTTTTGATTCTTATTACCTGGATTCAACTCGATAAAGTATCTTTAATTAGTTTATGAGATCTCTTATCAACGTTAATTGTATTTATACTAAAGATGTGACAATATCTTGTCTTTCTGTTTCATATTTGCTTTTCAATACACTTTTCGTTGGCTGATTTGTACACGTTTCTTGCTTTGTCAAGTCGGCTGGCTTGCTGATTAGAAAAGTATGCAAAAAAAAAAAAAAAAAAAAAAGTGGCAATATTTTGTAGGTCTTTTTTCTTGGCTACCAATATATGATTACACCTCTGTTTAAGTTATTATTTTTTTTTTATTCTCATTTTTTTACTTATTTTTAATAATATATTTTTCAATAAAATAATATTTTTTTTTATTTTTCAACCACATATTCTCCATCACATTATCGAGTTGAATCCAGGTAATAAGAATCAAAAAAATGCACACAGTATCGAGTTGGACGATTGGATTATTACCATTTGTCTTTTTTTTTTTTTTTAGTGGAGAACAACGCTTTAATTTTCGTATGGTACGTATCTTATATAAATATCAGCACATGATTAATGATGTAATTACTGAGTTTATAGTAAATTAATGTTTTATTATAATTATTATGTCTTTTGAAATGCGAGAAAAATTAATTTTATATTGTAACTCAAATTTAATTTTCTACTTGACTTTGAATTATTGCTATCTACTTGTAATTAAGTCGATCAAAAGGACCGTGCCTACTTCGAATAGGAATACTATACAATAAAAAATTAGAGAATTATACTTCATGGGCCGTAACCATACTCTTGTCATTATACATTGAATATAGTTTTTTTTTTGGATCGTAACTTTCGGTTTCGCTACTGAAATAAAATCTTGTAATTTATTATTAAAATACTTTATTAGTTAGTAAAAAGTAAAAAAATCATTTGAAAGTAACTTTATCTTTTTTATGTATAAATGAGCTGAAATTAGTGCTTCCACCAAGAAAAACATCCCCGACAATTCCATTGATAAATTCCAAACCTATAAAATATCAATCTTATAAGTCTTCTCATCTTCTAGAAAAGTTGTCGGAGAATAGAATTTGATAGAGAAATCATTCACACGGATAATTTTGTCATTTATGGGTATTTTTATCAATTTTTAATTTTCTAGTATATATATATTATTATTACCCAATAATCATAATTTATATCTAATAATCTCAAGACAAATCTAGGATATGTTTGGTACAGATTTTGAGAATCAATTCTCGATTAATTTTCATTTTCAACCACACATTCTTCAATAAAATAATATTTTTCATCACATCAATAACTTTTCCTTTTTTTTTTTCAACTACACATTTTCCATCATATCACTATTTAAAAATCAATTCTTACCCTAAAAATTACTCCCAAACACCCTCCTAATCTATCAAAAACCATTTTCCTCTTTAGAATTCAGATGAATTTCAGCCCTTAATCTTTAATTTGAGACTTAATCGAGATACTAGATTGGAGAAAAAATAATTAGTAGATTACTTGTCCGACCGATGTGAAGATTTGATTGAGGAGCCATTCGACATCTTATTGTGGTGGAAAATAAATACTCCTAAATATAAGATTGTCTTCCAAATTGTCAAAGATGTATTAACGATTCAAATTTCTACAGTTGTTTCTGAGTTTGCATTCTCAATTGGAGGTCTGATACTTGATTCCTTTAGGAGTTCATTAGATGCAAGGATGGTTGATGCTTGTATATGTGGAAAGAATTGGTTGCAAACTAAGAAAGAACTTATAGTGTTATGCCAATAGTTAGATGAAGTGGAGGCATCGAATGATTCACTGAAAGTTGTGGCATGTGATTTATATTTTCTATTACCATATTTTTGAAGATTCTCTTATCTATCTAGTATCTAATACTATGATGATGTAATGAATACATTTATTTGACTATGCAGATGATGAATAATGTGCGACAACAATTGATATTTGAGTATATGTGAAAAATTGAGTTTGTAACAACATACAACAGTAAGTTTGTGTAATTGTTATGTTTAAATATTATAAACAATTATTTTATTATTGTGGTTGGTTATTCTCTTTGTCTAATTAGTAACATTTTTTCAGATATGGTGATCACGAGGTCTTGTTGGACATCATTATATTTTTTGGGCCTTATATTTAATTTAGTAGACTTGTATTGTAACGTTATCGTAACATCATAAGCCTAAAAAGGATGAACAAAACTATGTTTTAGTTTATTATGATTTCACTTTGATTTAGTTGGTATTTAAATTTATAGTAGATATATATAGTTTGTTTTAGATTTATTGCTAATAAGATATAAATATATATTGAATTCAATGAATTAATGACATAAAAGTAGACAGACAAAAAAATATACGGTGAAACCAACGCTTTAAAATCAGACAAAATCGTAGGTTTATGTTTAAGTTTTTTTTAAAACCGTTCAAAATGGTTTGGTTTTGGATTTGAGTTTTTTCAAACCGGTTTAAACGATTTTGCTTGAAAATTTGTCAAAAATCAATAAAATCGGACCGCTTACACACGTATCCCTAACCCCTAATGACTAAATGTAAGCTAACAAGAAATTTATAATATTATATGATTAATTAATATTTCCATATTATTTCAAATCAAATACGTATATAAAGGCTTGTCCAAAAAGAAATGTTGGAATTTTGATGGCTTTTAGAAAGTGAGTTTACCGTCAATTTTAAGGACATTTGTAAGTGGTTTTTGTAATATGTGACTCATATAGAGTAGAATATATGTTTACTGTACATAGAATATTTTTGAATTTTTTTTTAAAGTCCGTCTATTGGTAAAGGTTAATATATATATGATGTAAACCTATTATTTATACATAATACAACTTATAGCGGCTTCGCTCCTGTGGACGTAGGGCAATTGTCAAACCACGTAAATCTCTATTTTTTTTTATTCGTTGATTACATATTTTTCAGCATTCTTGTTGCACAAATCTAAAAGGCTCTCATTTCGTATCCCTATATATGGTTTTCCTTTAGTATTTTATTTAGTCCAGATCTAAAATAGTCATGGATTATCTTGGGATCAAACTCATGAATTCTTTGTACTCTCACCCGAAACTAATATTTTGGGATATGCTTAGAAATTTGGGGTGTGAGAATTTTTATATGATTGTATAAAATTTTCATATAATGGAATATTTCTATCTTTGACAGCACATGGTTTTTTAGGTTGGATTATATTGTAAATTCTTATTATTTATAGTAAAAATCACTAACTTGGTCTTGGAGTTTTTAATCCTATAAAAGGATTTTTTCTGTCAATAAATCCTGTATTATTTACTGTTTTATTGATTATTATGACAATTCAACATAAGAAAAAATTGACTTGATTGACTAAACATTTAGAACAATAAAAAGTAACTTGTTACTTTTAATTTGTTATTTTAATTTTACGGTATTCACATATTCACCTCCATCTAGGTGATTTTAGAGTCGAACTAGTAACTTTCAAAAATAATACATATAGCATCACTGGTACACTAGAGTACACTTGCTGATTGTCCATTGAGACCTCGGATATCTAAACTCATTCAATGATAATACAAAATTCTTGACAAGTAGTTAGAACTGTTATACCAATCATGCAAAATTAGGCAAGTTCCGACTGAGCGGTGATCGATCGAAAATTATGGTTCTATCAACCGAACTAGAATTTCGGTCGACCGGAATAGGCTGAAATCCGGTATTAACAGATTAAATACCGTATGTGCTGTTGGTACTCCAGAAATCCGGTAAGTTGCACAGAAATTCGGTATACACAAAATTAGGTATGCAGTTTAGCAATATAATAACTACGATGAACACAAATTCAACATACATATATCATGCTTAATACTATACACTTACATAATGTAAACATGAACAAAGAGAAATCGCAGAATGAGTAATAGAATCGAAAACTTTTAACCCGAGGCCTGTGTTGCACACAGTTTCCTTAAAACAGATTCGCCCCCTCACCGTTCGTGCTTGAGGTTTACAACGAGCGTCCGTTTCTCAGGATACAACGGTAGAACCAGTAGTTTTCGAGCACCACAGGAACCACTGAACTAGTGCCTGAACTACACCACCACCAAGACCGAAATACAGAAAAAATAGAATTCTATGCAAATGAATTTCTTATGTATTCTAAACTTGAAAGCCTTTTCTTTTGTGTATTGGAATGAGGAAAATGAGCCACTATTTATAGGCTAGACTACCATTAATGGTAATGATCTTTGGAGTTTCTCATATTTTTCCTATGTGGGACAAATTCATTTTTCCCACATAAACTCCCTTTTGAGTGGTACACTTTGAGCCTCAATTTCTCATTCACCCAAGCATCAACTTTGGCAAGTAAGTATATGATTTCGATGTACTCATGGAGGAGAACACAAATCAACTTTCATCTTCCAAATTGAACAACCGAGTCCCACTCAAAATTCGTGCCAAAGTCAGCCCATAAACTCAGTTTTTCCAACAATCCCCCACATGAATGAAAATTGGGAGCGACTTATGCATGTGACACATGACGACTTATGAATGTGACACATGACAACTTGGTGATATAGTTCAACAGTTGAAACCTGCATAGAATAGGTAGGTGTTACCCTTTGAACCTTCCCTTGTGAAAGCATATTTACTTTACTGGCTGACTAGTAAACGCGATGTCCTTGAACTGTTCTGCTGTTTATGTAAACAATGATACACTTCACATAGGATTCTTCCTAACACATTTCAGTTCTCATTATAATGTTCGTTTTGGCCATGAAAATACGTCTGGTTCTGTGAGAGATCACTAGAATTGCGCCCCACACAATTCCCTTAGAAGCGGCCCCACTTCTCTCTCACATAGGTGATTTCTTATTACAAGTAACCCGCATTACTTGGCTCGATTTTCGACGCATAAGAATCATTAAAAGCAAATTGCTTATCCTTCAACTTCACAAGCATCACTATCGCATCACAGGAATTGACATGAGGTAATATCCCCCACAGTGATTACATCAAGTCTTTACAATTAGGTTGTCCCTTTGAACCTAGATCTTGAGATCTCCAGTCAACTAGGTTGGGTTTTTCTTTGTATTGACTTATCCATTCAAGGGCTTAAGTCCCATTTCTCTCGATGATTTCTCAACTAACTCTCGATTTAACCCTTTAGTTAGCGGATCCGCAATGTTATCCTTTGACTTTACATAGTCAATAGTGATAACTCCAGTTGATAGTAATTGCCTTATGGTATTGTGTCTACGACGTATATGTCTAGACTTACCATTATACATGTTACTCTGTGCCCTTCCAATTGCTAATTGACTATCACAGTGTATGCAAATTGCTGGCATAGGTTTTGACCATCTTGGAATATCCTCTAAGAAGTTGCGTAACCATTCTGCCTCTTCACCACTTTTATCTAAAGCTATAAACTCAGATTCCATAGTGGATCGAGCTATTACTGTTTGTTTAGAGGATTTCCAAGAAACAGTTGCACCTGCCAATGTGAACACAAATCCACTCGTGGATTTTGAGTTTTTCATATCAGATATCCAATTAGCATCACTATATCCTTCAATGACCGTTGGATATTTGGCATAATGCAACCCATAATTACGAGTCAATTTTAAGTACCTTAGTACTCTTACTATTCATTTCCAATGATCAGCTCCTGGATTACTCGTATACCTACTTAGTTTACTAACTGTGTAGGCTATGTCTGGTCTTGTACAGCTTATTAAGTACATCAGACTTCCAATGATTCTCGAGTATTCTACTTGAGAAACACTTTCACTTTTATTCTTGAATAGGTGTTGACTCGTATCTATCGGTGTTCTAGCCATGCCAGTATCATCATTGCTGAACTTTTCTAGAATTTTGTCCACATAATGTGACTAGCTTAGAACGAGTCCATCTGATGTTCTTGAAATTTTGATTCCAAGTATAACATCAGCCAAGCCCATATCTTTCATGTCAAATCTTGAATTTAACATATTCTTGGTGGATTTGATCATGTTATCGTTGCTACCAACAATAAGCATATCGTCAACATAAAGACATAAAATGACATAGCCATTTTTCGTGTCTTTGACGTAAACACATTTATCACACTCATTGATTTTAAATCCACACTCCATCATGACACTATCAAATTTCTCATGCCATTGTTTTGGTGCTTGTTTTAAACCATATAATGATTTCACCAATTTGCAGACTTTCTTTTCCTGCCCTGGAGATAAAAACCCCTCGGGTTGTTCCATATAGATTTCTTCATCTAAATCTCCATTCAAGAAGGCAGTCTTAAATCCATTTGATGTACTTCAAGATTCCACAAAGCAACAATCGCAAGTATCATCCTAATAGATGTTATTCTTGTTATTGGAGAATATGTATCAAAGTAATCAAAGCATTCCCGTTGTCGATAACCTTTTATTACTAACTTGGCCTTGTACTTTTCAATAGTTCCATCTATTTTCATTATTCGTTTGAAAATTCATTTGTAGCCTAGTGGTTTACTTCCTAGAGGAAGATCCACTAGCTTCCATGTATGATTTTGTAAGATGGAATCTATTTAACTTTTAATGGCCTCTTTCCATTGAGGTCTTTCTGAGGAGTTTACAACTTTTTGATAGTTTCGAAGTTTACTTTCTAGCATATAAGTTAGAAAATCTGGACCATAAGATTTTTCTGTCCTTTCTCTTTTGCTACGTCTTGGTTCAACCTCAACCTCCTCTTTTAGTTCTTGGTCCTGACTATCTTCAATCATAGTCTCATACGTCCGTTTAGAAGAGTTTGCCTCTTCTTTGGACTTATACGGAAATACATGTTCAAAGAACGAAACATTTCTCGATTCCATTATAGTGTTTTTGTGTATATCTGAGATTTTCGATTCATACACAAGAAATCGAGAAGCACTACTGTTATGAGCATATCCAATGAAGATGCAATTTACAGTTTTCGGGCCTATCTTCACCTTCTTTGGTGTTGGGACAGCCACTTTAGCGAGACACCCCCACACTCGTAAGTATTTATAGGAAGACTTTCTTCATTTCCATAACTCATACGGGGTCTTTTCCATTTTCTTTCGGGGCACCTTATTTAAAAGGTAATTTGCTGACAACACAGCCTCCCCCCCACATGTTCTGAGGTAACCCAGAACTTACTAGCATTGCATTCATCATTTCTTTTAAGGTGCGATTTTTCCTTTCAACAATGCCATTTTGTTGCGGTGAATAAGGTGCGGTGGTTTCATGTATGATTCCGTGTTGTGCACAGAAGTCAGCAAATGGTGCTTCATACTCACCACCTCGATCGCTTCTCAACACCTTAATTTTCTTGCTAAGTTGATTTTCAACTTCCGTCTTATAGATAATGAACTTCTCTATCGCTTCATCCTTGATTTTTAGCAAGTACACATAGCAGTATTTTGTGCTATCGTCGATAAAAGTAATGAAATACTTGTTGCCACCTCTCGTTTGTACAAATTTTAAATCACATAAGTCACTGTGAATTAAATCAAGTGGTTCAGTATTTCGTTCAATTGATTTGAATGACGACCTTGTCAATTTTGCTTCAACACAAGTTTCACACTTATGTTTCGAATCAACATAGAACGCGGGTACGCAATTCAAGTTAACTAGTCTACGTAAAGAATCATAGTTAACATTTCCTAGTCTACCATACCACACATTGGAAGACTCAAGAAAATAAGCAGAAGAGTTCACTTTATTCATTTTTGTCTTAACAACCATTACATTTAGTTTGAACATGACATCGGAAATATACCCTCTTCCGACAAACATTCCACTTTTGGACAAAATAACTTTGTCTGATTTAAATACAATACGAAACCCATGCTTATTCAAAAGCGACCCGGACACTAGGTTCTTGCTGATTTCCGGCACATATAGCACGTTGTTAAGAGTCCACTCTTTCCCTGAAGTCATCTTCAGAACCACCTTCCCTTGTCCTTTGATTTCAAAAGTTGTTGAATTTTCCATGAACAACTTCTCTTCATTGTCAATTGCTTCGAAAGCATTAAACATCTCTTTATCAGAGCACACATGCCTTGTAGCACCAGTGTCAATCCACCACTCTTTCGGGTTAAAACCCACCATGTTTACTTCAGAAATGACGGCTGCGAGATTCATCTCCGACACGTCATTTTCCATGTAGTCAACCACATTTGCTTCCTTCTTCTTCTTTGGCATTCTGCACTCCGAAGACTTGTGACCTACTTTGTCACAGTTGAAACATTTTCCTCAAAATTTCTTTTTAGAAATTCCACCTTTTAGTCCTTGCTTGGTCCATTTGCCACCGGATGACCCAGCCTTACTTTTGTAGGCCTTACTGCTTTAACCATGCTCTACCACATTGGCTTTAGCAACATCAGGACTAAACCACTTCTTCTTCGAACCCTTGTTGTCTTCTTCAATTTGAAGTCTAACAATCAGTTCTTCGACGTTCATTTCCTTTCGTTTGTACTTCAGATAGTTCTTGAAGTCTTTCCATGCGGGGGGCAATTTCTCAATAATTGCTACCACTTGGAAAGTTTCACTTACAACCATCCCTTCGGCATGAATTTCGTGAAGAATCACTTGGAGTTCTTGCACTTGCCTGATTACTGGTTTGGAATCCACCATCTTATATTCCAAGAATCTGCCGACAATAAACTTTTTTGCCCCGGCATCCTCAGTCTTATATTTTCGGTCCAACGGCTCCCACAGCTCCTTAACAGTTTTCATACTACTATACACGATGTATAGCGAGTCTGCTAAACTGTTCAAAATATAGTTTCGGCACAGAAAGTCTGAATGTTTCCAAGCATCAACCGCACTAATCACTTGAATATCTCCTTCACCCTCATTGAGTATTGGAGCAGTTTCAGTCAAGAATCTCGCAAGATTCAAGGTGGTCAGGTAAAATAACATTTTCTGCTGCCACCTCTTGAAATTCAAGCCATTGAATTTTTCCGATTTTTCCCCATGGTTAACCGGAACATTAGCCACATGTTGGCTCACAACACGACTTGGCACCTGAGCTACAGTCTGAGCCACAACAGAGCTAGGCCATGCACCTATAGCTGCACCCATACCCACAATTTGGGAAACTTGGGACACATCCATGTTGGTTGGTTCGGTTGTCATTTCTGGAATGAAACACACAAAAATTAGTTTCCAATAAACTAAATATCAACTTGTCTTTAAAAAAAAATCTGTTTTAAACTTGTTATACCAATCAGGCAAAATTAGGCAAGTTTCGACTGAGCGGTGATCGACCGAAAATTATGGTTCGATCAACCGAACTAGAGTTCCGGTCAACTGGAATAGGCTGAAATCCGGTATTAACAGATTAAATACCGTATATGCTGTTGGTACTCCAGAAATCCGGTAAGTTGCACAGAAATCCGGTATACGCAAAATTAAGTATGCAGTTTAGCAATATAATAACTACGATGAACGCAAATTCTACATACATATATCATGCTTAATACTATACACGTACAGAATGTAAACATGAACAAAGAGAAATCGCAGAATGAGTAATAGAATCAAAAACTTTTAACCTGAGACCTGTGTTGCACACAGTTTCCTTAAAACAGATTCGCCCCCTCACATTCGTGCTTGAGGTTTACAACGAGCGTCCATTTTTCAGGATACAACGGTAGAACCAGTAGTTTTCGAGCACCACGGGAACCACTGAACTAGTGCCTAAACTACACCACCACCAAGATCGAAATGCAGAAAAAACAGAACTCTATGCAAATGAATTTCTTATGTATTCTAAACTTGAAAGCTTTTGATTTTGTGTATTGGAATGAGGAAAATGAGCCACTATTTATAGGCTAGGCTACCATTAATGGTAATGACCTTTGGAGTTTCTCATCTTTTTCCTATATTGGACAAATTCA
Organism: Osmanthus fragrans; assembly: GCA_019395295.1. Classification (NCBI taxonomy): domain Eukaryota; kingdom Viridiplantae; phylum Streptophyta; class Magnoliopsida; order Lamiales; family Oleaceae; genus Osmanthus; species Osmanthus fragrans. The sequence goes on from CM033358.1 coordinate 635,659, forward strand.
TTTTTCCCACATGAACTCCCTTTTGAGTGGTACACTTTGAGCCTCAATTTCTCATTCACCCGAGCATCAACTTTGGCAAGTAAGTAATGATTTCGATGTACTTACGGAGGAGAACACAAATCAACTTTCATCTTCCAAATTGAACAACCGGGTCCCACTCAAAATTCGTGCCAAAGTCAGCTCATAAACTCAGTTTTTCCAACAAGAATATCTTCAATGTTAATATCGATTGCATTAGAAGGTTATCATATAAGCTAAAATAGAGAATATCTACAAAAAAAATCCTCTTCGATGCAGCCTATGTAGGACAATGTTTAACAAAATTATCAATAGGACCATCTAACAAAATTATCAGTAGGACCATTAGATGTAGATGCTCTTTCAGATGGATTAAGTCAGCAAAATTTAAATTATCTCTCTTTCTCTCGTTTAAAATTTGATTTATAGACAAAACTCATTGGACATGAAATTTGAATTAGGTCGTATATTCATTAAGAGGGTGTTCGGTGAGAATTAAAATTAGATGTTTTAGTATATTGTGATAGAAGTTTTTCAAATATGTAGTATAAATTGTAAGGTCCATGAAATATGTGGTTAATATTGATTGTTTGACTTTGACTTTGATTTTGACTTAGATTAAAATTAGATTGTAATCTGAACCAAATAGACTCTAGATAGTAATGCCAAGTAGATCGGAAGCCTATTCAAATGTTACCTAGATTCCAATCCATGAACTGCATTGGAAATGCTCTTACTAGATTACAATTATATATTCAAACATCCAAAACTTCTTTAATGAAGAGAAATGTTACTAACTAATTGTAGCGAATTGTAATTGAGTTCGGAAATATAGTTACTTTAAGGTAACTTCTGTAATAATTTGGTTCTTTTTGAATTCCAGAAGCAATAAATGAGGGTTCTTTGAAATCTTTTTGTGCAAATCTCACATAGTGCATTTTACATGTGGACTCAACTTAATTTGTTCTTTACGTTTCTTATTCCTAGCTGCCTATATATATGCCTCATCCCCTGCTCTGAGGTAACCTCCTCAGAGGATTATTCTTGGACAAGATAAAATACTCATTCCTGGGGAATTTCTTTACATTCTTTCAGTTAATGCTCCTCCTATTATTAAACTTGCTCAGTTGATCTGTTATTAGTCTCTGTCATATCATTTTCATGCATTCTTATAAATTCAAGGCTCTTCTTCCCACCTCAAACTAGAGCCTGTAGAACTCTTCCAAGGTACCCCAGCCCCACCCACAGTAAAGATCTATGAATATAAGTATGAATTTTTGTTTCTCTCTGTGTGTGTGTGAATAGATCAATTAATTTGTTGGAAATATTTGTCATTGTGTATACAGAAGACCAAGAAAGTAAGATTTTTATGGAAGGCGGTATGGCTAATAAGTTTCAGAAATCTTATTTTGATGTGTTGGGCCTATGCTGTTCATCGGAAGTTCCCCTGATAGAGAAGATTCTGAAATCGATGGACGGAGTGAAAGATTTTTCAATCAATGTTCCGACTAAAACAGTTATAGTCGTCCATGATGCGCTCTTGATTTCTCAGTTGCAGATAGGTAATTCATTAATATCCAGAATTTCTATCACTTGAATAAATATTTTTTAATAGATTTTTAAGTCATGTATAGTGTATTGCCAAAGTTTAGATGGCTGCTCCATCCAGGAAGAGAAGTTTACGGGGACACGGCAAAAAATAGGAGGAAAAATTGATGGGTTCTAATTCGTGCACAGTTCAGAAATTAGGTTGAAACTTTTTATTTTTTGTATAGGAGTTGATAGTAAAGGGGGCCAGGACAGGGAAAAGGAACCATTATGATAAAAAGGCGGCTGATGCAAAGTTAGACTATTAGTGATGTTTGATTATTATTGGGGCCACTAGTTTGGTGCTAGCGTTTGTCATAATAAATTCTCATCATTTATATGCAAGTATCTATCTATTTGTATATATATGTACATAGTTGTATAACTACGGTGTGGCTATATATGGTTGATTAGAAGTTATCTTTAATCCATGGTGGGTAAAATAAAACATGTTCACTGACATCATGGCAACGTCACGTCAGTGGTGGGCAAGATAACTCATACCTACCATAAATAGGAGATCATTTATGTACGGTTGATTGCCTATATGTTGCTTTTTTCCTTTCTTTCAGTTCAAGAAATGACTAAAAATGAGAAAAAAATTTCAAGATTATGGCCATATTCATGTAATTCATGTTTTTTTTAGCAAAAAGGGTAAAAAATTATGACCTTTCTTCAAGATTATGGCCATGTTCATTTAATTCATGCTTTGTCTCTTGTGCCAGATACGTCTAAGAATGTTCATTTTTCTCTCCCTTTATCAATATTTTGGTACACAGTTGAAAGTTCCAATGTTAGGAAACTTAATACAAACTATTGATGTTATATTTATAGCAACTTACATGTGAAATTTACATTCTTTTTAGATAACGATACTATAGTACATATTTGGCACACAATGCTGAACAATAAAATATAAAGTGTGACAGCATTTTTCTTATTTTGTTTGGTGTTGTTGATGGGCAGTTAAGGCACTGAACCAAGCAAGATTGGAGGCAAATATCAGAGCATATGGGGAGAAAAATTACCAGAACAAATGGCCAAGCCCATATGCACTGCTTTGTGGTGCCTTACTTTTGCTGTCATTTCTAAAGTATGTTTACAGGCCCTTGGAATGGTTAGCTCTTGTAGCAGTTGCTGTTGGAATCATACCAATTGGGTTAAGGGCCGTCGCATCAATACGCAATCTCACACTCGACATCAACATCCTCGTTGTCATTGCAGGTACCTATCGATATATACATGCACACACTAGACATTGTTCAGGCTGTGTTAATTTTAGCCCCCGTTTGGCCCCCATTAGTTCCTCATTTTCAACTGTTGTGGGCCCCCTTGTTTGAATTCATTCAAATTTGTAGGCAATAACAGCAATTTGTATTGGATTTTGCTTCTTTGTCATGGGGGTTGACCACCCCCATGATAGTACCCCACAAATAGGGGGTGGGGCCGTGTTTAACCCTATTTGTGGGGTTCTGTCACGGGGGTGCTCAACCCCCATGGCACGATAGCATGGTCCATTTGTATTTGACTTATGTACGGATTCTGACGAAGGTGGTATAACTTTTGAATTTTTAATTGTTTTATTTACTGTAGTTTAATGAGATAAGAAGAAAAATCTCATTAAAATGAGGTCCAAACAGGGCCTTAATTTCCATATTCCACCTCTAGTTGGTTTAATTGGGTATGCTCCACTTGCCTTCAAGTTTCGTGATGAATTGTTTAATGTCTTGCAGTTGCTGGATCAATTGCTCTAAAGGATTATTGGGAAGCTGGCACAATTGTATTTTTGTTTACAATAGCAAAATGGCTAGAGTCAAGGGCAAGTCACAAGGTTAGAATATTAATAGCAACATTATCTATATGAATTTAATGAATTTGACAAATAATTGAACAAGGTATAGTCAGAATTAACATAAACATGGCAATTTGGGTAGAATGTATTTATGTGTTTTAATAAAAGATTTTTCTGTAACTATGAAGGCGACTGCTGTCATGTCATCATTGGTCAATGTGGTACCTCAAAGAGCTGTCCTTGCGGATTCGGGTGAAGAAATCAATGCCGACGAAGTCAAGTTGAACACCATTCTTGCTGTCAAGGCTGGTGAAGTTATCCCCATTGACGGAGTCGTCGTAGAAGGAAACTGTGAAGTAGACGAGAAAATTCTGACCGGAGAATCATTTCCGGTATCTAAGCAAAAAGATTCGGTTGTTTGGGCTAGCACGATCAATCTCAATGGTACTTTTTTAAACTTACCACTTGTTCCATTGTTGAATGATGATTACCTGTTGATCTTCTTAATTTGCACATTATTAGGCTACATTAGCGTCAAAACTACCGCTGTTGCTGAAGATTGCGTGGTAGCAGGAATGGCGAAGCTTGTGGAAGAGGCTCAAAACAACAAATCGAAAACGCAAAGATTTATAGACAAGTGTGCCAAGTACTACACTCCAGGTTTAGGATTTAAATTTACCAATTTTAATGTGCTCTGACCTTCCAAAAACAAAACAATGGAAAGAACCGCAATATTTTAATGAGTGAATCAACTTAAACTTGGCGATTTCTGCAGTGATAGTGGTGATTTCTGCGACTTTGGCATTAGTTCCTGTTGCATTCAAAGTTCACAACAAGAAAGAATGGTACCACTTAGCTCTGGTCGTTTTGGTTAGCGGTTGTCCATGTGCTCTTGTTCTCTCTACACCTGTCGCCATGTTATGTGCACTATCGAAAGCAGCAACGCTAGGTCTTCTGTTTAAAGGAGAGGAATATCTTGAAGCTCTTGCTTCAATAAAGATCATGGCTTTTGACAAAACCGGGACAATAACAAGGGGAGAATTTGTTGTGGCAGATTTCAAATCTCTCTTGGATGATGTTAGCTTGAATACACTTCTTTACTGGTATTAATTATCCTTCACTTTCAGTTATAATTGGCGAATGCTAAAAGAGAAAATATGAAGTTCACTTGGAGCACATTTGTATATTTGTTTCCTGTATACACAAGATGCTTCCTAAAGAAATATTGAACGTCTTCCATGAATATTGCCAGGGTTTCAAGCATTGAGAGCAAATCAAGCCATCCAATGGCAACTGCTCTGATTGACTTTGCAAGAGAACGTTCTGTTGAGCCAAAGCCTGAAGATGTTGATAGATTTGAAAACTTTCCTGGCGAAGGAATTTGTGGAAAAATTGAAGATAATGAAATCTATATTGGCAATTGGAAATTATCTTCCAGAGCAGGGTGTACCACAGGTGAACTTCTTGACCTCTGTATCCTCAAACTTTACTTTGAGACTAATAATAAACAATGCTGCAAATAAAAGTAATACCATTTGAATCCTAAATATCAAGGTTGAGAAGTAAACTTTTTGCTTGTTTAACACTAATCTTAATTCATTTTTGACATCCAGTTCCAACATTAGACGGTCATAATATAGAAGGAAAGTCTGTAGGTTACATTTTCTTGGGATCATCTCCTGCTGGCATCTTCAGTCTCTCTGATGTCTGTAGAACAGGATCAATTGAAGCCTTAAAAGAGCTTAATTTGATGGGCATTAAAACTGTTATGCTCACTGGAGATTCCTATGAAGCTGCCAAGCATGCACAAGATCAGGTAATTCCTCCTTTTTACATGATCTAGTTCTAAGTATTCTTATTTTCTATAGCACAATTTCCCCAGTATCAATAAGCCTCCAAAATAGATCATAGTTCCGTAAACATTTGTTTCTACTCTATTGCGATATTAGCAGACTTCATCATTAGTTCAATATAAGCCGGGAACCAACTATTAGTATAGGCAGAACTGCCTGTTCCTTCCATATCATCGTTATAATGAGATCTAGCTAACAGAGAAGATATCTGGCATAAAATCTTCTAAGCTTTGTCTTAAGAAAATGTAACTGAGATTTATTTCAGTGCTTTTGAATTACGAGATGACTATATTAAAGAGCATATCAATAATTAGGCATTCATATTGTCGCAGAAGATGAACTAGTTAAGTAGTGCATTTTTCTGCAGTTAGGGGGTGCTTTAGAAGTTGTTCATGCAGAACTATTACCAGAAGACAAAGCAAGAATTATTAAAGAGCTCCAGAAGGAAGGTCCGACAGCCATGATTGGTGATGGTGTGAATGATGCTCCTGCATTAGCTACTGCAAATATAGGTATCTCAATGGGTGTTTCGGGCTCCGCGCTTGCGACAGAAACTGGACATTTAGTTCTAATGTCCAATGACATTACGAGGATACCAAAAGCTGCACGTATTGCCCGGAAAGTCCTAAGGAAAATCATTGAGAATGTGATAATAGCAATTACAACCAAGGCTGCAATATTAGGATTGGCCATTGCTGGTCATCCATTAGTTTGGGCTGCAGTTCTTACAGACGTTGGGACGTGCTTGTTAGTTATCTTCAATAGTATGCTTCTAGTAGGAAAGACGAGACATGGGAAAAAATGTAGCCGGACACATGTCCACAAACATAAATGCAAGAATACAAGTGACTGTTCTTCTCATAATCATAAGCCTTCTTGTTCTGAAATTGAATCAAAAAAGAAGTGCGAGGATCAAACATGCTCTTCCAAGAAGTGTGAAAGCAGGAAATGCTCGAAATCTGCTGAAAAGCACAGTTGCTCTAAACAGAGTAATCTACTCAACAAGGAAGGAGATATGTATCATCAGTGCTGCGATCATAAAGTCGTTCAACATTTGGAACCACAGAGTGCTCACAATCATTCAGCGCATTTAAGTTGCAGCGAGGAAAATAAATGTGGAAACTCGACTCCGAGGATCGACATTTGCATATCGGACAAAGGGCTACATGACACGCACTGTGATCATACCAACCATAGTACCCCAACATGTAAGAGTACTTCACAATCAATGGAATCTGATGATAACAAGAATCCTGGAAACCATTGCCTGGAAAACCATTGTGCGAATCCCAAAAAAGATGAGTTTTGTGACAAAAAAATAGGCATCCAGGAGAGAAAATGCTGTGCACATACACACCAAAATGAGGAGGCTCATTTGGGATGTGAAAAACATTTTGCTGAAGGCGATAAACACGTGCTGCCAACGATCAACTCTTGTTCTGTGTTGGATAATAGCCGTATAGGTGGATGTTGCGACAGCTTCAGGAAGGAATGCTGTGCCTCGAATGCACAGTATGGATGTACATTGAGAGGAAGCCTATCAGAAATTGTCATCGAGTAGATGCTCATTGCAAGTTTAAGAACGACATAGTAAGTTACACTAACCTTGCAATACAGATTTTGAGCAAATTTTGTTCAAACATTTTGCAGCCCAAATCAAGTGTATAGATTAATAAATTCTTGGCTGGCTTTCTCCTTTATGCTATAGGATCTTTACCCCGATTGCTAATGCCTAATGGCTGAAAGAAGCTGGGGGTTAATTTTGTTATACAAATACAAATCTGGAACTGCAGGGTACCAAAAAGTATCCATCGTTCTATCTGAATATATATAAAAGTAGTTGATCCTTTGTTTGAATTATTTTTGTATGCTTTTTTTTTTTTTTTTAAATAATTAAACTAGAATTAATAATTTCTGTTTGATCTAAACCTGATTAGCCATTAGATAACTTATGGAAGTTGAAATCGTTGATTCCTATTTCTCTCTCTCTCTCACTCAATACACATGCATATCGATGCACGTTAGCACTTGCAGAACGTGAAACTTAAAATTCATGAACAACTTTTTAATTTCAATTGATTCACTCAAACTAAACATCAAGTACTCATTGGCTCGTGCATAATACTGAGAATTTTGATTCATATAGAATATCGAGTATTTGACACGTACTTGAGAACACTTCTTTTTCATCTTATAACACATACTTGAGAACACTTCATTTTCATTTTATAAACTTTCGAAACGCCATCTGAGAACGACTTCTCCCCATGTAGCCTCTCCAATATATTGTCAAGTCTCCACTATTCCTTTTGCACTACCATATTCATGTAGGTGGAAGTGTATAAATGAAGAATAACACTACAAAGCTGTCATTAATTCGATGGAGTACCTAGGATTTGGGAATCAAAAGTTCATTAACTTCGAAGAATAACGAAAATTTTATAAAATTGAGAAAAAAACTCTCAAAACATAATGTCTTTTGCTCAAATCAATTTGATTACAACAATGAATTATTATGTCTTAAATATAAGCAAGTCTTTGTGGACAATAAGGTAAGAAAAACAACTAAAAGGGGATAATAGAAAACTAATGAGCTGAAGTAATATGCCAACTTCAGTAAGGTAACTCTAATTATAAGGCGTAAGTGTAGGAAAATGTCTTCATCGACGTACATCTCAATCTACTAAGCTTTTTCCATAACTTGGTAGCAGCACAGAACAACTGGGAGAAGGGGGACATTCCCATTCAAGAATGTGAGTGTTTTAATGCTCCTACACGTGAACAAATCAATATGTAAGCAACAAACACAATTAAATACACAAGAATCAATCCAAACAATCAAGAAAAGTGGCAAGAAAGGTGAAGAACGAAGAAAACAATAATCCCCTTTTGCTAGGCTCAGAAAACCACGATCCAACACCACAAAGGTAACACCAAACAACTGATTTTCGGAAAGATATACACCAAGTATATGGCACACAAAGGCAAGGAGTACAAAGCAATGAGTTTCTCAAAGGGCACAAAGCACAGGACGTTTTTCTCTCTGGGTTGCTAAAGGTAGGGTTTTTAGGTCTCTTTTATAGGTAGGGAAGGGGGACCAATATTTCATACCAAATCTTACAGGATTGGAATCCTCAAGTCCATCCTTTTGATTAGGTATTGAGCACCTAGCCCTAATGGGCCGATTCCCTCGAAATACCCAACTTAATTGGGTACTGCATAATCGTTAATTCATATTTCAATCCCGGGCTTAAAGTCTATGAAACGAAACGGGTCAAGGTTTTTCATCATCGCCTAGGGGGTTGTTTGGGCATCACAAAAATGCCTAACAAAGAACGAATACCCTTCATGGTACAATAATATATTTATGACATCTGAATTTGATGATGACTCAAAGAGATACTATACTCCGCATATTGTGACGAGGAGTATGACTAGGACACACATGAAGTATAACTTTCTAAGTTTTTACTTTGTACTCTTGTCTTTGGACAAAGAAAGTTTATTTTTGTTACCATCTTAACTCTACATTTTATTTTATGTTCGTTTTTAATAAAATATATGGCTTATAGGAGTTTCATTTTAAAAAATATGAAAAATAAGGGTGCGTTCTCTTCGTGTTTCTGTTTTGTGTTTTGAGTTTTGTTTTTTGTTTTGTGTTTTGTGTTTTCAATATTTGTTTTGAAATTACTGAAAATGCGTTCTCTTTGTCATTTCTCAAAACGATTTCTCAAAACGTCAAAATGAAAAACGCGTTTACTTCGAACACCATCTAACACGCCAAAGTGAACCAAAATTAACATCACCACCACCAACATCATCTACCGCCGCCAACCACTGTACCAAAATCAACAGCGCCACCATTGCCACCACCAACATCAACCAAAATCAACATCTCCACCACCAACATCAACCACTGCTACCACCATCAACCATCTACCATCGCCAAAATCAACACCACCACCATCACCATCAATGGCTGTCACCACCACCATCAACCAAAATCAACCAAAATCTCCATTAAAATCCACCTCCATCAACACCGCACCACCACCACAAACAAAAACCGCCGTCTCACACCACCACAAAGAGAACGCTTTTTCGTCGTTTTAGAAAATCGAAAATAAAAAACGGCCCCAAAACGACAAAGAGAACGCACCCTAAGTGATTGGCTACTCTTGCAAAACACTGGCAGTCAATGAACTTATGGGAAAGTTTCATTATGGTCATGTAACTTTTTTCTTTCTAGTTTAATCAATTAAGTTTTTTGTTTTCTTTTTTCACTTTTATTGAGTGAGCTCACTATGCTCACCTTAATTATTTATACTAACTGAAAAGTCTAATGTGTAGATGAAAGAAGTAGAATGGTGCAAACTGTTAGTATATGATTATAAAAAAAATGTCTTTTTTTTTTCTTTTGAAAGTTGAAACTGACTATTAATGTCTTGTTTTACAAATGTCTTTCGCATATTAAAATTCCATGATCAAATTAAAATATTAGAGTTCGACAACCTAAGTGAATTTTCGATCAAGTATATAAATAATGATAGTTTGCAAGGAAATAAGTGTATATTCATTGATTTCTTTACACATTAAACAGCATATAACAGCAACTATGGTCCATATTTGGTCATAGTACATCACGGTAATCACAAACAATTTGCATAATTTAACTAAAAATAGGCAGCTGATCCTATGATTGAGGAATGGACATCTAAAATATCCTCATTTGATTCCTAAATATCCTCCTTTGATTGCTTGGAAGAGTAACTCATGCGAATACTCTCCCTCAAGTTGGTGCATATAAATCAATGATGCCCAACTTGTCAAGTGAATAGTGGAAAACTTTACTGCACACACTGCTTTTGTGAGTATATCTGTCAATTGGTCTTCGGACTTCACAAATGGAAAACGGATTATCTTAGCCTCAAGATTCTGTTTGATGAAATGTTGATCCACTTTCACATGTCTCGTTCGGTCATGTACAATAGGATTCTGGGAAATATCAATAATAGCTTTGTTATCGCAAAATAAATTCATCTCACTATTTGGGGCAAAATCGAGTTTAGTCAGTAGTCTTCTGAGCCAAAGAAGTTCACAAACACCTTTATCCATTCCACGAAACTCAGCTTCCGCACTTAATAATGCCACCACTTTATGTTTCTTACTTTTCCCTTATGGGCTTAAGTTCATCCCCCCTCGATGATTTATAATGTCCATTCTGGACTATAATTTATTTCATGTCCCTCTTGGATAATAATTTGGTAACGTCAATTTACAAGCTTTTATTCTCCGCTTGCAATTTGAACACCGGAAAAGTTTTCTTAAAGTTTCCAAAATATCAATAACACATTTAATTATAATACGATAAATATATGAAATTTAGAAATTGACTTCTAGTAGCATGTTTGAGCATATGCTTCCATTGAGCTATTGAATTTTACCTGCAAATCTACAATTTAACTTTTAACATATTTTAATAGTCAGTTTGACAACAAACAATGTGTGGAGATGGTTAATGCACATGTTTCCCACACTTTCATGATTTTCATCCACCAATAGATTGACAAATTCTTATTGAACAAATTAGCAAACTATTATTTACATAACAATAAATCATAACCAAATAATTGATTAGATTTAAAATACTACCGAAGTAGGAGTACCACTAATTAAGAGTGAGACTACCACAAATTAAATTCACACTCTCATCTCGTTTTGCCTTCTAGATTTAAGACATTTGCACTATGTCTTGGAGGAAGGAAACATTTAAACCATACAAGTTAAAATATAATTTATGAGGTTTTAATAATGTATTAAAAAGATAATTAAAATAGAAAACTGAAATTTCAAATCAATTTTAAGTTTTGAAAATTTAAACCTTAAATTACAACATTTATATAATGTTTAAAATATAAAAATTTTCTTTGAAACAATATTCTCATAACTTTTGTTACCAATTGGTTAAAATAAATTTTAAATTGATTGCAATTATGTTGTAGCATAATTTATTCAACAAATTTCCATTTCCATCGATATGCACGTAGGTTATTTTAGAATATCACTAGCAAACTTATAACATGATCAATTATTTACAATAGCATTTTTAAAATTTCTAACACAAACCAATTTCACTGCAATCCTCTTTGGATGTAGAAGTACCAATTTTTTTTCACATTTATTTATTCTTCAACTTCATTTTGAAGAAAATAGTAAACATGTTTATTCTTCAAAATTGAAAACAAGGCACTTAATTGATATTCATATTAACAAGGTGAACCAAATATATCTAAGGAATCACAAACATTCAGGGCCGGTTATGGGTTGAGGCAAATAAGGCTCAAGCCTCAGACCCAAAATTGAAGAGGGCCTCATTTTTGGCCCAATTAAAATTTTTTTTTTCAATTATATTGAAAGGCAGCCAGTCCAGTCGTCTTCAGTCGAATTTATTTGCTGCTTCTCCAGAACCAGAATCCTAGAGATCCCATTCTAGGGATGACAATTTAACCCGTCCCGTCCCGATCCGACAGGGCCCCGCCCCTAATGGGATCCAAAAAATTCTCCCCAACAGGTTGGCGGGACGGGACGGAATGTAAGGAGTCGCCCCGTGACAGGTCGCGGGGCGGGGTGAGAATGTCCCGTCCCGAACCTGCCCCGTGAAAAATAATAATTAAAAATAGAATTTTAATAAATAATTAGTTTTGAAATATTGTTGAATGTATTTACAATTTTATAATATGTTTCTAATCCGACAATTATATTATACAATTGTCAATTTAAAATTTTACATAACTAATAATTGTTTATATTATTTATAAATTCGATCATTCAATCTTTTTATTATAATTAAATTATATAATCTGAAGTTACGAGTCATGATAGTTAAATAAATATTTTTTGCTTATGAAAGATTTATATCAATTAATCAAAGTATGTTAATATCTTAATCGAAAAAATTAAAAAAAAATTTAAAATATATGGAATGACTTTTAAATTTTGAGTTAAGGGTTGAACTTTAAAATTTAATTAATAACATAACTCGAATTTTAAAAAAAAAAAAAAAAAAAAAAATTAAACGGGACAAATTTTTGCCCGTCCCCGCCCCAATCCGTCCCGCTCCTTCTAAGGCAAGGCGGGATACAGGATGGGGCAGGACGGAGGTGCCCCGCCCGAACCCGCCCCATTCCCATCCATTTTCCAAATTCTCAAAGGATATCCGACCATTTTTCCCAAACGGCGAAGCAAATCCGGTCTCGCCTGAGTCGCCTCTCTTCTTCTCATCTTTTTCAGTTTTTCTCTTCACCAATAGCTGGGCGTCGCCAACTCGCCGCATCAATTCCTCGTTCCCGTTGGCGACGTTCAGGCAGCCTACACTCTACAACCTGTCGCCTGTTGCTGTTGGCTCCCTCCCTTCCTCGCCCTCGGTTCCTCCGGTCTCGCCTTGCCCTTGTGGGCTGTGGGCTTCTGCAAAAATAGCAAAAGGATAGTGGGAAATTCCAGGTTCGTGTCTACTGTCTCACTGTGTCTGTCTTAAATTTCTTAGTTTCTTTCTGCCTTGAATGATTTACGTGTATGGTTGTTCAGAAGTTGTTTGACATTTTGCCCTTGAGAGTGGAAACTGATACTGTCAGTTCCAGTAGAGAATTTTAATTTGCTGTTCCATATTGGTCTCCATATACTCGAATGATTCTTATACAATTTGACTCCATATACACTTGGGGGCTTTTCTGTGTAATCTTTGTCGCAGAACAACTTCAATTGATAAATGCGACCTTCATGAACAGTCTGATAAGATATATAAAGTGTTGAGTACGATTTGAGGAAGAACAGCAAAACATATAGGAAATCTCTCAAATGCAATCTCATTTAATTAATGTTTTCAACTTATGCACACAATAAATGAAAAATTAAGCGCCCAGCCCAAATGCATACAAGCATTTATCGAGTTATTACTCGGTAGTAAAAAGTACAATAAAAAGGCCATTCCCTGGCAGCAAGATACCAAATACGAGTTTCTATCAAGCACCATGATATTATCTCTTTTTCTTTACTCTTCTTTTAAGGTTTAAGATTGTCAAACAACTGGGGTGGGTATGGGGGAGTGTAGTATACTAATTTTACCCCATAATATTTCTCATTGGAAATCTTCCTTCTTGATTAAACTTATGTTGTTCATATTCAATTTGTCGACATCTTTTGTTACTGATTATACATACATTAAGAACTGAAATCTTAGTAAGTTCTTTAATCTTTCTTTTAGTCAATAAAATAGTCCAAACATTTCATATTTGTATTGGTGTTTGATGTTAAATTTTTATTTCAAGCCCGTGAGTTGTGACGGTGAAATTTTCAAGGGTGTGATTCCATAGTTTTCGTTGAAATTTTACTTCTCAAGTAAGCAATGACTTGCCTTAACTTATTATTTAAGAGTTATACTTGAAATGTTTTAACCCTTGTTGGCTTATATAATTGCAGTTTGGCCGGCTTATATGATTGATTATTGTAGGATCAACAATTACATAGGCGCACGTAGTAACTATATTGAAAACTCTAATTGTGAGATTATTGAGATATTTTGTAATTCTTTTTCGGGAATGGATTGACTATGTTATTAATAGATAAATGAATGGTTGAACAACTAAATTATTCAGATTTGATTAATGTTTTTGCCTCTAAAACAGCAAGGCGATTAGTATTTAAGTGATTGTTTGAAACGTTGTTAGTTTTATAATTTTATAATATTAATCTTTTGCATAATATACTGTTAAGTTTAAAGTTAGCAATATGTGTGCATAATACACTGTTGAATTTTGTATTTACGTTGATTTTGGGGAGCCTAATTTACGGAGTTCGCCTCAGGTTTCGAAAATCAGAGAACCGGCAACATTATGTTGGAAAACTACGAACGAATTATTATGAATAGTATAAGAATTTATGTATTACATTCTAATTTGTATATTGGTTTTTCTTTATGTCAAATATGAGAACGAGTTTTTCTAATTAGTCTAAACCAATAATATGCATAATAGAATTTTTTGCAATTTTTATTTTACTTTTTAATCGTTGAATAACAAATTTATAGTTACTCACTCTCTAATATAAATTGATTTATCTTAGTACAGTTAGTTTCCAAGGGAGAAGTAATTGAAAGCTCTAGACACACTCTTGAATGAAATTATTTTCACTAGTACCTCTAAGTTCAATTAATTTTTTTTTATAGACTATCATATTATTATTGTTGATTAGGCAGGGCTAGTTATCAATTCATTGAAACAATGATCATCTATATTTTTTGGCTCTTAGCCAGCCAACTATGTTATCTCCATAAGCCCTTCTTTATTTATACATGTCCACCCTCATCAACTTCTTAAGTAAACAGTTACCTAGAACGCAAAAGCTTCACGGCCCTCCTAATTTGAAAAATTCAATCACTTACACCAAGGACAAATTATGGGAGTTCATTCCAAATTTTGTAAAGATGTCACAATGCCCAAATTTCTTAATTTAATTAAAAGAATAAGAATTTTTGCAATGTTACTGTTCAAGATCATAAAACGATTAATTTACACACAAATCACATAACAAGAATTGTTCTACATACAAATTACCAAACATATTAATATATAATTCAAAATTTAATGACATTATATTTGACATGTCAACATCAATTATAGTGGGAGTACATATGTTATAACTTATATCATAGTTGCTGGTCTAATTGTTTATTTCTGCGGCCTGTTTGTTACAGATTAATATAAGTTAAAATCAAATAATCAATATCAATCACATCTTTCTTGGGTCCCACAACTTTTTAACCACATTTCAAAAACCTCTATCATAATCTACTAAAAATCTGATTTTAATCCTCACCAAACACCCAAATCTGCAATAGCACTTTTAGGATCCAATCCCGCTAAATTCATGTTTTCTTTTGTGGAACAAAGCTAAGCAAAAAGAATCAAGCAATCTCCAGCTAGTATAAAGAGCACCATAGTAAATCGCAAGAGGTAAATTAGAGGTTTCATATCATACAAACATAGTTTAATGTCATGCATAATCGACACACAAATCACACAAGACTTTAGATTGTTGGGAAAAAAACGTTGATTTGTGTGTTGATTTATTATCAATTAACATAATAAATAACAAATACAATTCAAAAATAATATAATTCAACAATAATATAAATATAAAAGAAAAGAGTTAGAAAACAAGTCTTGGGAGTCGCGTCGAAGACGCTGTACTAAGGTCTTGTTGTCTCTCCTTAGTGCGGATTCTTTCGACGCTACACGGCTCCAAAATAAAACATATGTGATTCTCCTTCTATGGGCACGACCATAGTGAGATAAGTGAACGAGCCTCTCATCGAGTTGCCAAAATATAAAAATATAGTATGAATTATATAGAATGTTTATTTTTGAAGTTGTGATTAATTTATGTTAAATGAAAACCAATCCCTTTTATAGGAAAATTTCAACCCCCACACTTATGAGAATTAAATAATTTTATATGTATGTTACACTATATGGATAAATAAATTTAACATCCGCGCTTATGAGAATTAAGTAATTTAACATGTATGTTACACTATAATAATATTGATTTAATTTTGTATTAACTTGATATTAAAATAGAAACAACAAATTTAAAAGTATTAATTTGAAAATTTAAAACTTAAATAATTTATTTTCCAACAAGGACTAGATAACATGCTGTCATTACCTTCTTAAACTTGGCAATAAAATTTAGGTAAATAGCAAAATTGTGGATAGGGACTATAATTGGAGATACCATTGTCTCTATTTACAAACAAAAGTATTCAGATATTGGGGATGGTCGAAAGAAAAAATCTCTATTTGAGAGCCAACTATCCATCCTACCTCCTCTATGTTCTTAAGAGCTCATCTTTAATTGAAGATATACTTTAATAAGTGGACAAGTAGAAAACTAATAACAACGTATTTCAAATATTTGACGCTGCAGGGATGCAAATTGCAGAAGCCAAAGTATGCTCGAAGCGCAGCAAAACATGGTCAGGACGTTGTCTCAACACTGGCAACTGTAACAGTCAATGCCGGAACTGGGAGGGAGCTCAGCATGGAGCTTGCCACCGCAGTGGCTTTGGATTCGCTTGCTTTTGCTACGTTAAATGTTAAGAGTGATCAATTCGTACTATCTAAAAGTCTCTCTATATCTGCTATGCGACTCTATAAGATGTGTGTGCTGCTCTATCTTTTATGCAAATAAAAGGCTGCTGAATATTTGCTTGCATTTCAGCAGCCACTTCTTATGTATGTGAAACAAACACTAGCTAGTTGGTGTGCTCGAGAAAATACATATGTGTATGCGGCTTTTGTTTATTATGCGTCCATCATTTCCTTGCCATTTTTACATTTTGAAGCAGTAATTTTCTGTTATGTATTGAGAGTAATATTTATTGGCATCTTCCAAATGAAATTTTTATTTGTTGCAAAATCCCAAGACAGGTGAGTCAAATTCTGGATAAGGCCGGGAAAATTGGAAAAGAAAAAGACTCTAAACCATTGGTTTACCCTTCCAAATGGGAAAAGGAATTTGGGATAGATATGACCCACCACTATAGGTCGAAAATTAGAATAATACTATCTATCGCAACAGTTTAGGTGTGAGCATATCACAAGTCCTATTAAATGGGTCATAATTTCTTATATTTAATTAAACTTGTAATTTAATGTGACTATTGTTGTCACCTAGACTAGTGTTAACATTAGTGCCGGTAAATAACGTTGATCGGAAAATTATTAGAAAAACATAGACAGCTTAAGGTTAACCATATACTGCACCCTAATGTGCCTCTAATTGATTCAACAAATTAACAAATTTAAGGAATATATCAAATGTAACAAACAATAAAAAAAAAATCCAACAAAAGGTGTTGCACGCGTTGGAAATTGGTTAGAAATGTTTTTGACTGATAATGAACGAAATCCATTAGTCAATTTTGGAAGTTCAAAGGGCAAACATATTCTGAAAGTAGATTACAGTACATGTTTAGTTGTTCAAAATTTTCGATTTAATGATAAATTCAGCTCAAAAATGAGTTACTTGAACTTGAAATATGTTGAAAATTGAAAATTAAAATGGTGGGAAAATAAAATAGTATTCATCCTATATTGGTTACTTACCCACTTGGCATGATACTACCTCCCGACCCATGACATGACATGTGGTCGAGGAGCTCACTGGCAATCTTTTCCGCCATAGCCGTGGAGAAATACTTGGGTAGGACTGCCCCAGCCCTGAGCCCACCCTGTAGGGAGTACAGTAACTTTTTTTACTTTCTTGATTGAGAGCTGCTATACGTACAGGGATTTAAATCTCTGCACCTACCGAACACACACATCCATGGGGGAGGGGGGGGGGGGGGGGGGGGGAATTTACAATATTTTATACATGGGACCCACTCCCATGTGAGTGGGATTTCAAAAATTTGTCCAAATTTTGGCAAAAAAATTTTGTACGTGGAAAATTTTTCTTCTTGATTAATGCTTTTTACAAATTGAAGACAATTTGATGTTTTAGTTTAACGGTGAGATCCAAATTTAGGAGATTTTTTAGTTTAATTTCTTTCAGGTAGTAAGTAAAAATCGGGAAAAAAAAATGAAAAATGTGAAAATCCGATAAGAAAAATTAGAAAAAGCACAAAAATATTTGTGAAGTGGTGACTTTGTTCAAAATTGAATAGTTTCTTATGAAGAATTGCTTATTTTTTTATAATTATTCGTCGAAGTTTTAGAATGATACTATCATATATGTTTTTGATTAATTGTTTATGAATGTGAGATTGTACTTCGTTTTGAGCATATAGGCGTTGTTCAATCTTTATCTTATGCTTGAATGTGATTTTGTAGACAGTGGCTTATAGGCTTCCTAGGACTTAGAAGTTGTTTCTAATTTTTCCAGAAATTCTATACAAAATTCAATTGATAGAAATAGATAACTAACCATTAGAAGATATGATTAGAGTATATGAATTGGTGATGGTGAAGGTTTAGACCTTAATGGTACCAGATTTGAATGTAAATTCTTAGATGGCCACGGATATAATGAAAATGTTTAAACTTGGCATTGACCTTATCACAATGTTTCGTTCCCTTTTAGGCCCAACAAAAGACTCTGCACTAGTCCTGCAAGAAGAGTAGAGAAGAAATAGTGAGTAGCCAAGTATCCTCGCATTGGTGTCAGTAATTCTATACTAAACTACAAGTTAGGAATTGAATGAAAAACAGAGAAAAGAAGGTTAAAAATAATTTTAAAAAAAAGATAGAAAATCGGAGAGGAGAAGAAGTCAAAGAAAAGGAAAAGACTATGCCTCATCTTGGACACTACTAATTGCAGTATTTAGATGGGTGATACTACACGTACATCAGGGTGGACACCAAATATGGAGGGTGAATTGAATAAGGATAAAGTTGGAATGACATGGATAAAAATAATAATTTTTAAATTTTTTTAATATTTTTATAGGGATAGATATCAAATGGGATGAATATATAACAATTCTAGATGTAAATAGCAGCTCCCTTTTTATTTAAAAATATAGGTCTTTTATGCCTTCCTAACGGATGATTTGGACAAAAATCATCATCACGAACAAGATAAGTTAATTGATGAAATGTTGACAATAAGAACACGACGACAAAAATTTGGAGATATTATTGCCACTATCAGCATAAGGTAAATATTTATTTTTCATTTTCACCCCTCTATACTATTTTAATTTTTAATTTTATGTATTTGACTCATATTTTTTTTCTTATTATTTATTACGATATACTTTTTCATACTTTTGATTTATGTGAGATCACTTTATTTTTAAAAAATGTCATTATACATATTGTTATAGAATTTAAAATATTAGAAAATGTAACTTTTTTTTTTTACAAATACAATTGACAAATAACTCACAAGTCAATATATAAATAAGTGTTTTTAGAATATTAAATAAACTAACTGAAAATTCATTTTACATTGCTAAAATGGCCACATTATTGTCTTGGGGAACTATTTAACGCTACTACCGTATAATCATGCAATGCTTTCAAAGTACATTGCATGTTTACCAAATAGGGATGGCAACCCTCTCTGTAATTTTCCTTTCTGTACCTGCCTCGTTACCCTTTTAAGGAGGAGCATTTTTTTATAAATCATTTTATTGTCCTCATTTATTAAAGTGGGACGATAATAAAGTTATTAAATTTTTTAATTAATTTATTTATTTTTAAAAGTTAATTTATTCGAATATATTTAGTAAATTAAGATTTTTATTATTTATCATATTTCTTAGATAATCTTAGTTATCATTTTCTATTAAAATTAATAAAATTTCATGTAATTTTTCATATATCCGTACCCCTCGTTAAATGTACCTGCCCGTCTCTGACCCGAATACCCGATTAAGTGGGTAATCTCCGCACCATTCGGGGCGAGACCTTGCATATATCAGGTTTGACGGATTTTTTTTTCTATCCCTATTCTCAAAAAAGCAAAACCATAAAGAGACATAGCGAATAAAATGAGTGCACAAATCTTGGGATGGACCCAAAATGTTGTACTTACCAGATAAGAAAGATATCTATTTTGGGCATTTGTCCAAATGATTCTTTCAATAATAAATGAAAATTTCTGTTGCCCTTTGAGTGGACTGAAGTTCTATTGGCCCTTTAGAAAAGTTCCAAGTATTAATAGCATATAATCACATGCAATCTGAGCCTCTCTTTATATGTGTAGAAAGGGATAAGGAGCTGCATATAGGCAAGAAACTGCACGGAGCCTCTTATTCAATTTTTCTTATGTTTCGTCTTGAAAGAGCCTTGCATGAAGAAAGAGGTAGCGGATTGCAGCCAAGGATGACTTGCCGGCCTGCATTGTTAAAAATCAAAAGCAATGCTGCTAGCTCAGCCAGTTGAGCCGGCAAGTTGCCCTTGGCTACATTTAGCTTCCTTCTTTTCATGCCAGTCTCTTGAGACTTAAAATCCGGCATTCAACCAAGTGCAAAAGATTAAACAAATTGAAAATGGCACAACATCAGTTGGAGCTTTGTGATATGGTTAATGAATGAGCAATTTTTTAGTTTTTTTGTATTCAAATAATGTCAAACCAATGGAATTACAGAAAGATTCATCAACACCTTCATTTAACGAAACAAAATATAATCGATTCTTCACTTTTCCAACTCCTTTTATTATCGTTAACTAAGCGATGAGACGAGGCAAGAACATTTGTAAGCCAATTATTGCATATAATTTCCCTGAATAAGCATTTCTTGATGAAGTGTTTTGGTTATAGTTTCTTTATAAGTAAAAACTAACAGCAGGATTTGGGTTGCTTGTGAATTTGAGATTACTTCTATATTTATCTCAGAAATTCTGATTAATATAGCAGTAAGTTAAGACAGTTGAATGAGAATTTTATAATATGTACCCTAAAAATAATTGCTCGACCATGTGACCACATCAGCGCAAATGAGAGCCAAACAGCCGCATTGCCAATTTGTTGTTAAAACGGGTGGGCATTTTTATTTGTAACTATCTGAATTATACCAAATCAAACTACCTATTCGGAAAATCCAGAACTGAATGGTGCTTGTCTATTTAATTTTCAGTTCTAGCTAAATAAACAAATCTTAATTTTTCCTGTAATCTCAAAATTAAATAATGAAAGTGAATTTAACAAAATTTGCAAGCATTTACATATTACATTTTTTTTCTTAAGTAAAAAATGTTCAGTCGGATCAAACTGGACTAGTTCTAGCCCAGTCCGAGTTCAATTCCACCATTCTACATTTGTTTTCCATGTGTAGAATTCACTAAGGTTTTCAGTTTCACTTCCAAAACTCGTAGAAATCAGACCAAACCGGACCATGTTATACTAAGACTCTGAAAACTAGTTGCTTGCTGTAAGATTAATGAGAATTAGCAGTGAACATGTTAAGTGTAGTGAGTGAATGTGATCAGGCTACAAGAACAACACCTATGTTAATACAGATTTGGGCGATTAGGCAAATTGCCTACTCTAAACCGAGGATCTGCATCTATGTTTGAGAAACATTATAAGTTCACTGAATATCCACACATTTTGTGACATCCTCTTTTTATTATAATCTACATATAAGGAGACTATAATCAAACCCAAACGCCTAAAGTTGCACTTTTATACACAGTCGGGGTTATAAAACATAAAAGTGATATGTTTATGTTAAATATTTGGTGTAAAATTAGTTTTATAAAGTTACTTCTACTGCTGAGGGTATAGTCGTTGTAAATGAATAGGTCTTTAGCTATTGTAAAAACCATTCTCTTAAGGATAACGGGATTTGTTAGTTTTCAGTTAAACAGAGTATTGTGGCTCAATCTTCTGCTAAACTGCTTGTTAAAAATAAAAGAATCGAAAGATTCTTTGTAAATGCGGAAGTTCGACTTTGATATTATTTACTTAATGTATGAAGAATGAGATGTTGGGATTGAGCTGGGGGAGATAAACACAGCAAAATATGGTTTCAATACATGGGAAGAGAGGCATTGAATAACAACATGAAAAACATAAACACAATAAAAGAAAACATAAAACATATAAACATAAATTTTCATAGCTCTCTCTGCTGGTTTTCTCACCAGCAGAGAAGAAGGAGAAAATAAACTTGCAAAGTCTACATTTTATATATTGATTATGTGTATCACTAGGAGTACAATGAGGGGCTCGATTTATAGAGTAAATCCTAGGCAATCTATCAACACCATCACATGCCTCTCCCCTTGATTTAAGGCTAGTACAAAAGCCTGCATTTTAATCATTTTCATCACATGTCTAGTTGGACTACAACCAAAGTAGGACTCTAAAATGGAAACCACAAAATACAAATTTACTTGGTTGACAACTAAGTGTCAATAGACCCAATAAACTCCCATTTGACACTTGGATTGGAAACAAAGAAATTTGTGTCAAAATCTTTCAAAAAATTCGATCCATCTTCATCATTAAGTTTTCATTTTTTTTTCCTTCATTTTTCTGGCCATTTTTTGTGTTATGTTGCTGCTGATTTTGTTGCTGGACTTCAGATTCATGCATACCGGATTTCATTGATTTTTTGCAGGCATACCGAATTTTTAGCTTTGGCTTGCATACTGTATTTCAGGTGCATATCGGATATGGGCATTTTTAGCGTGCATACCGGATATGGGCATTTGCATACCGTATTTCAGGTGCATATCGGATATGGGCATTTTTAGCGTGCATACCGGATATGGGCATTTGCATACCGGATTTCAGTGCATTGCATACCGGTTTTTTAGCATACTCATCTCATACCGGATTTGAAAAAATTTGATACTGGATATGGAGAGTAACTGCAAGCTCATCGTATTTCAGCTTTGAATACCGATTTTTGTTGTTTTTCAGCATCTTCATCAGCTTTTCAATGTATTTCTTCCACCTTTTGTTGGTTCTTTTCAGTTTTTTTTTTTTTTTTTGAGAGAAAAATGACCAGCCATTTAACACTAAACTCAACCACTTTTTAAAACCTCTAGGGACGACTGAAATCTAGCTGTTGTAAACTCAGGTTCAACCACTTTTTAAGATCACTAGGGAGGACTTGAACTCTGGTTTTCCAGCCATTGAACACCACTTGAAACTTAGGATCCCAGCTACTTTTTAAGATCACAAGGGAGAGCTTTGACCTGGTTTTTTCCAAGAGTTACGCCACCTTTTAAGACCACTAGGGAGGGCTGTAACTTCAAGGTTTCAAGGGCTGCTGCTGATCCAAACAACAGAGCTTCAAAGAGCTCGAAAATGGTCACTTTTCTCACTGAAAAAGTGCCTGAAAACAGGTTGTTTAGCTACTGTTAACTGGGCCTGATTCTTTGATCTTCCCAGGTTTGAGCTATAACAATAGATGTGACTACTTCCTTCTGTGGAAGAGCTCAAGAAAACAGACAACTCTCTTCCTGTGAGAGTGCTCAGAAATTTGAAAGAAATACCAAAACAAAGGGGTTTGAAATTTGATTTTCGCACAGTGCAATGCAGCTATTTGGAAGCATTTTTTCTGGCTCTTAAGAACAGTGGAAGCTTTGATACCATGTTAAAAATAAAAGAATCGAAAGATTCTTTGTAAATGCGGAAGTTCGACTTTGATATTATTTACTTAATGTAAGAAGAATGAGATGCTGAGATCGAGCTAGGGGAGATAAACACAGCAAAATATAGTTTCAGTACATGGGAAGAGAGACATTGAATAACAATATAAAAAACATAAACGCAATAAAAGAAAACATAAAACATATAAACATAAATTTTCACAGCTCTCTCTGTTGGTCTTCACCAGCAGAAAAGAAGGGAAAAATAAGGGTGCGTTCTCTTTGTCGTTTTGGGGCCGTTTTCTGTTTTCGATTTTCCAAAACGACGAAAACGCGTTCTCTTTGTCATTTTGGAAAACGAGTTTTTCAAAACACCAAAAAATTTTACACTAAAAACCCAAAACGAGTTTTTCTCGTTTTGGACGTTTTGTGTGCAAATCTCGCCAAAATAGAAAACGCTCAAAACGCGGCACTGTTCACACAAAAACCTCCAGACCCAGACTTCTTCCAAACCCATTTCCTCCTTCTCTTCTCTTCCCTTCCCTTCCCTTCCAAACCCATCTCCTCTCCTCTGCTCTCTTCTCTTCACTTCTCTTCTGTTCTCTTCTCTGCAACCGACGACGAAGGAGATTGTCGCGTGAGGAGGAGGCGACGCTGTGAAGGAGGCGACGAAGGAGATTGTTGCGTGAGGAGGCGGCGACGCTGCTATGAACGCAGCATCGTGACCCATTCATTTTGGGCCCGTCTCCACCTCCTCTCTGAGTTTTGGGTCCTTCTCCACCTTCGACGTTGTGCTGTGGTTTGGGGGTTTTTTGTTTTTTCGATTAGGCGGCTTTGTGGTGGTGTGAGACGGCGGTTTTTGTTTGTGGTGGTGGTGCGGTGTTGATGGAGGTGGATTTTAATGAAGATTTTGGTTAAATTTGGTTGATGGTGGTGGTGGCAACCGTTGATGGTGATGGTGGTGGTGTTGATTTTGGCGATGGTAGATGGTTGATGGTGGTAGCAGTGGTTGATGTTGGTGGTGAGATGTTGATTTTGGTTGATGTTGGTGGTGGCAGTGGTTGGCGATGGTGGCGCTGTTGAGTCTACGGCTGACTCACTTATACAATTTTCCATCTACGTTTTGTGGCTCAATTACCCGCTAAAAGGTGTGTTTTTGACATTTTTAAGGATTCTAAGAGAAAACTAAAATTCACTCTTTCAGTCTCTCTTCTTCCTCCATCGTCATGTTGTGTTAGTTTAGTTAAAAAGGATGGGAGGTGGATTTAGAGTGCTCCATCTGGTTCAACCGTTTCTTTATTTCTTCAACCTTATTCTGCCACTGCTAATGCAGCCCACACTGGAAGACCAGGAGAGACACTTGTTGGTAAAAGTTATTGACAGGGTGCTCTATAAGTTGGATGAGTTGGTTCGGCCATATGTACACAAAAGAGAAGAATCCGAGTATGAGGAATGTAGGAATAAGTAGTGGCATTGCTGGGGGAAATTTGCTAATACATTGTTACAGGAAGTGATAAGTGCGCTTTTGCACACTTATTAGACACTTTTTGGGATTTAACTGTGATAAATTTGAGTATATTTCTATCCATAATTGTGTACTTTTTGTATTTATAGGTCAAAACCCTAAATTGGAATGAAACGGAGGCAAAACGAGTGAAAAAGGACTTCAATTGCACAAAAATGTGAAGTTGGGGACTAACTTGCACTTGACCAAAAGATGGAGGGCTTTGACTGCAATTTGGTAGGGGCTTAAATGAAAGAAAGTTCAAAGTATGAGGACCAAATTGTACTAAATCAAAGATGGGGGATGAAAACGCGCAAGGACGGAACGTTCAAGGACCTCAGCTGCAAATATGGAAAAGTCCATGCGACCGCATGGATTATAACCATGCGACCGCATGGACGTGAAATGAATATTTTGTTTCTTCCATGCGACCGCATGGAATTACAACATGCGGCCGCATAGAGATAAAATACTAAGGCGGTCTATTTTTTTTTCCACGAGTTTTTGGTCAACTTTGGCATTATTTTAGGACTTGTTTAATGAAGATATTTTGGGATATTTTGGTGTGTCTCACAATGCATTAATATATCCTATCTCTCTCTCATTTTCAAGGCATGAGGAGTTAGAGATAATTAGGTTTTAGTTAGGTTTTCTCTCTAGATTTTCTTCCCTTTTCTTGTTTTCTTTTCTCTTTTCTTCTTTTTAGTTAGTTGGTCTTTGGTTTTAACTCATTTGTGATGCTTGATCAATGAAGCAAGGAGATTAACATCAAAGGAAGTTAGAGAAATCATTGGAGGAAGGCAAATCTACTAAAAAAGGGTTGTATCTACATATTTGTGTTCTTCCATTATTTTTCTATTGTTGTAATGTATTGGATCATGATTTTCCTTTGCTATTATATTTATAAAATGAGTTAAGTTTATTGTGTTGGAATTTATGTTGAATCTTAATCTTATTTTTTTATTAATGTTGATATATGTTGTTGAAAATGCATTTATTATCAAAGTATTGGTGTATTAATTATTATTGTTGATTATGCTTTATTTATTTGGCCAAATAGATGAGGTGATTAGGTGGTTTATGTAATTATCGAAAGATTGTTGCATTGCTAGACCTAGATAATTAGTACCCTAGGTGGTTTTGGGTGATATAGAAATATATACCTCCCCTAGGTGATCCTTTGAGTATTCCTCACAATAATTGAATGCTTTGGTTAAGTTTTTATCTGCATATAGATTTGTGGATAACTAAATCAATAGGGTTGATATCACTCGAAAGAGGTTATTGACTAAAATTGGAGAATCGGGTCTAATCATTTATTTTGGTAATTTGCATGTACGTTATTGAATTGATGTTAATGAAATAAAGGTTAAGTGAAATCATAAATTCCAACCGCTTTTCAAATCAAAGATGCAACTACGTCTTTTTAGTTTGTTAGTTTAGTTTTATAGTTATTAGTTTATAATTTAATTTCAATATTAATTGTGTGTGTGTCCGTCGTTGTTAGAACCAAAATCGATTAGAGTACGTAACTTCAAAGTAACATTCCTCGTGGGATTGATATTCGGACTCAAAAAGTCCACTATATTACTTGTTCACGATCCGTGCGCTTGCGGTACACTTTTCAGCGAACAAGTTTTTGGCGCCGTTGCCGGGGAATGTTTTCACTTTGATTACTGCTTTAGTTAATTTTAGTTTTAGCAACTTGTAATTTTTTATTTTTATTTGTTTTTACTGTTTCTGTATTTTGGCTAACCCCGTATTACTAATCTTTCTTGTATCTGTAGTCTTTTTTCCCGCACCCTGCACTTGTCTGATATTTGCAGGTTTCTAACCTTGGTAAAGTAACAAGATGTTTGCACTATCGAGTCTCTACGGTGACTATACAAATATTCTTGGAGGTCCAAGATGCGATATTTGTTTAGCGGAGCATTGTACAAGGATGTGCTTGTATTCATGTACCGAAGCTGCAATGTTGAAACTTCTGAAGTTTCGATATTATTTGAAATGCCGGAGACAAGCACTGGACAATTTAGATGAAAGTTACATGCTCCCGGGAGACTATGTACCTGATGATTGGGATGAGGACATCAAATTCCTAGGAGATGGTCCTCCATGTTTGAATGAGAAGGTACTTGCAAAGTATTACAATGAACTTGCCAAGTTGGATGAAGAAGATATGCTAGTAGGAGATTACAAATATTGGGATGGATTTAGGAAATGGGGGTCTTATCCACTCGAGGAAGTCATTGAGACCGACTTCTCGTTGCCCGTAGCATTGGATTGCGAACCGGCCATTCAATCCGAGGAGATATCAACGATTGTAGAAGAACCTGAAGAAAGTGCTGATTTAATCACAAATGACTTGAGTGAAGATGTAGAAATCATTGAAGATCATTCGGCCGACTTCAGTGATTGCATAGAGTTTGATTTTGTGATTAACTCCAATGAGGAAGTGGAAATCTACAGTGTTGAGTTTGAATCGGGTGGAATGGATAGGTTTTATCATGTTGAAAAGGGCACTGATGAGTTTTGGCGATCGAATGAGGAGTGGATCCGAGCCAAAAGAATAAAGCTGGGCCAAGCATCCAGAGCTTACTTTTTGGGCCCATAACATTTTGTATAGTCGAGCTAAGACTATAAAACAGCGCTTGTTGGGAGGCAACCCAACTTTTCTAAACTTTTGTGTTTTTATTTACTTTTATGTGTTTTTATGCTTTTAGTTATATTTCTGTTTAATATGCTTTCACTTTTGTAGGTAATGTTTTTTGGAAGTCCAAAGTTGAATGGTTCCTCACGAGTCTGGAGCTGAATTGGAGTACAATGAGGTCTGTTGCCCAAGCTACTCAATTGCATTCCGAGTCCAGTTCATGCATTAGTTCTTCTTCACAATGGATTCAGGGAAGTTCATTTTTACTCTTTGCTTTATATGTTAATTTACACATTGAGAACAATGTGTGAATTAAGTTTGGGGGTATTGAGCCTTGCCGGCTATTGTGTGCTTTAATTTTATGTTACAGCCTTGCCGGCTGCTTTTGAGCTTACATTGGTGAATATGATTGGTATGTAGCCTTGCCGGCTCAGGATTGCATGAGTTGAAATTGTTATTGATTCATGAGCTATGCATGCGCAAATCCAAATATGCTATTGGTGGCGAATTTTTTTCAAAAATGGTTTATTCATTGTGAGATCATACGTTACATTGAGCACATGGTCACGATTGATTATCATTTAGATGCGGAAATAGGTGTTAGATGTGAAAATTTTGAATTGGTAGAACTTAGGTTGTGAGTTGTTTTGAAAATTTTTATCAACCTATACTCTTTTATTCTCTTTCACTTTACCATAGTCTGAGAAATTTTGATTAGCTAGTTTGTTGTTTTCATTGAAAATGGTAGTAACTGAATAGTGTGAACACAAAAACTGGTGAGACTTTGAGCCTATGGACTGACATTTATATACAGTCTTATCATTTCTTTCATGTGTGATTATTCCATGATTGTGTTTCTCTAGAACTTGCGTTGCTTCTTGTCTAGATCACATTGACACATGTATGCATGAATATGATTAAGGCCATCTTTGACTTACCACATTTATCAAATAGTTTACCCTGAAGTTAATATTTCCTTTTGATAACCCCTTTGTGCCTTATTAGCCTTTTCTTTGGTTACCTACATTACAAGTTTTCATATACTGAAAAATAATATTCTTAACCAGCCTTCTAAGCTAGTGGAGTATTGTTAGACATCAGAATGTTGGGTGGCGATAGAAAAAAAAAAAAAAAATTTGGGGGTATCAATTGTTTTTGAGGTGCTATGATTGGTGTTTGTGGTGGAAAAGAAAAAAAAAATTGAAAGATGAAAAAAAAAATGTGTTGAGGAGACTGATTTTGAATGATTGAATTCATAGTTCTCCTAAGAATTGAAAAGCGAAAAAAAAGGGTGATTGAGTTGAATAGTTGTTGATTGAGAAGTTATTGTTTTGGAGTGATAGGATTGTGTACAGATCCTATCTCATTTGAGCTGAATTGAATATATATTACTCCACTGATTTATTCGAGACTTCTTAGTCACTTATCCATATATTTCCACACCTTTACCTTAAGCCACATTTAAACCCTGTAAAGTCCTTATGATTTATGTAATGCATGTGATCTAAGTGGTGGCGATTGAGAAAATATGCAAGCTTATGGTAGAACATTTTCATTGGAATGATTTGAGCGAAACAGTACCTGATCTTATACATTTGAGAGTGAGTGTTCATACTATGCTATTTCTGTGAGGTTTTACATATTTAGTTACTCTATTTTCACTTGAAAATGCATGCTAGCTGATTATATTTTTGAGCTTTTAAAAGAAAGAGTGATTGAGAGCAACCTTAGATTTACACTTGGGGGATTGAGATGAATTATCTATTTTAGTGTGAATCTTACGAGCTTGTAAGGATATATTTTGACCACTGAGGGTCGGGTTGTGACCAATTTACATATTTTTCCATCTTGACATTCTTTTCTTAGTTTAGATGATGATTGAAAGTGGTTATGCACACACACACACTGATCTGACGTTGGATAAGTTGCAAATATTTTTAATAGCATTATTTGGATGCATGGCTGTGAATTGGTATACAATTTTAAACTCTATTATATATCTGGCAAGTATCTAATATGTTAATTATTTTCACATTTGCATGATTATGTTAGAAGTAATCTTGCTCGAGACGAGCAAGAACTCAAGTTTGGGGGTGTGATAAGTGCGCTTTTGCACACTTATTAGACACTTTTTGGGATTTAACTGTGATAAATTTGAGTATATTTCTATCCATAATTGTGTACTTTTTGTATTTATAGGTCAAAACCCTAAATTGGAATGAAACGGAGGCAAAACGAGTGAAAAAGGACTTCAATTGCACAAAAATGTGAAGTTGGGGACTAACTTGCACTTGACCAAAAGATGGAGGGCTTTGACTGCAATTTGGTAGGGGCTTAAATGAAAGAAAGTTCAAAGTATGAGGACCAAATTGTACTAAATCAAAGATGGGGGATGAAAACGCGCAAGGACGGAACGTTCAAGGACCTCAGCTGCAAATATGGAAAAGTCCATGCGACCGCATGGATTATAACCATGCGACCGCATGGACGTGAAATGAATATTTTGTTTCTTCCATGCGACCGCATGGAATTACAACATGCGGCCGCATAGAGATAAAATACTAAGGCGGTCTATTTTTTTTTCCACGAGTTTTTGGTCAACTTTGGCATTATTTTAGGACTTGTTTAATGAAGATATTTTGGGATATTTTGGTGTGTCTCACAATGCATTAATATATCCTATCTCTCTCTCATTTTCAAGGCATGAGGAGTTAGAGATAATTAGGTTTTAGTTAGGTTTTCTCTCTAGATTTTCTTCCCTTTTCTTGTTTTCTTTTCTTTTTCTTCTTTTTAGTTAGTTGGTCTTTGGTTTTAACTCATTTGTGATGCTTGATCAATGAAGCAAGGAGATTAACATCAAAGGAAGTTAGAGAAATCATTGGAGGAAGGCAAATCTACTAAAAAAGGGTTGTATCTACATATTTGTGTTCTTCCATTATTTTTCTATTGTTGTAATGTATTGGATCATGATTTTCCTTTGCTATTATATTTATAAAATGAGTTAAGTTTATTGTGTTGGAATTTATGTTGAATCTTAATCTTATTTTTATTAATGTTGATATATGTTGTTGAAAATGCATTTATTATCAAAGTATTGGTGTATTAATTATTATTGTTGATTATGCTTTATTTATTTGGCCAAATAGATGAGGTGATTAGGTGGTTTATGTAATTATCGAAAGATTGTTGCATTGCTAGACCTAGATAATTAGTACCCTAGGTGGTTTTGGGTGATATAGAAATATATACCTCCCCTAGGTGATCCTTTGAGTATTCTCACAATAATTGAATGCTTTGGTTAAGTTTTTATCTGCATATAGATTTGTGGATAACTAAATCAATAGGGTTGATATCACTCGAAAGAGGTTATTGACTAAAATTGGAGAATCGGGTCTAATCATTTATTTTGGTAATTTGCATGTACGTTATTGAATTGATGTTAATGAAATAAAGGTTAAGTGAAATCATAAATTCCAACCGCTTTTCAAATCAAAGATGCAACTACGTCTTTTTAGTTTGTTAGTTTAGTTTTATAGTTATTAGTTTATAATTTAATTTCAATATTAATTGTGTGTGTGTCCGTCGTTGTTAGAACCAAAATCGATTAGAGTACGTAACTTCAAAGTAACATTCCTCGTGGGATTGATATTCGGACTCAAAAAGTCCACTATATTACTTGTTCACGATCCGTGCGCTTGCGGTACACTTTTCAGCGAACAAGTTTTTGGCAAGTGTTTGTGGGGAGAGAAGGAGAGTTGGAGGTGTGGTCAAGAGTGGAGGATAATGTGGATGGAGAGGGCATTTTAAGTGAAGGGTTGTGCCGAAGGAATTATGTAGATAAGGTAGAGGATGCTGAAAGAGGGATTATAAAGAAAATTGAGGGAGGTGGGATCGTCTTTTTGTGACTAGAGAAGATGTTGAGGGAATTGAGGTGTGGTAGAGTTCAAATTACTGGGGTGCAATTTCAGTTTTATGATAATATGTAGAATAACGGACTGGTGATATGTTAACGTCAATGGCATTGTTCATTTTGTATTGTGATATGGTGGTGGATAGGGTGGTTTATGCTGATTATTCTAGGACGTAGTTTATCATTGGAGAAAGAAGTCCAATGCGGAATATAGTTGTTTATGGAGGTAGGCCTCCTTCTGGTAGTTTGTTTACAATGATTTATTCAACTGAGTTCATGTTTTATCAACTTTTTGATCTGTATGTTAAGGTCAATTGTCCTTGTTATTTATGGACATCTATGTATTTGGAGCCGTTTTCTAAAGGCATGCTGATAATTATTATTTATTTTCTAGATTTTATTCCCAGTATACAGAACTAGTGAGAGACGGGATAATGGTCGTGGATTCCTTTATTGCTGTTGCGGGTGAGTGATCTAACTCGGAAATAGCATAGGATATAATTCACAAAGAAGCTGGATATAATTCATTTTAATCTCTTTAAATATTTAAACAATTAAAATTAATTGAATAATCAAATTTCTTGAATAAAATATTATCAAATAATATTATAAAAAAGTACAAAGAGAACGCGTATTCTGTTTTCTGTTTTGAGAAACTGTTTTTCAAAATGACAAAGAGAACGCATTTTCAGTAATTTCAAAACAGACACCCAAAACACAAAACACAAAACGAATTTCAAAACTCAAAACGCAAAACAGAAACACGAAGATAACGCACCCTAAACTTGCAAAGTCTACATTTTGTATATTGATTGTGTGTATCACTAGGAGTACAATGAGGGGCTCTATTTATAGAGCAAATCCTAGACAATCTATGAACACTATCACATGCCTCTCCCGCCTACTATTTTAATCATTTTCATCACATGTCTAGTTGGACTACAACCAAACTAGGACTCCAAAATGGAAACCACAAAATACAAATTTAGTTGGTTGACAACTAAGTGTCAATAGACCCAACACTCCTGGAAATTTAACGTGTTTTAATCTAGTCGAAATAAAATTATCAGTTTTTTATATTATTGTCAAAGACTCTTTGAATCATGCAATTTGTTTAATTTGATATAGCGGTCAAATTCTAAATTGTTGAGTTCTTGATTATTATTATTATTATTATTATTATTATTATTATGTTTTTTTCGAGTCTTGTATAAAAAGGACTAAAACATAAAATATTTGGCATTGCTATTGAACAACAACAACAAAAATATTATAATTAGAGTAATTGTCTCTTCCCTTTCACGAGTAATTTTTGTAAAATAAATTAAAAAATGAGTCGTATACGATTTTTGTCATCTTTGATACTGAATTATACTTCAGAATTCCAGCATAGGCATAGCTAGCTCTTTATCATCACTAGATATAAATCTAAGACTTCGACAGAGTCCGGCCTGGTGCCCACGAATACACCTCAGATGGCAAAGTTCCACTAATAAGCAAATTCTGTGGAATCCCATATACCTCTGAAACATCGATATGGTGACGCTGCCCACTATTTTGATACTGCTGACTCTGATTTGCCGCAGAAACCATTTCATCTTCGTCAAAAGGCAATCTATCGAGTGTAGCATTCATAAATGTTGCAGCCATTATGACTACAGGGCCAGAAGCAACTAGTGCACCTACCACATTGCCCCCCACAACCTGCCCTTGAGTCCCTGTTAGGTAGATTCTTAAGCCTGTGACTCCTGGTGGGGCCGGTGGTGGCAGAATTGATCCGAGCAATGAGAGAATCTCGAATCTTCCATGGAGCGTTACAATTGATCCCGATGAGGAAGGCTGGCGAAGGGTGACGTTGGTTACACAACCTGTCGCACTAAGCACGCATATGCCACGTTCTTTCCTGTGCGCGAAGTTAAGTAAGCTTTCGTTCACATCACAGCCTGACGCTACCTCCATGACGTGTGCTTTTAGTGCGTTCGCACTGTCCCTAGTGATCACGATTGGTGGCTTGGGCTTGTTCTTGGATCCAACTGGCCTGCCACGAGGCCTTCGATTGAATTCTCCATCGGCTGATTTTGGTAATTTTGGAGCCACCAGTAAAGTTTTTTCATCAATGCCTCCATTGAGTACTGAATTATGATCTACAGCGACTTTGGTTGTAGGAGGGTGTGTTAAGTCTGCTCCACCAGCCATTACTCACTACTTTCCTTCACGAAATTGCGAAATTTGTGTTCGGAGCACGAGTTTAAGTAGGCCAAATATGAAGTTAATTAATATTTTGGTGAAAAAACAAAAATATCGGTTGTAGATTAGATCATGGTTAGTAAATTATAGGCATGTAATGTATACTTGTGCTCCCTTTTCCAAACTTTCAACAGATTTTTCTTTCATGTCAATTGCCTTTACTAACAAACATTATCTTTATGTTTCAAGTAATTGTGTTGTGGATACTCAAAAGACCAACAAAATTCCAAAGAGTTCTTTCTTTAATAGAATATACCAAACAAATGTTTGTATGAACTCACTTCGTTTGCACGCATCGTTTGTAT
This sequence comes from Osmanthus fragrans, assembly GCA_019395295.1. Lineage (NCBI taxonomy): Eukaryota > Viridiplantae > Streptophyta > Magnoliopsida > Lamiales > Oleaceae > Osmanthus > Osmanthus fragrans. The sequence goes on from CM033358.1 coordinate 669,635, forward strand.
GAACTCACTTCGTTTGCACGCATCGAGTCATCACTACCTCTCGCGAAAATCTTGACTGGCTAATTCCTTCCCCATTCGCTTGTCTGATTAGTCTTAGATTAGTTTTTTCTTAGTTGATTAATATTTCATATTTGCATTAGTGGTGTATCGTTCTGACCAAATCCATGATCAGAAAATTCAGCATAATTTTGGGCTGTATCTAGCTAAGAACTAAAATATTTTCAAGCTTGGCTTTTCATTTGAAGCCTTATTCTAACACAAACAGAAAATGAAATAAATTGCTTTGAAAGTATTCCTTTACAAGGCATCTATGGCTAAGTCGATGGACATTTGTGTATCGACAATTTATACCAGACATGCCACATTGGACTCTGCTTTTCATGTGACGCCTATGTGAGGTTCCATAGTTTTAGTTTCTCTATACTATATTAATTGAATCACGTAAATTTTCTTGTGTTTTTGTATTCTCTTCTTTAATCTAATTCGTTGCTCGGAAATCACTCGACAGTTTCATCTAGATGCATTTGCATCCTCTAGAAAATTCAAAACCATCAAACTTGTTAAATTATATTAAAAAATATGTCTCTAATTAAATTTATTAAATATTAAATTACAATATGCTTGAGATAAGATCTTCCAGTTGCATCTTCTAAAGAGCGAAAGCAATGGGGTTGTGTTTTTCTTTTATGCCTATCATTTCTAGTCTACTTAACAAGCTTGTTTAGGGATATTAACAACTATAAAGCCGAAAGTTCGACCTTTCTGTTGACCAATTCAGTATTCAGATTCTCTTTGGTTACTTCAGCTTTCATCGTTTCTTTTCCCTTCATAACGCAGTGATACTATGGAACACGTTGAAGGCAGCTGCATGGCTTTGGGTTGTTTATAAACAGACAGAAATGATTGGTAGATAATATTTATGGATCCCTTTCATTATTTCTTTTCCCTTCATAACGCAGTGACACTTTGGAACATGTTGAAGGCAGCTGCATGGTTTTGGGTTGTTTATAAACAGATAGAAACGATTAGTAGATAATATTTATGGATCCCACAAATATGAAAATTGGTTAGACTCCTTTTTTGACCATTTATAAAGACTTGCCAAATATATGCTAAGAGTCCATCCAATTAGGTTCGTGATCATGTTGACCCATTTAATTTATCAATAAATCTGGGCTCCACCTTTATCAATTTAAGCTTGACACATGTCAATGGGTCAAGACAATCCTATGTGAAGTGATATGACCAGAACTTAAATATCCGATTAACGTGAAATAAAATCTATTTACCAAATATGTCCCAATAGGTGTCAACCCAGTTCACCGAACAAATTCTTCATCACTTAAGTGATCGGTTTAACGAATATTATTTGATACCCACTTTAAATTAATAACTCCCTCAGCTGCGAAATTCTGTAATCAATACTTAATTCCATGAATGCCACGGCATAATATATTACTATGTAAGAGTGATCCATGTGTCTTCATGTGATTCCCATCACACTCTTTTAAGTGTTGTACTGGTAACGCCCAAAAGAAGCTATACTCAATACCATCAAAGTAAGCCGATCCTCACATATAAGATCTCTAATCATCTCAAGCCTAAGCACTGGTTTCACAATTGCCATTCACATATAATCCACTAACACTGAAATAGTCATTCACGTAGCACAATAGAGATATAGGTATTGAGCCATTGAGGTACTTCTTGCATGGATCTAAAGAGATTTTAGTTCACAAGAATGATAAGATCTCAGTAAAACAAATTAAAAGTCTTGCAAGACCGCTTATTTTAATTTCGAATCACATGAACGGTGAATTTTAACACAACTTAACTTTTAACACATTTTAAGAGTCAGTTTGACAACAAAATATGTAAAGTGCATCTATTTGAAATTTTTAAACACTCCCCACATTCTAAAGATATCCAACTTGAACAGAGTGAGTATAAAATCTTACAATTTATCTTTTTTGATAGGATTCAACATTGTGTGGAGATGGTTAATGCACATGTTTCCCACACTTTCATGATTTTCATCCACCAATAGATCCATAACTTCTTATTAAACACATTAGCAAAATATTATTTTCATAACAATAAATTATAACCAAATAATTGATTATATTTAGAATACCTAGCGAAGTAGGAGTACCACTAATTATAAATGAGATTAAAACACTACCACAAATCAAATTCACGTTCTCATCTCATTTTGCCTCCTAGATTTAAGACATTTGCACTATGTCTTGGAGGAAAAGAAACATTTTATGAGTTTTAAATTATGTATTCAAATATAATTAAAATAGAAAACTGAAATTTAAAATCAATTTTAAACTTAAGTTACAACATTTATATAATATTTAAAATATAAAACTTCTCTTTGAAACATTATTCTCATAACTTTTGTTATCAATTGGTTAAAATAAATTTTAAATGGATAACAATTATGTTGTAGCATAATTTATTCAACAAATTTACATTTCCACCCATATGCACGTAGGTGATCACTAGCAAACTCATAACATGATCAATTATTTAATATAGCATTGTTAAAATTTCTAACACAAACCAATTCCACTGCAATCCACATTGGATGTAGAAGTACCAATTTTTTTTTCTCACCTTTATTTATTCTACAACTTCATTTTGAAGAAAATAGTAAACATGTTTATTCTTCAAAATTAAAAAAAAAAAAAAAAAAAAAAATAATTTGATACTCATTTTAACTGGGTGAACCAAATATATTTAAAGAATCACAAACATTGTGTTGGAAAACTACGAACAAACTATTATGAATAGTATAAGAATTTATGTATTACATTCTAATTTGTATATTGGTTTTTCTTTATATCAAATGTGAGAACAAGTTTTTTTTGATTAGTCTAAACCAATAATATGCATAATAGAATTTTTTGCAATTTTTATTTTATTTTTTTAATCGTTGAATAACAAATTTATAGTTACTCACTCTCTTATATAATTTTATTTATCTTAGTATAGTTAATTATTAAGGGAGAAGTAGTTGAAAGCTCTAGACACTCCTTGAATGAAATTATTTTCACTACATCTAAGTCCAATTAAATTTATTTTATAGACTATCGTATTATTATTATTGAGAGTTAGTTACCAATTCATTGAAACAATGATCATCTATATATCATGGCTCTTAGCTAGCAAACTATGTTAACTCAATAAGCCCTTCTTTTTTTTATAGATGTTCTTAAGTGAACAGTTACCTAGAATGCAACAGTTTTTATGGCCCTCCTAATTTAAAAATTAGGTCACTTACACCAAGGACAAATTATGGGAGTTCATTCCCAATTTTGTAAAGATGTCACGATGCCCAAAATTTTTAAATTTAAATAAAAGAATAAGAAATTTTGCAATGTTACTATTCAATATCATAAAACTAATAATTTACACACAAATCACCAATACGACTTTAGAATGTTGGAAAAAATGGATGATTTATATGTAGATAAATTATCAATTAACATAACTATTTTAAACATAAGTATAAGTAATATAATTCAACAATAATTATAAACATAAAAGAGAAGAGATAGAAATGCAAGTTTTGGTAGTCACGTCGATGACGTTGTCCTAAAGTCTTGTTTCCTCCCTTTCGAGCGGGTTCTTTCGACACTACACATCTCCAAGATAAAACTCATGTGGCTCAAAGCCAATTCTCCTTTTATGAACACAATCATAAGGAGATAAAGAACGAGCCTCTCATCAACTTGCCAAAACTATAGAGATATAATATGAAATATAAATGGAGTAATTTTATGTTTTTAAGTTGTATTATTTTATGATGTATCTAATAATGAAATCGTAATCCCTTTTACAGGGAAAAACTAACTCCCACAATGATGTAAAATTAATTCATTCATAACCTGCATTCAAATATTTAAGTGTATGTTATATTATAAATTAAGATTTTAATTAAACCAAAACTGAAAATAAAAAATGTAATAATTTTGAAAGTTCAAACTTAATAAAATTTCCAACAAATACATTCATCTATAATTGTGATAGTTTAGAGAGATTAACTAGGAAAATAAAAGCACGAACACATGCATTGATTATTGTAGTTTTGTGTAGGATAAATTGTGAGAATGAGAAAAGATTGTGTAGTTTTCTCAATCAGTAAAATTTTCTCTTGCGATCTCAATGGTTAGTTTAACCATGTTTAATTTGTATTTGTTTCTCTTTCCGGCTTGTGTTTTAATTTTTTGTTTCCATTGTGTTCGGTGGGATTTTCTCCAACAAAGTGTTAGGCACATGAAATGGGTATTAAAATCCAATTTATCTCTCGAAAAATCCTAGTGGAGCGGGGGTTAAGAGGGGTGCCACGGCCCCCTTGCCATCCCTAGAAAATACGCATTTACTTACTTTCAACTTTAACTAATAAGTAACTTATTTATTTTAAAATTTACTGATAAGTTAAAGCTTTGACAAACATCCCAATAAGAACAAATCTATATATCTCATCAATAACTGATGAAAAAGTTGAAACTTCACAAAATGTCTCTTATGCAAAAGACTGAGCGACCCATGGATCGAGAGAATTTAGCTTGACACAATAAGTTATGGAGTGTTTTAACTTTACCGCTACTATCATGTCACGTTCTAAGCTATTATTATAAAAATCTTGATTATATGTCAATGCATTGAATTAGACACAATAACCATTAAATTTGTCCGGCCATTTCTTTTCCAATCATTCAAGTCAAGTCAATATAATATATTAAGCATGTTCTCAACATTAACAAACTTTGTCCTATATTCAAATGTTACACATGTACGAGAACAAAATCACGTTTCGCCCATATAACTTGCGAGTCAAATTGTGCTTCTTTAATCTGAAATTATTTACTTGGTCAATGGTTACTTGAAGAAAAGAATAGATAAATAAAGTCTCTGAAGGAAAAGACTAAGCAACTCATGGATCACGAGAATTTAATTTGATACAATACGTTATGGGGGTGACTTAATTTCACCACTACTATCATGCTACATTCTAAACTATTATTAAAAAAATCTCTATTTTATGTTCAATGAGTTGAATTAGATGCAATAAACATTAAATTTGTTAGACCATTTCTTTTCCAAATTCCAATCATTGAAGTCAAGTCATGTTCTCAGCAGTAGCAGCCTTTTCCTATATTCAAATGGTACATATGTATGACAATTCTATGTTGAAAAGTATGCAGAGCGATGCATTAAATGATTGCAATTTCATTAGCATATAGTTTTTAATGAACAAATTAATCAACGGCAATTACAAGAACTAAGTAGCTATTTTTTTTAATTATAATTTGGATGCAGACGAGGGTAGAGAACAAAATCCCCTTGTGTCCATATTAAAAAAAAAAAAAAAGTTGAACTTCAACCTTGAGGGTCACATTGACCATCCCGTCCCTAGAGCATTGTGGAGGAGGTAAATTGTGGGATGTGTCTCAGTATTGTGGATGAGGTAAATCGCGAGATGTGCCTCAGCAGGTCAAGGTACAAAAGCTGCTATATTGGTGTCCACAAAAAGTCCAATTCCAAATCTTGTAAGAGGTAAGAATCGAACTCTCACATTGCGGCTGCTAGCTCATCTGAGACTACCTCACTCTTGTCATTTGCATCACTGAGCTATGTTCCGGGGAGCCCCTTATGTCCATATAACTTGCATGTCAAGTTGTGCTTATTTAATCTGAAATTATTTACATGGTCAATGGTTAGTTGTTTTCGAGGAGCCTACAATTTTCACGAGTTCATTCACATACTAAAAAAAAAGGTTGAACCCCAACTTTGAGGGTCCTACACCACTTCTTTCCTGGAGTATCGTGAGAGAGGTAAATCGCAAGTTATGCCTCTAAAGGTACAAGATGGAAGGTTGCTTGTACACTTGCATTTACTCAAGAGTCAAATTCATATTTCAGGATTCGAACCCTTGATGCGGCAGTCTCAAGCAAAATTAGATTTCTTCACATTTCTCTTTTATATCACTTGGAGATGTGCCCTAAAGGGGCGAGTTCATTCACATTCTAATGTTTAGGCAGGTGTGTGAATGTTATCAGCAGAACTAGCACTATCTACAAGTTAAGAATTATTTAAGAATGTATAGAAAAGCGAGAAACAAGTAAGGGAGGAATTTGTTGTTATGAGCTCTCGTGTTTATGCCGAGTTATTTATTATGGGTTGTGTGAGAGATAGGCCTGGGCGTATTTGTAAGTTTGAATTAATTGCAATCCAAACTAACTCACTTTAACTCTTAAATCGAACCAAACCAAACCAAATTGGTTTGACTTGATTTGGCTTGGTTCGATTAGTCGGTTTGAACTTTTAGTCCAAATTGAATTTATTTATTTTTTTTTTTTTTTTAAATTGTCCAAGTTTTGAGCCCAATTAGATTATAAGAACTAAAATAACTAACTTTATATTACAAAAATTATTGACTAAAATATAAAATCAAATTAATAGAAACAGATCAACAAAAAACTTAAGAATTTTGTTTTTTTTTTTATGCATTATGTAGTCTGACCATTTGGGTATGAAAAATATGCTAAGTATAGCATAAGTGAAAGGGAATTTTCAGTGGTATTACTTACCAGTGACATTATGGATTTGAGATAATTGAGATATAGTCAAGGTTCTAAATAGTGTAATGCGTGGCGATGCGTGGAGGTCAAACTAAGGACTAGACGAGTTTAGAAGAGACTAATGCGTAAAAAAACGTTTTTCTTATTTTAATATTATTTTAATTTTTAATCAATAAAAAAATCATTTAATAATAAAAAATAAAAAAATAATTGTAATAAAAAAATAAAAAATAACTGCGCGTCTGGACGCGCCTTATCGGTCAACGTCTCACGTTAACAACCATATTACGCGCCAAGCGACTTTGCTACGCACCAAGGCGCGCTATTTAGAACACTGGATATAGTTATGAGATTAAAACTTATCTTTTGATTTTTATTTTTCTTAAAAATAAATTGTGAACATGTAAGTGTGTTGAATTGATTTGATTAACTAGCGGTTTGAGACTTCAAATCATGACTGAACCAATCCATCATGATTTTGTTTCAAAGAAAATTAAACCAAATCAATTACATGTGTCCAACCGACTCGAATCGGTTCGATTTAATTGGTTTAATCGATTTTTCGATTTATTTATTTATTTTTTGTCCAGGCCTAGTGAGAGATATTGTTATATTCCACGGAGTATTTAAGAGATGATTAATCTCGATTATATTCAGTTTAGAATTATTTTAGAGACAATCGTAATCCCATATCAATTTAATTGGATTTACAATCCTCTATGATTTAGTGGTCTAATTGGAGCACATATGTCTTGAAAGTCTGAAATTTTCCACTCGCACATAGTATGTGCAAAAATAATCAATAACGTTAAATATTATGCCTCAGACTTAAGCATTTAGTATCTTCAATTCCATTGAGTGTCTTAAATATTATGCCTCAGATATGAGTCCAATGTTAATAATTATAATTATATTACCACGCTTGGAAGTAGTATGTCTTGTCGAGGATGAACAAAGCATGACGAGCCATAAGGACTCGCACAAAGAAGAAGTTGACGTTTATTTATTTTATTTATTTCTTATCTTGATTATTAAATGCGAGAAGTATGTAAAATATGTTACGATGGATTTTTCGTTTGAAAAAGAAAATGTCTCGACATAAAAATATTGTATAAATCTTAGTTTAGGTCCTATAGGCACCTATTCTAATCCTTTATATAATGGAAAAATTGTAGGTGGGGTTTTATATTTTTTCAAAAACTAAAAATGAGTCTAGAACTTTTTCAAACATTCACTAAATAAAAACAGAGTATTTGATGGAAATTAAAATTAATTTTTTTTAATAGATTGTGATAAAACATTGGTTATTAAAACATCGGTTTTTTCGATTGAAACGGCCGATCCAATTCGATTTTTAAAACATTGATTATTAGGGCCTAACTTTTATATTGATTTTTCAAAAAGCTTCCAATTTAGAGGTGTTTGTCTCTAAAAGTCCCAAAGTGAAAAACTGGCTGAAACCAATTGGAAGACCAGCCCATACCACCTGACAACTTGTATTTTCCACGCGCTGTCAACGGCGATTGTGGTCCACCCCTCACCAAATATACAAATCTATCTTTGAAATTGTAAACTTCGCCGGCTGCTTGGACCGACCCAAACAACGTTCAATTCTATACATACAAATACTTACACGCATAATATATCCTATCTGTCTATATATAGAGATTAGATTCAATTGCATACAGAATTGCCAAGTGTATACAGCCTCGCTCTATTATTTATTATTGCTGGATCGCACATACTGACATACACATGTTATACTTGTATATGCAGATCCATTTGATTTAAGATTCAGCTTCTCGATCTCTTTTCAAGCTGACCCAGTTGATTAATCTTTTAGGTATTGCTTGTTGTTTTTATATTGACTCTGATGGGTACAATTGAATGCTGTTATGAGGCTGCATTTATTTGTATGTACGTCTACAGAATTTGAATTTAACGTTGGTTTTTTTATGATGTGCGTGCTGTGCGGGTTGAAATTGCTGTTTGTTTTGACTTTTTGGTTGCCATGAGTTTCTGGGGTTCTTGTTGATTGACGCAGCTTTAAAAAGTTGAATCTTGAAAGTGATTTGTGGTCCCATTTCAACTTTGTTTACTTCAGTTTCTTAACGTTGGGGATGTAAAGTTAGGGCATTTACATTAAGATACTGTCTGATTTCCCCTTTGCTTTGCTTCTTCTATAGTCCATATTCAAGCTAGAATGTTTTTTAAATTATCCTAAATATTGTTTAGTGGTTAGTTGGATTTGAAATTTGCGGTGAATTGATTGTTTTGCTAACTGAGCCAATTTTTTGTTTAAAATATTAATTAATATTGATGAAATTATATTCTCCTGCTGTGTCTGCTTTGCAGGTTCAGATTCTTACTGAATTCTTACTCAATTCACTGCTTGAGGCCTGACTTAGGCGGATAGTCAGGGGAACAAAATCACATTTTCAATTTGAGGCGATCACCTCATAAGTATCTCAATTTTTTTGTGGGAGATTAACCTGTGATGCATTATTTCTAGATGAAGACAGCTCAGGCATGGCGTCTAGGCATGAAAGACATGCAAATATTGCCTCCTCATCGCCACCGCAGTCCTTTAAAGAAGCCAACATGGATTATTGTATTGGTTTCTTTAGTTAGTCTGTTCTTAGTTTGTGCTTATGTGTATCCACCTCAGAATTCCGCTGCCTGCTATGTGTTCTCATCTCATGGTTGCAAGGCATTGCAAAATTGGCTTCCTCCCGCTCCCTCAAGAGAACTCACCGATGATGAGATAGCTTCTCGAGTCGTAGTTAGAGATATTCTGGATATAATGCCTGTTATACCAAGTACTCCCAAAATCGCATTCATGTTTCTGACACCGGGTGCTTTACCTTTTGAGAAGCTATGGGATAAATTTTTTCAGGTACTTCTTTTATGATAAAACCTCCAGTCTCCTCTAGATGTCTTATAATTGTTTTTTTTTTAATGCATATATAATTTTTTTTTCTATGTGCTGCTTTTGTAAAGTGGTAAAAACCAATTTTTATGCGAACATAGTGCCTTCCAGTGACTATATTAGGACATACAAAAAAGAGTGGCAATCTTAAGACACATGGTACGAGTATTTAACTTAAATATTTCATAAGGTAGAGGTTTTGGGTTCAAATCTTGAGGACACAACAGAAATCCAAAAGGGATTAAGAGAGCAGGTGCTCTTCCCAAAAGCGTACATTAGTTTAATATAACTATTTGGGCATGAAGGCTAGGTCGTTACACAAAAAAACGTGTTTTTTCCACTAATTAATACCAAGATTCAACTTAAGTCTCTCATAATGCAGAGGTTTTGAATTCGAATCTAGGGGGATAAGACAAAACTATGAGGGATAAGATAAGTTTAGACTCTCTTAAAGCGGACAATGCATATGGTATTGAGGCTTAGGTATAGAGGCTCGAGTCATTACATATCTTGTGGAGGCATGTTAAAAGATAAAATCCTATATTGATTAAATATCAAATATTAACCAAAATATAGGGGGATTAGACTCTTTTTAATAAGATTGACCTTTTTATGGTGGAACCACAAGGTATTAGAGCATGCAAAAGATCTTGAATTCAAATCTTATAGTCACATATATAAATGAATTGTCAGCATGGTAACCTTTGACAAGGAAAAAAATGTAAAACACACCTACACGTGAGGAGACATGTTGAAGATAATAATATATAAGTGATATATAGTTGATCTCATCTAATAACTTAAGCTTTTAAATCAAGTAGTTCGACAGCGTCCAATAAAATTTACTCTTGAATCTTGATTCATTGGATATTGTGTCAAATTTTATTGTGGAGATATTATAGTGTATGAGCAAGGTGATTAAGTTTTATATCGTGTCTAGCTTATGATTTGGTTTATGCAATGAATATATGATCAAAAGGTTTTTTCATGTTTCCAAGCCTTTACAAACTGTTAAGGAAAAAGTGGTATATTGTAGCTAGTCTGTTAGAGAACAATAGATTATGCTCAGCATATAAGTTCCATATGAACTTAGAAGCATTCTTACTTAAAAGATATGAAGTGCTTGTTTGATAAAAATAAAACTTTTTATCAACTTATCAACTGTCAACCTTCAATTTAACTGCAAATTTTATGGTATCCACAATTTTTATCAACTTTTTAGCCGTACATTACATCAATATTTGTCAAAATCTGCTAAAACTTTTATCAAAAACATTGTCAGACAATTCAAAATGCTTTACTAGATCAAAAAAACCTTTATATTCTTTAGAATCTTCTCAAGCCATAAAGCAGCAGTTTTTCATGGTTCTCTTTGTTTGATTATCATATATGGTAGATTATGACTGACACAGTTGCAAACTTATTCACTGCAATCATCTGCCCTTTGTCCGTCACAAAAATGAAAAGAGGATCAATCGAGATGATAATCAGTTGTGTGCTTGAGTTGGACTCTTGAATAGTTGAACATCCTTTTCAGTGTTTTACTGAGCTCTTAATCCCATAGACGTAGTGGTTGAGCCTATTTTATTTGGGCTACGGACAAATGATTCGGAAATTCTAGAGTATGATTAATGGTATGTGTTCAGAAGATGGGAAAACAAGCCAAAAGGAGGACAAAGAGAATAATTTCCACCTAACATTGATTTTTAGTGTCATAGGTTGCTGAAAATATTTGAGGAAAAGTTTTTCTTAATGAAAAGAAGAAAGACTTCATTTAACTTCGTTTTCTAGCTGACAAACTGAAGGTGCTTCTTTCTGTGGTTCTGGTGTTAAACTTTGCCTATTATCCACCACAGTACCTGCCGATATGTATCTATGTAGACCATATCCGAATAAATAAGTTATTCACCTGATACCTGGAGTAAAATTTATGAAGGGCTTGTACTTCAAAATGGTTTTGAATTTTTTGTGGCTTGGTCTCAGCAGATACTCTATCAGTTCACCTGTTCAAGTATCTGTGTCTGGTCCTAAAATGATGCTTTGAGGTTCCATCTTTCTGAATGAGTTGTGTATAAGTTTGTCCCTTTTTTCAGTTTTATTGTGAGAAGTAAGACTCCAAAGTCCAAAGGAATGGAAGGAGAGATATTCTGAATGGCATTAAGACAGACTGAGCACAAGACAAAAGTTTGTGAATCCAATTAACATTCATTAAAAGATTAAATGGACATTAAATGGCCTCACAATTTTTACTCACAAGCTCAAGTCTATATAAACTAACCTGATTTACAGAAATAAGAGCCTGGAATTTTCAGCCCAAAAGGAAGGATAGAAAAATGAGGTTGGTCCTTTTGAGGGGAAGGTTGGGATTTAATTTTTCTTATGTATTGTGCACATCTTTGGCGTTGCTGTTTGTAACTTGAATGGAACTTTAAATTGAATAGAACTTATTACATTCAGTTTGCACAAATTTTACTCAATTTTTCTTATATATTTGGCAGGGCCATGAAGGTAAATTCTCTGTTTATGTGCATGCGTCAAAAGACAAACCAGTGCATTTCAGCCGTTACTTCTTCAATCGGGAGATTCGCAGTGGCAAGGTGTTTATCTCCTTGCTGAACTTATTTTTCACTCATGTTACGAGATCAAGCTTAGAGTTTCTAATTTTTGTTGTATCATTATTTGAAGTTGTTGATTTTTCTCTGCACATCTTCTTTTGCAAAACTTTACTGCGGGTCGCATGATTATACGTCCACTGTGTCTAAAATATTGATTGATGTTTTAAATAAGGGATTACAAAGCCATTTCCCTAAGGAATGTATACTTTCTTATTCATCTTTCCTTATTTCTGTCTATTTTCTTTTCTGTGGCTTAATAAAGTGCCGAGGGTCTGAATTTAGGTCAAGCCCTTCTCAAATATGCCTCTAAATCAGGGTCTTCATGTACACCCGTGTAAGGAACCATATGTCATTCATTTTCCAAGATTTTGTCATATTTTTCCCTTTGCCGCATTACATGCTGAAGTTTAAATTCAATTGTAGTGTTGCCCAATAAAGTGCCTTGGACTCCGTGGAATCTTCTTTGTTTTTTAAAGGATTGTGTCTACGTTCAATGCTGAAGTCATTGATGAAGAAGCAGTTCATGGAAAAACATGCATAGGATATTGGAAGACCTTCCTGGAATGGTTAAGTCCTATCAGCTGTGTCTCAGGCGTCAGTGCTCTATTTGGTTGCAGTGCATCCAATGAACTGCATAGGCTGCATGTAATGCTTGGGGGACTTGTTAGATTTATGAAATTGAATGGAGTGTCAGGAACATATTTTGACTTATATATGTTTTCAATCCTGAATTCAGTGTAGACAATCTTATATGTAGAACAAACCATTAAGGCTACGTTAACTTAGAGTTGCATTTGTTTTGATAGTAGGAGCTAATGATCCTTCCACAACCTAATTGCTTAGATCTCGTTATGTCACTCAATTAGTGGCTATACTTCCCTTAGGATATTTATATGCATTTTGGTTGTGATTTTTATTTGCTTTTATATTCTGGACCAGGTGGAAACTCATGCCAGGTGCTGGTAGACATGACATTGCCTTTAGCTAAACATTTGTTATTAATTGATTTATGTAGGTAGTATGGGGGACAATATCGATGGTTGATGCAGAAAAACGTCTTTTAGCAAATGCACTCGAAGATCCTGATAACCAGCATTTTGTACTACTTTCTGACAGGTAACTAGATGATAATGCCATTGTTGTGTCCAGTTCCCCTTCAATTTTGGGAACTCATTTAACTAGTTGCTTTCTGATTAAGCATTTTTCATGAACTGCAGTTGCATACCACTTCGTAATTTTGACTACGTCTACAACTATCTCTTGTACACAAATGTTAGCTTTGTAGACAGGTAAGCCTGTTGTTTCTGGATTGCCATTATTTCCTTGTCTGTGGCAAATAGATTGGGACCTCATTTGGCTATGCTTTTTTTTAAAAAAAAAAAAAAAATGCTTTACTTACTATACTTCTAAGTTAATAAGTACACGAAAACAAATCTCTGGATCAACTTAATATCCTTTTCAATGCTGATCACGCTTCTTGCATGCCCCCAAGTCAATAGATTAGTTTGATCCAGGCTCACTAAAAGACTCAATGTACAAATAAGGAATCTATTTTGACATGAAATGGATATATTAAAACCGAAAACTTCTATTTGAACATATGCAGTTTTCTTTATCAAATTCCGTATCCTAGGAAAATAAATAATTATTAAAATTTTCTCATAATTTTACTTGAAAAAAAAATCACAATAGAAACTCCAAAAACAATAAGCTGGTGCTAAGTGAAGATAAATGAAAATATAATACATGATATTGCCTTTTTCTCTTTTTGATTGATCTTATAGACAAAATCAAATTTCAAAAGTTCACTATGTTAGTTCATTAAGATTATGGTAGGTTTAGTCACCTTCATTTAAATATAAGTATGAGAAATAATCGACAATCCTGTATTTGCAGCTTTGAGGATCCTGGTCCTCATGGAAGTGGAAGGTATTCTGAGCACATGCTACCCGAAGTTGAGAAGAATGACTTTCGAAAGGGTGCACAGGTGTGGTTTTATATTTTGATAAAGTTCATTGTTTGTGAAAAGTCCAGAGATTGACAATCATATCTATTGTTTTCAAATGAAAATGGTTAATAGTAAAGGGAAGAAGCTAATATTGTTTATTAGTCGTCCTTTTATTTCCATAAATGTGATTGCGATTGTCAACTTGATCTTACGCACAGAATAAGAAATAAAAGATATGCACAATTTCATTTTGTTGGATTTCCAAATGAAGAATGAGCACGGACAATTCTATTGCCTTTCTGGGGGAAAAAGAATGAATTAATTTGATTGTACTCCCACGGGTTCAAATTACAAGTTGCCCATGGATTATATTATGGTACACATCTGCAATGTTATCAGGGTTGATATTTTGGGTTCTAATTAACCTAACTGCAGCTTGCTCAGTGTCAGCATGTTTACATTCTCTTATTATATTTGTTTCTTTCTGAACATTGCAGTGGTTCACAATGAAGAGGCAGCATGCTACTATAATCATGGCCGACAGTCTCTACTATACGAAATTTAGGATTTATTGCAAGGTGATCACAATTTGGCTTATTATAAATTTCTTTCTTGCACTGTAATTTGCTTCTTCTTCATATAGTTCTTCTACTAAGCCCCTGTTTGACAACCACTTTTTCCGAAACTCATTTTCGACCACACATTCTCCCATAAAATAATTTTATATGTAAACCCAAAACTTCTCTCTATTTTTTAACCGCACATTCTCCAAAAAATCTCTATTCCAAAACACATTTTCCCCAAACTCTCATTTAATGAAGCCCAAACAGGGGCTAAATTTCGGTTATTTTTGGACAATTTGATTCTTTCTCAAGCACTGGTTAGAATATATCTTTGAATAGTATTGGCCTAGACTAATCGTGTCCTAAGTATAACCTTTCTATAAACCATGTGAGCAAAAGCAATACTGCATTTAGCATCAAATGTACAATACTTCAATTGATCATCAACACAGAGTCAAGTGTTTATTTTGTACATCATCTGATGGAAGACTATATTGGACTCAAAAGTGTTAGGCTTATATAAGGTACCAACTATTCTCAGTATTGTGGAACATGCATCGAAAATCTCTCAGTGAACTGTTTTGTAAGTGAAGAAAAGTTGGAAACATGGTTAATACAACAAAGAATTCAGTAAAAAAGTGCCATGTCATTCTGCACAATATGGACTTGGGACACGTGCAAGGACATGGACCTGACAACATATTGGTTTCCTGAAAGTAGGACTAGACAGATTGATTAAAAAATTTAAACAGCTCTCCTCAACTGAAGTTGCACCTAATGTTACTGTAAATATATATACATATATATATACACATATATATTAAAGCTACATTTTTATGATTTTCTATTTTTTTTATAAATTAATACCTTTTTGGCTTTGGTTTCGAATTTTGGGGTTGGAATTTTTTGAACTAGAGGAATCACTATTTATTTTACTAAATCCTTGACTTGTTTAAGACATCTCCTTCCCATGTCAGAAATTAAAATAATTAAAAAAATATCAGATGCACTGGTGGTATGGTAGACAAGTGCTAGAGAAGTGTAAAGGAAGTGTCCCTCAGATGTCAAAAAATAAAAAATGTAGGAAAAATAGAACACACCATGTAGCCTATGAGACGCGTGTCATGGAGTGTACTGAGTGTTGAACACCAAAACTCCCCCTGAAGAGGATTCTATGTGCCTCAGGTTATCTTTATTTATTTGTGTAGACATGTCTATGGCTTGGAATAAAAATCTATGTTTCGAAATTTGGCTGATAGATTAAATTACTGCCCCATTTTGCTGAACAACTGTTGACATCTGTATATTTCAATTAAACAGCCAGGCATGGAATATGGACGCAACTGCTATTCTGATGAGCACTATTTGCCAACATTTTTCAATGTGAGGATTGTTTATATCTATTGTTTTATTGTATAATTTAGGACACACCCACCCACCCACCTCGGATAACTTAAAGGGAATAGCTTTTCCTCGTTTCAGATTCTTGATCCGGCTGGAATTGCAAATTGGTCTGTCACTCATGTTGATTGGTCTGAAGGGAAGTGGCATCCAAAAGCATATCGGTCACAGGATGTTACCTTTGAGCTAATGAGAAATATTAAAGTATGTCTCCACTCTTCCCAAACTTCATATCATTTGCATTTATAGCTTCAACTTTTTGCCCTTGTTCTGAGAGTTCCAGTATATTTTTAGATGGATAAAGCTATTTGTACACCTCATGGTGTACACAATAGCTTACACCCCTCTCACATGGAGAGGGGCCCACGAATATTTTATTATGTGTGGGGCCCCCTCTCATGTGAGAGGGGTGTAAGCTATTGTGTACACCATTGTGTACACATAGCATAGTCCTTTTTAGATATACCATCTTAAATTATCTTATAATCAACTCTATCATCGAAAATATTGGTTCAAATGAATGTTGATCTGGTATTGTGGCCTCAATATGTAGGCTTGCGGAGAGCAAAATGATACTTTATATTGCATTATTAAATAAACAATCTCAAATTATCTTATAGTTAATTATATCATCAAAAATTATTGCTCCCAATGAATATTGATCTGGTATGGTGGCCTAAATATGTAGAATTTCAGAGAGCAGAGCTAACACGTCTCTTCAATTGTGTTTGCAGTCTATTGTAGATAGTGTGCATGTTACAAGCGACGAAAAGGTTAGTTTCATTGGTGAAAAACTATTCTTCGTTTTAAGTTATGGTATATCGGGATTCTGAAACTTGTTCGTTTTGTGCTGCAGAAGGAAATTCAGATTAGACCTTGCTTGTGGAATGGAAATCAACGACCGTGTTACTTGTTTGCTAGGAAATTCTTGCCCGAAACTCTAAATAATTTGATGGCCCTTTTCTCCAACTATACTTCTATATGAGTGGGGTTATGGCTTCAGTGTTGATTCTTTGGTCGATTCAAGAGTGGCATTCGACCCTCTTCGCCATTGCTCATGTAGCTTCTGCTGCTGTTGTAAAAGAGCATTGTTTTATATAGGATTGAGTGCTTCCCAATATGACTTCACTTTTAGTACTAATGCCCAGTGTTGACGACGATGATTGTGTCTAATTTCCCCCTCAATTTTGTGGCTGTTTAAGTTAAAAAATAAAATAAATAAATAAAAGAGGAGGAGGAGGAGGAGGAACAAGGGCCTTACTGTAGCACTGTGTGGTAGGTAGATCTTTGTAGAACTCGGCAGAAACAATTTTTTTTTTTCTTTTTCATTTTTATTGTGAAAATATATTTTAATTTCCAATTTTTTTGTTTTTCTTTCGAGTAGAATGGCTGATAGTCGAATATAGTATTTGTTAAAAAGTTGTACATGTTTATGACATTTTGGAAGTCTTTATTAGGCTCCAATTCTAGCATGTTCGGTTCAGAGAATTATTGAATGGAACTAAATAGTATTAATAAAGAGTTGCGTTACATCTTTTAAGTCGCAATAAATACGCATAACTGCAATTTGAATGCAAAACCGAAGTTTTTTAAGGCAACAAGATAAGCCATGAAAGGCAGCATACACCAAGAAAACAAAACTGATGGACATTATCACTTTCATCACAGCTGCAATACTCCTGTCTTCTTCCTCAGCCATCCCGCCAGCTTCTTCCTCAGCCATCCCGCCAGCTTCTTCCCCAGCCATCCCACCTGCTGGTCGAGATGAAAGAACACAGCCTCTCATCGCACCTTGTGTAATGCTCATCTTCAATCCGCCGCCAGAGCCTCAACCAAAGATGAAGATTCTTCGGTGTAGAGACCGTTTGCGTACAATTGCCCTTATTAACAAAATAACTGGAAGTTTATCACCTGAGTACGTTGAAGCCCTCGAAAAAGTTCCAAAATTCAAGAAGAATCCAAGTCTGTTGCATAAATATCTTCGCAGTCTTTCTGAATGAGCTAATATCACTGTACCATAAGGGTAAGAATTAAAACAAACTCAATATATGAATAAGAATGGTATTTTACTTTTGAAATTATGAAAATGTAAGAAAATGTATGTCTACATTTTCAGATATGCACCATACTACCCTTTCTGTTACCTTTTAACCAAAAGGGTAGAAACATGTGTATTTGGATGCAGTAGTAGACACTATGATTATTTTGTTTCTTTTGCTTCCTTAATATTGTTGAGTTTAGCTAACCAAACAAGCCATAGTGTTTATATATTGTCTTGTTTTCTTGGAAGTGTTAAATCTTTTTCTTTTCCTTAAAATGGGCGGCAGGCAGGGAACAAATGTATCTTTTCCGTGGATTTAATGGCTATATGTAAGACAGAATTGGGTCCCAATATCCAAATCCGAAAGATATAAATAATCTAAAGAATTAGCTAGATTTTATCAAAGAACTATTTTGAAAGAGTGAGTTTTAGTTAATCTTTCGGTCTTCTATGTAAGTTATACAAATCCTTGCTCTTAATAAAGTCCAAAACTTTTATAGGTTGAGACTTAAAATGCCAACTGCAACTCAGTTTTAAAGATTTATATAAACCCTATCAAACCCTAAATTCGATTTTTTTTTTTTTTTTTTTTTTAAATATAAGACAAAAATCTAATTATCAATTTATAAAGATCTTAAAAAAAAGTAACATATGCATATTTATGAAACATATTCGGTACATTAGATTGGACACGACAACCTCAAAAACTATCATATGCCTTTCTTCCTTAATCTCATCTAGTCTGTTCAATGTAACATACCAAACATGTCGTTGCAGTGCTACTATTACCAAAAATCTATCTAATTAATATATTTTCATATTTTACCTCCACAATCACTGTACAATGTTTATAAAGAGCTAGTTTCAGGAGAGTACCTTATTCATTGTTTGCTGAATAAATCTCAAAACATGTTTATTTTGACGGAATATATAAACCATGGCTATGCTCCTAGCACGAGGAATCTGCAAGTGAAAAATGAAGAAAAAAAAAAAAGCCAAATTAGATAAATATTCATTCAAATTTTGGAAACAGAGTCAATAAGCCTGTTTATATGAGAAAATATAGTAACATCAAACACAATGTCTAGATATAAAGGTCTTCACTTTGAAAAAAGAGACAAATGTGCACCTTCAGAGAAAATACAAGGCTGATTGCATTATCAGGTCATCCGCCAGTTCCTCACATACGTCCTGTTGTTGTAAGCTCAAAACCAATTCAATATAAATCATATGACTATTATACAATCAATATTTGCATCTATCATATGGAGAAAGAAGTTCTTACAGACAACGGATTGCTACCGCAGTTCTTTGACCAGCCATCTGACAATAAGCCAACCGCTAACCTGACCTGAAGTGTTGCTCACTGAGATTTTTGTTTGTACTTGACAGAATCAACCAGTCAAAATTGAAATATTTGAAGTCACTTAATCCCGTGGTACGTGTTAGGCTAAAAATCAAATAGCATGATTTTTCAAAAGATATTATTCAGATTTGATGTTATTGATATGCGGTTTGATGCTTATAATCAATCTTGAAATGTAACGTTCCTTGTGTATTCATGTTTATGGTAACATCATATAATGAAAATTACGGTTGGATCATAAGTGGTGTCGCTGTGCCAGGAATTAGCCAAGTATTGACTTAGTTAATAAAATAAATGTTTTTTTTCTGTTAATATTTGTTGAGACCAAATCAATTTATTTTATGCATTATGCATTTAAGTTTGGAAACATGAACATGTTCGTAGATTTATTTGACTCATTGTATTCTAAAGCCATTGATTTTCCTTGATAAGTACATTATTTTAAATATATTTTAATATATAAACTAGGAATTACCAAGTATTGAGTCTATTGACTCAGATAATAAAATAATTTTTTTTTTCTGTTATTATTTGTTGAGACCAAATCAATTTATTTTAAGCATTATGCGTTTAAGTTTGGAAACATGAACATGTTTGTAAATTTATTTGATTTATTGTATTGTAAAGTCATTGAATTTCCTTGATAAGTACATTATTTTAAGTATTTTTTAATATATAAACCATGCCTGGTTCACATTAGATTGTTTATTTCAATTTATGCCCTTGTTTGAACCTCATTTTTTCATCAAAATACATTTTTCAACAATGATTTGACTTCATTTCAACCACACATTTTTCAATAAAATAATACTACACGCAAACCTAAAATTTTTCCTTTATTTTTTATCCACACATTCTCCATCATAACACTATTTCAAAATGCATTTTTTTGAAAAAAAAAATGGGACTCAAACAACCCCTATAACATTTTACTATCGCTTCCGTAATATTCATGTCAAGAAATGACTTTTGGTAACTCTCAGGGTTTATAGAAATTTGGGCCATTACAAAATGCACATATCCGTGAGGATGCAGGTGAAAAAGCTTATACATATATACACACACACCCATATACATACGAGACCATTTGATTATTCATAATTGTGTTGCGCAATTATCATATCCTATTATTATGAAATAAATGATGTGTCCCGAGGCTTTGTCATGTTGTATCATTGTTCAATGCTTCTTAGATTCATATATGTTTCCTACAACATGCAAATTAATTTTCATAGTCTCTTCCACAAGTCCGGAAGAGAAATAACCATGACAAGAGTCAAACTTCTTATAACTTCTGTTCTACCTTAATGCCGATATGTTCAAAGCAAATCCTAAAATAATTTGATACAATATTTTAACAATTAGAAAGAAATATAAAAAAAAAACATACCTATAGATGTGTCTGTACGGCTACTTCCCTGCAATGAAGAGAAAAGGAGATCCCCCTAGGTATTCGAAGCAAGTATTAGGAGCTTTTGCAAGAAACCTCTACCTGAAATCCAAGAGCTTTTTTGCCAGTCTATTTGCCTTCGAGAGCTCCCCTTTTGAACACAGTGAATAGATAAGAGTATAATAAGAATCAAATCCTTGCCAATTACATGTTTCACTTTCTAGATCGTCCTGAAACTTCGGCACATTTTTTAAGTTTTCAATGCCACATAACTGAGCATGCAGATTGACTGCACGGCAGATTGATGGCCCAAATTCAGTATTTGCTTTCATATCACGTGGATTCAATCCATTGTAAGCACAGGAACTCCTCCCAGAAGAGAAAAACATGGATCCAACTTCATCGAGCACGGCAACAGCCTCTATAATACTTCCTCGCTCACACAGAACGGTGAGAAAAACTTTCCACCGACTCTGATTCAACTTCACTATCAACTCTTCTGAGGAGGTTAATGACAGATTCAGCCTGAAGCATCTCCCTTAAAATGCTCCGAGACTCTTCCATCCTTCCTTTGGCACACAGACCACGAATCAGAAACATAAAACCCAGGAAATCTGGTAATAAACCTTTGCTTTTAAACTCAAGAAAGAATTTCAGAGCTCCTTCCATGTCGCTCTTCAGGCAATAACCATTGATCAGAGCACCAATTGTGAATCCATCTGGCTTAAGAAGTTTAACCTGTAAATCCTCAAGAAGCTTTAAAGCTTCCTCAAGTAGACTAAATTTGCAATACCCATTAATTAATGAATTGTAAATATGAGTATTGGGCCTGAGGTTCTTGAGGAACATCCTCTCAAACAGCATCCTGGCATCCTGTAAAATTCCTTCTTTCGTTAAAGCATCAATCAGTGTACCATACGTAATTTCGGAAGGAACCACGTCAATTTTTTCCAGTGCATCAAACAATCTAAAAGCTTCAACCAGACACCCTTGGTAGCACAACCCCTTTATGACTGAATTATAGGTGACGATATTGAGCGCTATCCCTTTATTCCAAGCCAAAGAGCAGAGATATAAAGCCTTATGTATGTGCCCTTCCTTGCAAAGGGCGTCAATTATAACCGAGTAGTCAACAACATTCATAACAGGGGCATTATTTTCTGCACCTACAAGAAGCTCATATGCATCCATAACCCTACCATCTTTTGCAAGTGTCTCAAGAACAGCAAAAGGAATAGTGATAGCACATGTCCTCTCCTTTGTCTTTGCAAGAAATTTAAGGGCATTTTTGACGTCACTGAAACACAGGTAATATAATATTATCCTGCTCACTCTAAGATCAGACATGCCATGAACTTTAACAAATGAAGTCAAGATAGGCTGAGCCAACGATTTTTTGCCATGAAAAAGAAGTAGTCTCAAGATTGAATAGTAACACTTGCTTGTTACCATTGATTCTTTCCTTCTCATAAACAGTAATGCACTGCATGCAGCCTCGGGAGAACCCTTTTTGCATAGGAAACAAATTGCATCATTACATATAATATCAAATATTTCAACTACAACATTTTCCATTCCGTGAATCACATTTAAAAGGCCATCTGCACCTTTTTCTTTATATGTTGCTCCCATCAACATCTGATACATTGATTTATTCAGAGGTAAACCTCTCTCAATGTATTCCATGAAAATGTCAATTGCAATATCCACCACGCCCTTTCTGCAAAGCCCAAAAATAATACTACTGTAACTAGCAGCTGAAGAATTAGATGATTTCCTGAACTCATCGAACATTTCAAGTGCCTCATCAATTCTACCGGCTTTACAGTATCCCTCAATCAGAGTACAATAAGTAACTGAGTCTGCAGACAAGTTCATTTTTGGTAGTACCTTAAATACTGCAAAAGCATCCTCAAATAAACCCACATTAACTAATGCTTTAATTAGTATGTTACGCATGACTGCATCCATATGAATACCAGCCACTTCAAGTCTCCTCTTGGTTTCTAAAATCCCTGACACACTCTTTTCTTCAACATAGCCATGTAACAATGTAGTGTACGTGATGACATCTCCAACTATGCCCTTAGAGAAATCATCAGCTTCAGACATTCTTCCAGCTTTGCACAATCCGTTAATGACAGTATTGTATGTAATAATGCTTGGATTTATACCTTTCTCCACCATTTCATTGAGCAGCTGTAAAACACGATCAAAATCACCTCTCCTGCAAACTCCATCTATCAAAATCGCATAAGTAAATTCATCAACCTCAATTCCAAAATCTTCAATCATTCTAAACATTGCAAATGCCTCCTGTAATTTCCCCTTCTTGCAGAATCCCATAATAATCGCGGTGTAAGTAACCAAATTCGGTTCCACTCCATCCTTCCTCATCCTGTACAAAAATCCAACAGCCTTTTCCACATTTCCATCCTTCACAAACCCGTCAATAAGTATAGTATAACTAATAGTATCCAACCCCAATTTTCTATCTACCATTTCTCTATATTTTCGAAATGCCTCACAGACTAGTCCTAAGCTCAAATACCCGTATATCCAATTGCTATAAAATACAACATCAAATGCCAACCCATTATCTTCCATCCAAGTAACTAAATTTAAAACATCATCAGTTCTACTTAGTTTACAATAAGCACCCATAAGAGCTGTACAAGTAACAACATTAGGCTTCAAAGAACCTGACTTTACAGCATTCTCAAAAAACCCAACTGCAAGTTCAGGCTTCCCAATCCTCGCAAATCCAGAAATCACAGAGCTAGAAACAAAATTATCAAAAGGGTACTTGAGTTTCTCATCAGACATCAACTCTAACACCTCTACCACTCTATCTAATTTCCCTATAGAGCTAAATGAATAAATTAATGAACAAAAAGTATAAGAAGAAGGAAAAATACCACCATCCATTTTCAAAAATTTCGTCAATAGAGAAAGACCCTTTTCAGGTTCTTTACTAAATATGCAAACGCCCTGGACTATAGAATCAAAGATTCGATCTTTATGAAAATTCTTTGATTTCCCCAAGTGGGATCTCAAGAAATCTGCAGCAGCTTCATATTTGTGCTCTTTTATTAGAGCTTTGGTGAAGATTGTGTGCGTTTGGGAGTCACCTTTGATTTTATTAGAGGTGAGCTGAGAAAAGAAGTGAATAATGGCATTGAATCTTTGATATCGAGTGAGGAAGATAAGGAAATTGTTGAAGTCTTTGAGAGTTGGAGTGAAACCACTCTTTAAAAGGGTTGAGATTGAGAGAGATTTGGAATGATTTCTATGGAGGAAAAAAACCATTGATTAATCAATCCAAATTGCTCGCTATCACAAAAAGCGTCTCTCTTTACACTAAGCCATGAAATTTTTTGACAAGAGTATAAGCCATGAACGAACGATTTGCCTGCTTCTTAAGAAGTGCATCTGCATCTTGTTCAAGTAGAAAGGAAGAAAACTATCTGGCCCAATGGGATATAGATAGTAAGTGCAAAATTGACATGAATATCACTAACTCGAGCCAGGTGTCGACATAAATATTTTTGTGGACTTTCAATTATAACACCCTTTACGAGAATTATTGTATGTTTTATTTTTAACTTTTAAAAGAGAGCTAATTCGTCCCATATTAGCTAGCGTATGTTTGGGAAATGTTTATGAGGTTAAGTTTGACTTTGATTTTAAAGGTACGAACTACTTAAGTTTGATTTTTTTGATCTTTTGGTGAAACGTTGCCAAACCATTTTTCCATTACTTTTATGCCACGGAGATTGATAGAGTGAAATTGGTAATTTTATAAAGTTAGATAATTTATAATAAAGAAAAAGAAGTTGAGTAATCCATTCATTAAATTAACATAAAAGCTAGTATATTTTTTAGCTATTTAATCTGGTGATCAAATGAAGTCAAATCATGTTTGGTGTAGATTAAAAAATAGATTTTAGTATATTTTGATTAAAGTTGATAAAATGTGTAATTAAAAATTTGTGATTATAATTAATTATTGACTTGGACTTGAAATTTTAATTCACACCAAACAAAGACTAAATTTTTTATACAAGGACGGATCTAAGCCTTTTGTGTTATGGGGTCAAAAAATAAAGTGTAATTTAAAAAAATAAAAAATAATATATATATATATATATATATATATATATATAATGTTAATGAAAATAAGTTAATATGTATTTTGATACTTTGAAAACGTTTTATAATTATATCATTGTTAAATAAATTTTTTTACTTGTATAGTTTTGTTTACTATTTTGTTGATAGATATTGAGCTGACAATGAGTAAATCAAATTGAATGTAGGAAATAAATAAATTGAAATAAAATTTACATTTAATTTATGAAGTAAATAAAATCTATATTTAATACAAA
This sequence comes from Osmanthus fragrans, assembly GCA_019395295.1. NCBI lineage: Eukaryota > Viridiplantae > Streptophyta > Magnoliopsida > Lamiales > Oleaceae > Osmanthus > Osmanthus fragrans. Next base: position 694,869 of record CM033358.1, read on the forward strand.
AGTCATTCAAAAGTCATTCAAATTATATATAATTTGTAACGATCTTAAAAATTTTGACGTCATATTTCATGTAAATTTCCTAGTAAAATGATGTAAATTATATTGAAAAATTTATCGTGCAAAAATAATAAAATTTAATAAAATAATTGAAATTTTTAAAGAAAAGACAAGTTAGACGTCTCATTTAAGACGTACGTTTGACGTATATTTAATTATTGTCAATATATTTTTAGATTATTCAATTACAATATGACTACGATATAGTTCTCGAAACGAGCTACTAGATGACGTAGGCAATTTCTGGATCCAGATAGTATACGATCATCGGCGATTTTCGAAAATTAGCATATTATCGGAATTCTCGAAATACTAATTTGAAACAGCCAACTTTGATGCGTCTTAACTTTTGTTATGATTGATCATTTTGGCACGCTATTAACTAGTGAACAATTAGACCATGAGTACTTCGAAATGATATTACGAATACAATGTTTCGATTTCATTTGACATCTCGAAATGAGTGCATCGAAGTATGTCGTAAAAGTGTTAAAATAATTATTTTCTGGACCAAAAAAATAAAAACTTGTGAGGGATCATTTGACCACTCATGACCCCATGTGGGTTCGCCTCAGATCTTATATTATTTTATATTATCGTATTTCAATTGAAATGAAGATTTAATGAACGAGCAATTTATCTCTTACAATTTAGACTTTAAGATAACATGGTATTGGAACTAAGTGAAGCTCTAAGTTCACATCTCACTATCACTCATTTATGATATATCATGCGCTAATATAACTTTTGATAAAGAAAATTTAATCCAAGCCTAAAGGTATGTAAATGTCCCCAATGACTGTATTTGCCTTGTTTTCTTTAACTATTATTATTATTTTTTATGGATCGTCAATAACCTTTAGCGATAACTTACTCGACAAACTTGCTTCATTTTAAGTGATCCATTCTGCCTTTATTTATCATATAGATAGCATGTGGGGTCGCTTCTTCAGGAATGCCGAACTGGAGAGAATAGTTGACCAAGATTTGACTCGTCTATATTCTGAACGAGGTAGCCATTTCCAGACAACTAGATGCCAAGGCATGTTAAGACGAATTTTATTGCTTTGGTGCCTTAGACATCAAGAGTATGGATACAGACAAGGTAAGGTTAATTTGTATCCTATTTCTGATGCTTCTAGTTGCTTCAGTTATTTTGCCTAATTATCCTTAAAACATAAGCTCCAAGTTGATGTGTCACTAGAATGAGGGGAACCTTTTGACTTTCTAAAATTGAAAATTGAAAATATTTCCAGATACACTGTTGGCATGAATCCATTTTAAAGATACACTGTTGGCATGAATCCATTTTAAAGGAGCTTTCGATCGAAATATAAGTTGGTAATTGATCTGTTATTTGAAATTGTTGTATGATGTACTATATCTCTACGTCGATCTATTTGCGCTACATCTTGCTATAAACCAGATGTAATATATTCAGAAATCTCAAGTTTTGTCCAGTTATTATCACAGCCAAATTGATTGCTTAAAGTCTTCTGTACTCTAATATTCAAAGCACAGGACTAAAGATTCTCCAATACCTTCCCAAAATTTAAAACACGATTATGGTCCGTTTGATTGCCTAGGTGAAAAATGGGTGGAAAGAAAATAAATGACAGGGAATTGAATTGCTTGAAATTTATTTTAGATGGAATTGTAATTAATGGTGTTTGATTGGTATAATTTTTCCATCTAATCCGTTTGACTTTGTTTTTCATGCAAATTTTTACTTTTTGGGATAAAATTTTTTACAATCTGTATTCAAATTTGTTTGGATTACAAAAAAGTAAAAAAAAAAAAAAAAAAAAATTTGAAATTTTTTTGTGTTCGTTTGACTTTATTTTTCATGCAAATTGTCAATTAAATGGATAAATTTTTTTACCATTGAATTTAGATTATGTTTCTATTGCCAAAAATTTAAAAAAAAAAAAAAAAAAAAAAAATAGAAAACACCTTCCCCACCAAAATCATAAGAAAATAAAATGTGAAAAATGTGCTTTAAATAGTTGTACCTAGAAAAGTGGTGAAAATGAATTTCATGAAAAAATTATGTAATCAAACATCAAAATTAAGGGTGAAAAAGGAAAAAGTTAGAGGGCATTCTCTTCATGTTTCAGTTATATTTTGAGTTTTGAATTTGTTTTGTGTTTTGCGTTTTGAGTGTCCATTTTGAGATTGTTGAAAACTCGTTCTTTTTTTTTGTTTTGAAAAAAATATATTTCTCAACCCATGTTTTTTGAGTTTTAGGCAGATTTGTGAAGATAACACTCAAAACGTAAAAAAATTGTTTTCTATTTTTTTCACAAAATTTTCAGCTGTTTTTAAAAAATCATTTTCGAAAATGGAAAAGAGAACGCGTTTTCAATATTTTGAAAAATTGAAAAAAAAAAAAACGATCCGAAAACAGCAAAGGGAACGTCCCCGTAGATTTCTCCATGATTTCATTCATAGGGATGCATGAACTATTTGGCACCGTTGTTGTACGTTCTTAGCGTTGACTTGGAGCGTCTTTCAGAAGTGAGAAAAGTTTATGAAGACCACTTCACTGAAAATTTTGATGGCTTTTCTTTTCATGAAAGTGACTTGACATATAAGTTTGATTCTAAGAAATTCTCAGAATATACAGAAGATGGGACAGGAAAAGATAAAGGTTCTGTAAAGACTAGCAGTCATAGTGAACTTGATTCCAAGACACAAACCATCGTTTTACTAAGTGATGCCTATGGGGCAGAAGGAGAACTTGGTATTGTCGTATCTGATAAGTTTATGGAACATGATGCTTATACTATGTTTGATGCTTTGATGAGTGGGGCTGTTGCCATGGTCGATTTTTTCTCTACTCCTTTCGGGAGTTCCCACACTGTGTTCCCCCCTGTAATTGAAGCTTCTTCTGCACTTTATCATTTGGTTTCCATTGTCGATTTGCCGCTTCATAACCATCTTGTTGAACTAGGGGTTGAACCCCAGTATTTTGCACTTCGCTGGCTAAGGGTCCTATTTAGTCGTGAATTTTCACTTGAAAATCTTTTGGTGATCTCGGATGAAATTTTCTCTCATGAAAATACCAAAGTTTAAGAAGCCAGCTGATAATGATGCCGAGTCCTACTTTAGAGTCCTCGATTCACCTAGGGGTGCTTTCATTTCTGCTATTGCAGTTTCAATGACACTTTATTTGAGGTCTTCTTTGCTTGCATCTGAGAATGCTACCACCTTGTCTTCAGAGATTATTGAATTTTCCAGACGATGTAAACCTTATTAAGCTGATAGAAAAGGCAAAATCTTCGCAGATTCTGGCAGTAGATGCCAATAACTCAACCTCCCTGCCGTTTCATCATGGATTGCATGACGAAAGTATGTTAGGGATTAATAGGACTTATAGCCTTTCTTTAGATTCAACTTCTCCAAGAACTCCACTGAATATAGTACCCGAAAACTACTGGGAAGAGAAGTGGAGATTTTTTCACAAGAAAACAAGCAACGTGATGTTGGAAAACAAGTTCCAAACTGCGGAAAGGGTTGGTCAGAGAAAGTAAAATTGCGCCTGTCTAGAACTGAATATGACCCATCTGCCCCATCCCCATCTAAGGTTAATGAAAGAAAAAAAGTCCCCATGTCATCTGTTAGGAGAAATTTGTTAGAAGATCTCGTATGGCAGCTTGGATTGGATGAAGATGCAGATATAACAAGGCATGATGAAGATTTTGGCCATGAGAATCCAGCTGAGGTCAATAGACAAGATGATACCCACCAGAGTGAAAGTGCCGAGAGTGAAGAGAACTCTTTCAAATTTTCAGATTCACCAAGTCCCATTCATGGGGTTAATGATCCCGAGAATGAATCAGAAAGAAGCAGCATTGGATCAAACTTATCCATTGATGAAAATGATGCTGAGTCTAATAATGCTGGGTCATGTGGGATTAACCCAGAATGCTCATATCTTCCTGTCTCAAATACACTGGAGGTTATCACTCTAAAATGTGCACAAGATGATGATTCTGTAAGAAAATCAGCAAATAACATGAAGGAACGAAAACTACTATCTGATACACTTCGATGGTTATGGAAGTTTGGGCAGAATAAGAGTGAGGAAACATCTGAGGGAGCAGCTGCTTCTGAAGACGGAAAAGCTTTTAGCAGTCAAAATGGTCAGAACAATGTCACTGACTCTACAGCTGATGGGTGTGATACCAGCAGTGGAGAAACAGTAGATCACAATTTCATGGTTAGCTTTTGGAATCTTGGACTAACCATGCTTGAGAATATGCAGGTGAGTGTGTTTGATGTTGATTTTAATGAGAATATAATTTTTGGAATAGTAATTGATGAAAGAATATATGCGATGAAAAAATGATGAAAAGTTTTAGATTTGTGTATAATATTATTTGGGGTACTTACAAAAATACCCTTAAATTTATGAGTATTTTAAAAAATCATATGAAAATTTTTTTGGAAGTAAAAAATACTGTGTAAAAATACAGTATCACTTTTTTCTTATAAAAATTGTCACTTTTTTTTTTTATACAATGTCATCATTAAAAATTTAGTCACTTTTTTTTATTAAACAATGACATACAATTAAAATTAAAAAGTGACACAATGTCACTTTTAAAAAAATGTCACTTTTTTTAATAAAATTTGTAACGCTTCTTTTTTTTGATATGAAAAAAAAAGACTGTCACGATGAACTCTTCCACTTTTTAATAAAATTTGCCACTTTTTTTTTGGTTTAGAAAAAATTCCAAACACCAAACATTTTGAGATGAAGTTTCTAATATCTAAAGACTTTATCCGGCATTTCTTTATCCTTGAACTCTTCCCTATAAATATTTTAGCCAATGAAATAAGCTCTGAATACAAATTGTATGCAACAAAAATTCTACAAGCCTACATAAGATTATATGGAGAGAGAGAGAGAGCGAAGTGCAGAAAATGAAATGGGGGAAAATGAAATTTCCAAGGATTCCACCCAACAAAGAATTATTTTATAAAGATTCATTAAGATTGTAATGAAAAAAAAAAATTTACCGTAGAATCCAACGAAAGTAATAGACTTTTTCTTTTATTTTGTTACACTGAGTATCCATTGCATCAAGATCTTTTCAGCATCATTCTTCAGCGCCTCCAGCTGTGCTTTTGCAATTTCATCTTATAAGTTTTTCAACCTACTGCTCCTAGTATTAAGTGGGCAGGTTTTCTCTCTATGATTCTAAGGTTGAGAACTTGCCAATTAGAGCGTACATAAAAACATTTGCGGCATAGGCCCTCTAGAATGACGGCGGACATCTCGAAAGAAACTCCACAGATTCTTCTGCAACAGTTGCTAAGGAAGAGAGAAGAGAAGGCTGGTGCAGTCCTAGAGAATTCTGGAATCATGAAGTCGGAGATGGTCTTTAAAATATGAAATGTTGAATTACGAAATACTCTGCAAAATGCATAGATAATTCCTAAACAATTCTTTATCCTCATCATAGAATTTTAAATTTAGATGGGCCCTTGAATTCGCATAACAATTGAAACAATTCCTTATCTTCATCATAGGGTTTCTCTACGAATTCCGAGCGTACATAACCGCAAGTGGAAAAGAAAAAAGCATAATCAGGTGATTTTGGTTTTTGGACGTAATTAATACGGGGTTTACGTTATGTTTTTGGAATAATTAATTTAGGGTATTAATCTAATTGAGTCACTTTTTAGGGTATTGGGCCTAATTTGCCCATATTATTTTATTTGAAAAAATGTGTGGTTGAAATGAAGAAAGAGAAAAAAAATGAGAATGAAATGGGGGCCAAACGGGCCCAAATGTCACAAATACATTCTTTACTAGCCTAACAGTGATCTATATATCTGAAGTATCAGTGCGTCATATAAAATTACAAACTAATCATTCTTTGTAATTCAAAACTTTTACGTCTCTTAAATACATGATTGACTTTAGAGAAGTTTGGATGTTCGTCTACAATGAGAAGTGGTGTGAATGTTTATTTGAATTTGAATAGAAGTGAGAATATACAATCATTTGCATGGTTTTTGCTTCTTGTAGAAAAGTTTTCTGAGAAAACTTCATTAATTTTTGTTTGAAAACTAACTTTTTAAGAAGTTTTCTATTTCGAAAGTGCTCTTAGAAGAATTTAAATTGGACCAGTTTTCTCTGACAACTCTTATAACTAGAAGAAGTATTTTTATAAAATTAGCCAAACGAGTTCTTATTATGCCCCCGTTTGGCCCCTTTTTTCTTTCAATTTTTTCTTTCACTCTTAATTTCAACCACACAATCGTCTATAAAATAATATTACATGTAAATTGAAAACTTTTCATTTTTTAACCACGCATTTTCAAAAAAAAAAAAAAACACTATTCCAAACATTAAAATTTGGAAGTAAGTGGGCCAAACGGGGCTATACTTGCAATCTTATACAGGAAAGTGTCTTAAGGATGTAAATTTTCTGTCTGAATAGCAGCAACCTGATGCGTGGTTTTGAGCATATTACTATATCTAATTCAGTTGAATAATTAAAATATCAAATTTAAGACATCAATTCTGATGGGCATATCAAAGTTACTTGTTTACTAATATGATGTTTCTATTCCTTTGTTACTTTAATGTGTTTTTATGATAAAATGGTCTTTTACCGTTCTTTCATCTCGTATTGTTCTTATTAGATTTTCCTTTAGCATCGTTGTCACCTTTCGTTTGCCTCACAGGTGATCGAGTCTGTTTTCCAGAAGGATCCTAGTCCCAGCCTTTGGAGAACTTGTCAAAAAATAGATTTATTGGCAAAGGACAAGTTACAGCCATTACAGCTCTCAAAGAGCTTAGAAAAATCAGCAATCTTTTATCCCAGATGTGAAGTCTGTAAATCCATACATTTTGTAATTGTATCTATCTGGAGTGGCAGAATAAACAGTACTTCGGCTTCATGTATTTTTTTCATATCAATTCAAATTTTTGCTATGTACAGTAGACAGAATTGTAAATACAAATAATATAATCATATTCATGTTCATAATTGCAGATAATACAAACTTAGTTCTTGCAAGTTTGTCTGTGTTTGCATTGACTGTAATCTAATGAATTTTGAGGTTCTTCCGCTTTTTTATGGACATGACAGGGTAGCTTTCTGATGTACCAAAAGTATTTTACTTCTCGTTTGAGTTCCAATATGATTTACATATAGATGCAGGATGCTGTAAAATAAACTCGATTTTTTATATTACTCTGAAAAGTCACGATTGAACTTATGATACAACCAATATTATCAGGTGATTCTCGTACTTTGTACATTCAGATCAATTACTGGGTAGACTCCATAGGGTCAAGCCTTCCCTTCAAGTGTGTATTCATTTGTTTGCTTAACACCTTACTTTTTCTTGCCTTCTTGTACTCAAAATCTTCTATTAATTAGCATATACGATCATTAGTGATGGTTTGTGTCCAAATATTATGTTAGCGTGCTTTGAAATAATATTAGTCCAAAAATTGAATCCACTGTTCAACTTTTAGGGTACAATTCAACTATGAACATCTCGTATTCAACCTTTTCTATAGTTGGTTGAGCTCAAACTCGAACTCGAGCTCGGTTCCTTTTTACCTCATAAAGGATAGTTATTATATTTTACTTATTTCTTCGTATAATTTTATCCGTAAAATAATATATTTTTCGAACAATATTTTAGTTAAGTAAAGATGACAAAAAATCATGTCACATTCCGTTCTTTCTCGTCTCATCTCAAAATATTTTGATTACTATCCTTGTAGTTGGGATGATAGGAAGGTAAGAATCAGTTAATGAAATAAACTAAAATAGAATTTAAAAACTCTTCACAATTTTAGAAAAGAAAAAAGAAAGGAAAATAATAAATAATAATGACTTAAACACAATCTTTCGGTAAGCACCCAATACTAATTGTGAAAGCACACATAGAGGTGCCGTTGGCTGGCCGTGAATGAGAAGCAGCATCACCGGTGACTTATTTTTCTACTCACCAGGATCCAAGAAAAAACAGTAGAATTCAAATTTGAATTCACGACTACTTTCTCAGTTCTTGTTTATTCGTAACTCAATCAGTCAAATCGAAATCATCCTCATCACATATTCATATAAAATAATCCGCATTGGCTGTTGATGAAGTTCCATAGGGCCCTGCAAATCTTCCATTCTCTTTTTTCCTTTTTCAGGTGACCCATCTTTTTTTTTTTTTTTTTTTTCCTTTACACTCTTTTGAGATTAAACAAATTTTGTTTTCTTGTAAAATCTTGGTAGATTCTCATTTTGGTTTGTCTTGAATTCCCAAACGGGCTACGTATACATTTCATTATTGTATAATATTGAAGGTCGATTTTTTGGTGTGCTTTGTTGAATTTCATGGGCTTAAATATATATATTTAAGAATTTACTGCTTGCTTGTTTAGGTTAGGATTTTGGGTGATCTTGATCCTTGAATTGGGGTTTTTAAGAAAGTTTCATGAATTAGTGGATCAATTTGGAATGTTTAGTAATGCTTTTTGTTAGTGAAATTTTGGGGAATGTAGAGTAAATTTTGTTCCTTTTTAGTTCTTGATCATGATCCTTGAATTGGGGTTATTAAGAAAGTTTCATGAACTAGTGGATCTTTTTGGAATGTTTAGTAATGCTTTTTGTTTGTGAAATTTTGGGGTATGTAGAGTAAATTTTGTTCCTTTTTAGTTCTTGATGCTGATGTTTCCTTTACCTATTATTACTTTTCAGTTTGATGAATGTTTAATTCCATACATTCAATATGCCTGGAGAAGCCAAGGAACAAACTCACAAGAAAAAATTGCTTGTGGAAGTTAAGGCAAAAAATTTACAAAACAAGAAGCCAAAAGTAAAACAAAGAAACAGGACTCATTCATCATTATCGAAGAAAAATGTTACTAATAGGTTAAGTGTAAGTAATGGGAGTCCCGGTTGGAGGAAGAAGGTAGTCAATAAAGCCGCTGTGCATAAAACGAAAACCTGCAAGAAGCAACCCTTGTTGAGTGCTGTAAATGATAAAGTTCAGGTCATTAGCACAAAGGACAGCGAAAAACAGGATGATGGAGATATAAAGTTGCAAAATTTAAAGAGGAGAAGGAGAAAGAGAAAGAAGAGAAAGGCCAATGTAGAGCTTGATGAAGCTTCGCGGTTGCAAAGGAGGACAAGGTACCTGTTGATAAAACTGAAACTGGAGCAGAATCTTATCGATGCTTATTCTGCAGAAGGTTGGAAGGGTCAGAGGTATAAAATTCTCTATCCTATTATCTTTATTAAAATCCTACTTGCAGATTTGAGTTTCCTTTATACGTCATTGTGATTTTCCAGTATATTAATATTAGAAAAAGAAAGAAAACATGTTATCTTAAGCAAAGCAAGCTAATTTGTAATGAATATGCATCCAAATTTATGGTATGTGGAGATGAAGTGTTAACTTAAGCTATTTACGTGAGTTCAATTTTAATCAGGGCTGGCCTTGGTTGCAATTTATTTGGTCCCTTCAGAATTATATGTATAATCAAGTCAAATACTTTACATTAGATATGAAACAAAACATTTTATCTTAATCAGTGGAGGAGGGAGACTGCTTCCACCCTTGCCCCATTCCCACTTTCCCTGAGTATCATATTATCATTTCCGGCTTGTGCGCTCCACCCCACCCCAGGGGCAAAGGTCTCATCCCAAACTTAGTTTTTTGGGTTTAGTGTAACACTCGGACTGACGCAATAACCTGCAAATCACGCCAGTCAGGTTAACCATACTATGCAAGCCCGATGCAACAAGCTCGACCGAGAAAATGTTGGTAGGGGGAATTGAACTCATGACCAAAGGTCTCTGCGCTTACCTACTCCACCAACTCGGTCACCCCATGAGGGCTTGGTTATGTTTATATTTTAATTTGATGTGTTAATGGCTAATGGTAATTTGTGTAGGTATAATTGTAATCATTGTGTATTCATTTGTGTAAATTGTATAAATTGAAATTTGAATTATCGTGGATATGTTTAATCTGTGCAAGCATAATTAAAATTAAATAGTGTGGATATTGATATTGCAAAACTCATTACAGATCTTAGACTAGAACTCTAATTGTAAAAAAGATAAGAGTATTAATATTATTATGTTATTCCGTTGTTTGGTGTCATTATATGAAGTGTATTTAAAAATATATTTCATGAATTTGATAATGATGTCATTATATGGTGTTTTTAAAGTAAAGCAAAGTTAAGAACTGTAAAAATTATAAGATTTTTAATATTATTTTATTTTGTGGTTGAAATTTTTTTTTCCCTTAGTTACGTTCATCCCCCAATGGTTCCAAGTCTAGGCTCCGCCACTAGATTCAATGACAATTTTCATCATATACAAATTAAGATGGATCTGTAAAAACTTTTTCCTCTTACATAAACATTTTTTTCTTTTACTCAGTCGAGAAAAGATTAAACCAGAAAAGGAACTACAAAGAGCCAAGAAGCAAATATTGAAGTGCAAGCTTGGAATACGTGAAGCTATTCGCCAATTGGATTTGCTTAGTTCTGTAGGACGCATTGATGACTCAGCAGTTGCCCCAGATGGATCTGTTCATCATGAACATGTAAGCTGATATCAATCCTTTTATCCTAATTCTTCTGGGGTATTCATCAAGCATCTCGTTATGAGTTCTAGCCCATTGGAATTCTCTAAGCATGTTACTGTTAGGTGTGTACTTATTTAATAGAATGTTATTATACATATTCTTTATACTAACCTTTCACAATCATATCATTTTTTTTAACTGAGCATGTTTTCTTTTGTTTTCTAGATTAAGAATAATTCAAATACTGCATAGTGACAGTACCACCATTGTCAACTACACTAGGGAGTTCATGATATTCCTTTTTTCATTCAGATAATCTGTGCTAAATGTAAGATGCGTGAAGCTCTCCCTGATAACGACATTATACTTTGTGATGGGACATGTAACCGTGCTTTTCACCAAAAATGTCTTGATCCTCCACTGTCAACAGAAAATAGTGAGTTTGCTATAACTTTACTGTTTTCTTTACATATTCTAGTGTGGTTGACTTGTTAGTTTTTGAGGTGTATAATTTTTATTAAATTATTTCATGTTCTTTTGAACTTCATGTAATGAAGTTAATGATTTCCCAGTTCCTCCAGGAGATGAATGCTGGTTTTGCAAATTTTGTAAGAGTAAGATTGATATATTAGAAGCTACAAACGCTCACCTTGGGACCCATTTTCCCATGGATAGTAATTGGCAGGTTGATAATTTTGAAACCTAATGTTATTTCTTAATGTGGTTCCCATCCATTAAAGAGGCATATATTGGATCATAACAGGATGTTTTCAAGGAAGAAGCATTATTACCTGATGGTGGAGCTTCCATGTTATGCCCAGAACAAGAATGGCCGTCTGATGACTCCGAAGATGATGATTATGATCCAGAAAGAATCGAACCTAGTTGCAGTGATAGCATGGCTAGTTCTGAATCTGATGGCTCTGAGTACAGTTCCAGCTTTTTAGGATCTCTTGAGGATGAACCACTTTCTTTGTCTGGAAGAAATGAAGAGAGGAGACAGGAATGTCAGGATATTCATTTGGAGCTAATTGGGGTAGATTCTGATGAGAATAACAATGGTGAAGCTGTATGTGGTCGCAGACAGCGATCAACTGTTGACTATTTAAAGTTACATGATGTGAGTAGACTAGATTTATTTACAATCCTCTCTTTTTTCAGTAGCAACAATAGGAGCCGAGGTGGTCTTGTGTATACATGGTCAATATATTATATGCAGGCACCTAAAAACCAACAACCCTTTTCAATTCCTTTTGAAATTCATGGTCAGGAACAGACTTTTTTTTTTTTTTTTTATCAATTCACTGAAATTTCTGAAATTTATTAAACTATTAAAGGAAAAGAAACTTGATGTAGCAATTTCTTTTAATTGCTTTGTTGAAATTAAAATATTATTATTATTTTGATTTGAATTTTATATTTCATTCTTTTCCAAATGTACGAGTACTTGAATCAGTGCAAAGCTATGAAGATTCCAATACTGGACAGCATTATGTGGCTCTGTTTTTTATTAAATGCAAATTCATATGATTAGTTGCCGGCTCATAGGAAATGTTTGGGAAGAATGCTGCTGAAGATGAACACATCAGTGAAGATGAAGACTGGGGTCCTACAAAAAGAAAAAGGAAAGGAAATGAGACTGATGCCGGTGGCACCCTTGTGGCTCTGTCTGAAACTGAAAAGAACTGCTCAAAAGAAAAACCGAAAGAAGTCAAGGAAAAACTCTCAAGTGGGAAGATAAAAAGACCAATTTTCAGACTTCCACTTAATGCAGTTGATGTACTATAGATTATTTCTCATATTCTTTTGAATACCTTAACAAATGACATTATACATAGGGTTTGCCCATCCTTCATTTTTTATTTGTTGCAGAAGCTTCGACTTGTTTTTGCTAAGAATGAACTTCCAGACAGAGCAGTAAGAGAGAATCTTTCCAAACAGCTGGGAATAGAATTTGACAAGGTAATGCTAATATTATGGCTGAATCAAAGAAATTGAACAAACGGGATGTCAAGGAAAAATATAGGAATCCCAAATTCATTGCAGTTTTCAAATTTTAGACTGGGTCGCTAAAAAAAAAAATAAATAAATAAAACACACTACTGCTGTAGTTAGCGAACATTGTATGTTTCAGTACGATTCTAATAAGATAATGGAAAGTACTATCTGTAACTGTTATGGCCCTTATTCTGCTTGTGAAATGTTGGTTTCGGAATTATATCGCTGCAGAATTGAGTGGATTTTACTTTGAAAGGTGCTCTGTCATTTAAGACATTACAAGACTTTAGGATAATGGATGGTGAACCAAGAAAAGGTATGAAGGACGAGCATTTGATATGCATACACCCAAAAATTAAACAATAAACAGAAAAGGGATACTGATCCATCACAAAGCAACATGAGTTAGAAAAAGAAAATACCAATTTCTGTATATTTTGTTTAATTCTTCCACCTGTTTAGTTGACTTGTTTGTTTATTACATTTGTAGGTCAACAAATGGTTCAAGAACGCACGCTACCTAGCTCTTAAAGCCAGAAAGGCAAGGCTGCACCTGACTAAAAATTTCCTACTTGTTAAATTTGTATCTCAATTTGCCCTCAATTCTTGTCTCATTCAACAGTTTGACTCTTAGCTAGTAGCATCGCATAGATTTTAAGTTGCTTGAAGAGATGTGATAAAAAAAAAATATTTTTCTTCACATTATCCTTCTTCAAATTGTGGCTACATGATATAAGTGAGGCTTTTTATTTCTTTCTTTTTCTCTCTATCATTGTTTAAATTTGTGGATACATAATAATCGTAAGGCTCTTAATTTCTAATTTATAGTAATTCTAAGAATAACCCAAGAATAGCTGTGTTTGTCTTCTGAATATTTGCTTTCTTTTATAGAATGGTTTCTTCTTCATATTTCTGTATCCACTTATAATTGACAGGCTAAAATCTGCTGATTTCTCTATGTACAGTGTCCAAATTTCGTTAAATTTGAAGTTGAATTCCTTATTTACGGAAATTAACAGGCAGGAAATGCAAAATCATCTGATGATGGTAATCCTGGCATTCGGGACCAATCCATATCAGAAATTGGAACCACCAAACATGCTGATCAAATGACATCGAAGGATAGCACATTACTGCAGGCACCTAAGAGTACAAAAAAGGCTCATAGTGATAGAGATAAGAAACCCTGCTTGCTGACCAATCCTTTGAAGGGAAAACAGCAGAGGAAAACAATGCTACAGAAGCCAGCCAACAAGAAGGTATTGTTTGGGTGAACTTCCCGTTTGAAATTCTACTCGATATGCAATTTTACTATGTTCTGTAGTAAGCTGAAAGAAATTGTAAATTTGATTAAGAAACTTGAGAATATTGTATCGGATGAGGTATGCTACCAAATTGACTTTTCTGTTGAATTGGTTTTTACCATCTTGAGAAATAGCACAGAGAGCTGCAGCGAAATACGTTAGATCTAAATGGTTACACCTACATTCAATTTGAATCGGAGAATGTTGAAGCTTGACCTGTAAAAATTTACGTCTGAGTGGTTCCACCATTTGCGTATATGATTCAAGTTGCACCAAGATCCCTCGATTTATTTTTTCTTAATCATATTTTGTACTTCCAACTTTCAGGTGGCTGCAGATTTTGGTGATGATGTGAGCCTGAAACTTTTACGAGAAAAGGCCAAGGAAGCTAAGAAGTCAAATCGGAAGAGGAATCGTATGCTGGCGGCAGAAGCTGAGTTGAAGAGGCTCTGTGAAATCGAGAGTAAAGTAAAAAACCTCCAGCAAGCTTTACAAGATTTTCCGAATCAGGGACTCAATAAAGTCGATGCTTCCACCTTAAGCGAACCATCTATAGTCTATGTACCTGCAGCAGAGGTAAGGGAGAAAAGGTGATTCATTTTTTTTCAAATCTTTTCTTACAAGGGATGGTTTTGAATCTTTTCATGTACTGCATAGTGATTCTGTTTCTCTGCAATTAGAGAATCAGAAAATCGTTTTTGCAATGCATAGAGATAGTATTATTCAATATATCTTCGAGTATTATAGTGACTGACTTGAAAAGATAAAGTACAATACCATATCGGTTTATATTGCTAAGCATGTAGCGCTGAGAAAACAAGCATAGCGAGTTCTCATGCTCGTTTTTGTAATCCATTCTTGTGCTATATTGACCACTATAGCATCACTTTATGTACCACAGTACCAGTGCCACTTTTATGTCACAAAAGGATGACTGTGGCACATATTGAAAAGGTTAGGGACCATGGGTGCTCGAAATTAAAGCTTGGGACCCCATCATTAAAACTTCAAAGGTTAGAAACACCTACTGGAATATTCCCTTCTTTTTTTAATAAACATTTTAGAAAACGGATCATGCTACATGTATCGAATTTTTTTACTAAGTCCTTTACCGACTACTCACAATAGAGAGTAGGGATCACATTTTGGGATTTTTTTTATGCACGCAGGTCCCGTATGCTTGTGAGAGGAGGTAAACGATTCGGTACACCCAAATAGAATTATTCTTTAGAATATATTGTCTTTTTTCATATTTATAAGTAAAAAAATTACTTATTTAACAATAAAGTAGAATTTACTTGAAAATAAGTAACTATTATACATTAATATGGCGCACGACATTTTTATAAACGTGTGACTACAAACAAGACTATAATATGCAATAAAACACTATTTTTTAACTTTATGTGATTCATTCTCCTTCAACTAGTATACATATTTCAGAAGAAGTTATTGGCATAACAAAAACGATAAAAGCTAAATTTTGACTACAAAAATACTTTCATTTCACAATTCTTGCTCGCTCTCCCGAGAGTTGGGGCTTCTAACGAATCGTCCCTGCAACATCGTAAACAACCAATTGGAAAAATTAACAAAGTTTAGTGACGCAAAAAAGTGAAAAGTTGAAGAAACATGATGAAAAGGTAAAATTTAAGTTACTGCATATCACTAAGATTGGAAAAAAAGGGAAAAAGATTAAAATGAGAGAGAGAGAAGAGAATACCTTCGTTCTTAGCCGTTGATCAGCATTTACTTTTCTTACTTGATATCTTATCTTCGTCGAGAAAAGGCGTGTATGCCGCTTCTCTTTGTCGCGCAACACACTAGACTCCCTCACTTCGTCTTCTCCGAATAAATCTATTTGTGCCAATCTTGTCTACACCACAAATATGAAATAACACAATGAGCAATTATTCAAAGCTTAGCAGCTCACAAAGTCCCAACATAAGTACAACATTTTCCAATATACTCTTGACAATTTCAAATTATTAACAAAAGATACGATTTTCATGCAAAAATATCAAGACAAAATAGGTTGTTGATGTACTAGAAAGCATAGACGGTTCTAATAAAAAAGAATGTATAAATCGAAATTTAACTTTTTTCTTTTTAAAACTCTCAAATAAAAAGTGTTGGCATGGATCATGCTACACGTACAATCGGGGATGATAATTACGATTGACAATCACACACATGGAAGGGGGGGTTCACGATGAATAAAAAAAATCGTGAGCCCCCTCCTGTGAGGATATTGTCAACCGGGATTATCATCCTCGGTTGTACAACTAGCAAAACCTGTTATGGCATGGAAGCCATTCAAATGTTGCCGTACCAAGCCAGCTAACAAAAACATTATTGCTAGAAAGATTGTTCACTTGTTGACAAAGCCCACTTTTTTAATTGAACCATAATTCTAACCGAAAATGACATTAATTATTGAAAAATGAAATTAAAAAACACAATGACACATTATTAGCACGTTCCATGCCCTACAAGTACATAGAAAGTCCTTTATTTTTTAGCCAAGTGACACATGCTAGGTACAAATCCCCTTAAAGATTTGTAATCCTTGTGGGACTAGAAGAGAAACATACTTGAACATCATGTCCGGTGGCTTCAGAGTCCGGAGGAGTTTCGCCGGAGAATGGTGAGCCCTTATTGGTCCATGCGTTCAAAACGTCATCGTAATTCAATTTTAGTGATAACCCTGCATTTGGTTTAGGCAGTATAGCCTCCTCTTTAGGTGATTTGCTAGCTGAATTCACCTTGTTTGGTTTAATGGAACTCGACTTCAACTTAACTAATGCTGAATTCTTGGGTTCGACCGCCTTTTCCATCTTCTTTTTCTTCTTCTCGGCCAAGATTTTACCAGTTTTAGGAGTGATGTCTTGCACATTGACACTAGGGAACCTCCACCAATTCCCATCATCAACCCTTTTCATTGCCCTCACTCCCCTTCTCAATCCAAAGCCAAATGCACCTCCAAATCCTAGGCCTATTGGATAACCATAACACCAAGAACTCATTTGCCTAGTACTCGAATCACTGGAATCATCAACCGAATTGTTTCCAGTACTTAATTTTCCCATGATACTATCAATGCCCTCTTCAATTTCTGCATCTAGTGTCGATCCTGCAATGAAATCTTCTTGATAGTCATCACAAATCTCCAAAGAACTTCTTCCTGAATTGATTTCCCCCGGACTTTGGCACGGTTTATCAAATGCACCAATCCCTTTCGGCTCAATTGGGAAATTTGATTTCTCTAGCATCGGTGGATGCAACAAGAATCCCGAGTTTTCAACTACACGAAAAGGCATAAACAAGTCTGACGGCTCATACGGAAAACTATTGTTACAATTATTGTGTGGTTTTGTGAATTTATAAGGCTTTGTGAGGTGTTTGGTGGAGAAAATTTTGGGATAGGCTGCAGAAAGGATGGCTGCAGCTTCATTATAAGTCTGATTAGGCCTTTTTCGAGGTGTTCGAGGTTTTCGAGTTGAGATGGCAATAGGGGAATTGCTTGATTCAGTTAAAGTTGAAGATGATGAATTTGAAATCCAAGAAGAGGATGGGGATTTAATAATCTCAAGGTCTAATCTAATTGCTCTTCCACCTCCACTTAAACAAGAAGACATTTGTAAAATACCTTAATAGAGAACCTCCAAGAATGACAGAAATTTGAACTAAAACAAGAAATGAACCATTTGCAAAAATTACTTAAAAACTGTAGAATCCCATTTGGAGGCTGAAAATTTAACCCTAATTGGTAAAGAAACAGCCAAACCAGAGCAAACAATTGGAAACTAATTGATTGGTCTGAAAAAAGAAAAACCCTAAACCCCAGAAAGTACTAGAAATACAGTATGAAACAAACTTGATGACTAAAAAAAAAAATCGGAAAAAACACCCCAAATTTAGCACTTTGAATATAAAATTATTAGGAGCTACCAGAAGGGAACAACCCTTCAAAAATCCAGAAAACGGAAGGGCCTAAAGAAACAACCTTGATATCATCGAATCATGAAAGTAGTGTATTTTCTTCCATGGAAAAACATCATAGAAATCCCAGAAAAATAAAGATTTATATACCAAGAATCAGCAATCCATGTAATTTGAGCAGTAAAAAAAAAAAAGGCAGAGTATATTCAATTAAAGTGCACAAAACTCAAGATTTGCTCACTATTATATGACATATCTCAAAATGGAAAGATAGGAATTAAAAAGGAATCGAAAAGGTTGAAGGACAGAGGCTGAGAGTGGCACAGTGAGTCACGGGATGGAGGCAGATTAAAGGTTGGTATACATAAACTCATAAAGCAGAGACATACAACGTCTCTCTAACTCTCTCTCTCTCTCTCTCTCTCTCTCTCTCTCTCTCTCTATACATATGTGTGTAGAGTAGAGAGAGATTGGATGGGCGGAGGAGATGATTGAAAGGGAGTGGTGGGTTTGGGTGATGAGGAAGAGAACAGAGGAAAAGACAATTCCGGGCTTCAACAGTGGACCATATTTCTTGGGTTTCAACAGTACAATCATGTTACTATTTTAGCCCCCGTTTACATGCCGTTATTTTTCATTAAATTATAATTTTTTTTTCTCCTTACTAATCATACATTCTTTAATAAAATAACATCACACATAAATTTCATTTTATTTTTCATTTTTTAACCACATATTCTTCAAAAAATTATAATTTTCTCGTTATATTATGGAATAATGGGGAACCAACCCACCAATGATGAAATTTCACTTAATCATTTATATATTAGGGTGTAAATCTTGATAAAAATGTAGAAATATGTCCATTTCCTTGAAATAATGCCATGCAAAATGTCACATGATATTTTGTCATTAAATTGTTTATAAAATAGTCAATCTTTACATCCAATCATCTGTTGTCAACATTGCATCTGAAAGTAAGTGAGCAAAAAATTCTGTTAATATGGCTTATTCGTTCTTATCATTTTAGTCAATGCCCTTTGACTTTTGTATATGTAATCAAAGTCTCGTGGTTCTTTTTCTAATTACTTACCAATATTCAACTTAAATCTTTTATAATACAGATATTTCAAGTATGAGTTTTTAGGAATGAAAAAGAAATTCGTGAAAAGTAAAATGAGTACAGACTTTTCCAAAATGAACATTACGTAAGAGAACAGTTTGACTGCATGTATGAATCTTTACAGTTAATCATCTACGAATTGAAATTATAGCTCACAAAAGGAGTTGTAAAAGAAGGAAAAATTGCATTATTGACTTTCGATTTATTGTCATAGTAGCAAACTAATTTCCAACCTTTAAAAGTTGCACGTCAATCGTTAATGAATGAATGACCAAATCTCTATTAAATCGCGAGGTGCTCTCACACATCAACAATTGTGAAGCTAAATTTTGCTTGTCAATGAATCATGATTTATCTCTCTCGAAGAGCCAACATCAATTGGCATGACATTGTCAAAATACATAGGTAAAATAGTATTTTAGCATGGAACTTCCTCTCGATTGATTGAACCAATAACTTCGTCATCACCTCCTCGAGATTAAGATGACACCTTTAGTTTTAGTTTTAGGGGGTGTCCTCAATTGAAAATTGTGATGGATTTTAATAATAATTCTAAATTTAGATGTCTTCAATTGAAATTTCAATGAAATTCAATGAAATTCTTTAAAATTTAGGTATCCTCAATAACTAGTGAATTTATAAAAATTTCATTAATAGGAGATTCTAAAATATTTGGATGAATTTCAAGTTTTAAAATATATATAACCAACTCTTTTGAAATTTTATCATATTTTCTTATGGAATTTGTAGAAATCTATTCAAATCCACGAAGGTTAATTATATTCACGCCACAATTTTTATTTCTTGCACCACATTATAATTGTACTTAAGATTATTAATCATTCATTAGTATAGTACTTATGCCCCTAACATTTTTCATGTCATTCTTATTATCAAAATTTTCAGTAGTTAACATATTTTTGTATTTTATAACAATTTTATGTCCAACAGTCCATTAAAATGACTTAAAACAACATATTTTTTTGTTTTAATCATACTTTCAAAAAACAAATAAATGAAGTGTGAATGAATATTTTTCCCTCATTTCAAAGCATAAAACAAAATATTTTGATATAACATCGATGAAAAAAGTTAAAAAAATAATTGTTACAATGAGCAAATATTAAAAAGCTTAATTGCAATTAAATTGTGGTATATCAAATAAAAATTGTAGTGATAATTATAATCACACATCCATAAAATTCATTAAAATTTATAAGTATTTAAAATTCATTAAAATTTTAATTGAGGACACCCTGTTACTATAGGGCATCGTGCACCAATCTCTTTCTTCTATCTCCAAAATGCAACCCCAAGAATTACACTGATGGAATGCCTCTCATCTCTCCACGTGGCACAAATTTATTGGGTATTTGAGATTTTTACGGCTGACGTGGATTACTTTTTATTGTTAATTTATTTTCACAAATACCTAGAAAAAAAATAAGGGTGAGTGCAATAATTTGATGGTTTTGGTGTTTTGTGGGTTGTTATTATGTGGCATATGGCAATCATACGTTAGGCTATTTATGTTCAATGGCTTATGATAAGAATAATCAAATTAACATTTTGGTCCAATAATCTTGAAGAAAATACAAAATATAATGAAATTAAGTTGGAAAATATTGCAAATAGCCCTGAATCTTTTACATTTGTTGCATTACATTGAGATACAGAAAAAAAGAGTAAAGACTCACCAACTAAAGCGACTTGGTGTTGTTATAATTACACGACTTGTAACTTTCTAATTACATATTGCAAATTCGTTAATAACATTTAACATTTTAATGGTTAGAACATCAACATTAAAACCAATAAACAGATGAATAGTATAATTTGAAAGTTGGATGCTTGCTAAATTTGAGTTATTTTACACAATAATTGAACGAATAGGAATACTGGATTTGTTGGGGGTACAAGATGGCTGCTCTTTAAGAGTTGGGTCATTCAAAATGTTTAGCATGTTGTTATTGGGGCGCAAGTTGATTATTCGACAGATAGCTAAAATTCAATCCTAAAAATTTTAGTAAAATCATGTTCGTTTACATTGCGCTTTGTAATTCAACCAGGAAATTGGAACGTGGAAACCTAAACTTAGTTGTCTAGGTCATAGAAATTATCCAAATCAACTCTTTATTATTGAGATAGAGAGGGAGAAAAAGAATCAAATTCAATGAAGAGGGATGCAAAGTGAATTTTTTTAAAACTTGAGGACTAACATGATGTAATTCAGAGTATCTAATCACGGTTTCGTAACACTGGGGTTTTTGTTATAAAAAACATATCAACATCTATGACAGAGACGGATAGTTGTGATATTTATATCTATCAAAATTATAAAACAACCCCCATACTTCTCTTTTTTTCACTATTGCCCAAAAGAATAATTGACTTGACCAATTAGGGCTTTTTACCAATCATCATATAACCTTCACGTCTTAGAGCCTAATATGTTAGAATAAAGCTATTTGTACACAATCTCCTACATAATCCCCTACACCCCCCTCACATGGAGGGGGGCCCACACATAATAAAATATTTGTGGGCCCCCCTCCATGTGAGGGAGGTAATCGTGTGTAGGGGATTGTGTACACCAGTAGCATATTCTAGTCCAATATGGAATGAAACAATGTCCGCATGGATAATCGTGAGGTTAACACCACATACACACATGGAAAGAAACATTTTTTATTTAGGGGGGACCCACATGTTCCATGTGAGGGAGGTGTCAATCAAAATGTCATCGGCTTCATTCGTTTAGCATTTTTCTATGTTAAATGGGGTATTAACATGTTTGTGAAACACGCTTTCTCAAGTGTGAAGCAAGTTCTTAATTGCCTCACGTGTGATCATTTTTTCATGAATAAGTAACAATAAATGCGGATCACTTATTTTTTTCTACCTCTGTAATCATATTATCCATGTTATTTAAAGTTTTAAATTTTCAGAGAGGAATTGAATTACGTAACGTAGTTAAATAATCAAATACTATCTAAGAAAATATGAATAGAAGAGAATGACAGCTGCATCTTTTGAACCATAAAAATAAGTAACTTTTGAATTATATATAAGCTAAAATGATGGCCGCAAAAGTCGGTCTCACGAGGGTTGCAATTTGCAAATGCAACCCCATAATTGGCTTATCTAATGAAAATATTTGACTTTGGATAAATGTGATTCATTGATTCACACACTTTATCACAAGTATGCTTCCACCAACCACAATAGGACTTGTGTTTTATTAGGTAAAAACTTTAGAATAATTATAATTACGTCGCGGTTTTGTTTTGCTGCACCATGTTTTATTTGTAAGGGAAGTTTTTCAGTCTTTACTCATTTCATGAATAAAATGTGACCAATTAACTAACCAACAAAACTACTTGTTACAAACAATATCTGGTTGTTGCATCGAAACATATAAATTATTCGGACCTTAACTAAATTAGATGTAATGGTTGTTGTGATCTCATATATCCGACCATTCTCTACCAAAATTTCGATTCGTCGGGTCGGACAGAAATTGGCCCTCGAGTGCAAAGGCGGAGGGAGCTTGACTGCAAGACTCACACGTCGAGCATGGACGAAAGTCGGCTTTCGAATCCTGAATTTTTGAATTGAGAAAGATCAATAATTCTTACTATTTCTTAGATTTATGGACACAATTCAATTTAGTAGGATATTTCATTCAGACTCGGAGGATTAGAGCACGTGACTACGAACCACGGTGTCGGGGGTTCGAGTCCCTCCTCGCCCACAACCAGCCCAATATTCGATAGCATGCTTTTAAAACACGAGAAAATATTTGTCAAACTTTTATATTTTTTTTTATTATTGCTTATTTAAAATTATGAGGGGGTAAAATAAATCTTTTTACACCCTCTTTACAAAATTTTGAACGAAACTATCTAGGTGGCAATGGCATGATATGCAAATTAATGAAAGATTTGAGAATAAAACTATAACAAAAAAAGTTGAAGACACACCCAAATTTTTATTCTCTACAAATTCTAAGTCAATTACAAATAATTTCTCCACACAATTTTCCATTTTGAATATCAAACATGAACTTCCATTAAAATCAAACGTTGCAAATCTCATGGCTAAATTAAACAAGGTAGGCAAGCATGTGGACTATCTTATTCATATCTCTAGGTTTACAATAACATGAACCACACAGTACCCTAGTAAGAAACGCTACAATATTAGAAATTATTCGGAGCATTTGCCATCAAATGCCTTGTGCTTTCCATACCGAGACTACAAAACTTTCAATATTGCGCATTTACTCTGATTAACTCATGTATTCGAGCAAAATATAGGAACGTAGGCACCAGCCGCTGCATATTTAAATATCCAATAGCAGTCGATGGGGATCTTCCACGACGTCTTTGATTCTTCTCAAAAAGAACATTGCCTCTCTTCCATCGATCAGCCAATGGTCATATGTCAGTGCAATGTACATCATTGGTCTCAGAACTATATTACCTCCGACCACCATTGGACGGTTCACTATTGAGTGCATCCCCAGAATCGCCAACTACAATATCAAAACAAACAAGGAATGTATGTTTATTCGTGACAAGGTACAGGTACAGGAGGAGCAGACGAGGGACGACCAGTAGAGAGACTCGGCAAAGCACGAACCTGAGGAGGATTGATGATGGGAGTGCTCAAAAGACTTCTATAGACTCCACCGTTGGATATAGTAAATGTACTGCCAGCCATCTCATCAATTGATATGGTGCCATCAGTTGCCTTCTTAGCAAGAGTGTTGATCTCCTTTTCAACCTCGGCAAAATTCTTGCTACCAGCATTGCAAAGAACTGGAACAAGAAGACCCTCATGGAAATACAAAAATTATCTAGAATTTAGACACTCCTGATGGAAAACCAGATTTGTTAAGCCCCTGTTTGATGGCCATTATTTTGAAAAAAATGTTGTTTTGAATAGTGATTTTTTTGGAGAATGAGTAGTTAAAAAGTAGGAAACAGTTTTGGGCTTACGTGCAATATATTTTATTATGTGAATGTATGGCTGAAAATGAGTACGAGAATAAAAGGAATCTATTTTAAAGGGAGACACCAGGGGGCTAAACATGTGAATTTGTCTTCCATGATGTTATATGTGAAGCCAATTCAAATCAGAAGCTTACAAAATCAACTTCCACATGAACCAGAAAGATGAAAATATGTCCTTAAATCTTTACCTCTTAATTCCTTCTATAAAGAATTTCTTGTAAATCAGAAAGTGAATTAAATTATATATCTTAACTTCGAGGTTCCAACAGCTATGCTGATATCTATGTAGTCTCTATAAATGATATCATCGCCGTCAATAACAGCGTTAACTATTGCTTGATTCGGGAGAGCTCTCACGGCTGCCTAACTCATAGATTAAGAATTAATAAATCCTGACACAGATAAACAGAGGAATATGTTAAAACAGGATTACAGGATATCATACTTTCACAAATCCAGACATAATTCCCAGCTTCAAGCCATGTTTTTCAACAAATGCATCCTTGTAATCAGAACGGAGTTTCATCAGATTAGTCCTGCAATGACCAAATCACTTCCAATTAATTAGTCCTGCAATAAGTAAATCACAAAGTACAACGATCACATTTTTATTTTATAAGAAAATAATACTACAGAAGTCAACCTTTCCAATCTGGTCTATGAACAACTAGTTTATTAAATAGTTATAACAGGTATGGAGGTTACTACAACAGAGTAAATACACCAGGCACCTTCCTATTTTCAAAGAAGATATTCCTGACCAATGACTTGGGGTTGGGGTTATAAGACTAACAAGAAATAAAAAATTCTAGTCACATTTTGGTTGATTTTTTCAACTGAATCATCTATTACAAGGCCTTCTACAGATTACATATGTTGACATTATCCAACCACATTAACCTTATACACAACTTGAAACCAAGATACTGAATCAAGGAAATTCATGTCCCTCAATAGAATCGAGACATGATAAAGAAATAAATCAATCCTTGTTGAGGAGCTCAAAAGAAAGAAAAAAAAAAAAAAAGAATTCTTGTTGAGAACCTCCTGCATCAAGAATCAACCAAGATTGACTAAATCTAACCAAGGATCAATATCATTTGAATGATTTTTCCTTTCGTGGATTTAGCTCATGCTAGAAACCCAACTTGACTAGTTGACCCAGATCAATAATCAGCAACGACTAAGATCTTCGATGTTTAGCATAGATCCCATCTGTCTTTAAACAAAAGAGAACGTAACTAAAGCAAATGGTAAAGAGGAAAGTTGAACTTACATATCAACTTCATTAAATGTTGTCAACAATGCAAATGTGTTTTGAAAATCTTTCAACAGCGTGGCAACTCGTATTGTGAGCCTTGTCATAGGCACCTGCCATTATTATAAATTGTAGATCTACTGATGCAAGCTGATTAAAATGCCTATTGCTTA
The DNA here is from genome assembly GCA_019395295.1 of Osmanthus fragrans. Lineage (NCBI taxonomy): Eukaryota > Viridiplantae > Streptophyta > Magnoliopsida > Lamiales > Oleaceae > Osmanthus > Osmanthus fragrans. The sequence goes on from CM033358.1 coordinate 720,311, forward strand.
AACATACTCTACGGAATGATAAAAAAATTTATTAGCATCTACATTCAATATGAAGAGAATGTAAGACTCACTCGTCTTTCCCTTTCTTTAGGAGGCAACTGGGGTTCTGTAGCTGAGGATTTAGAGGGTAAGGAAGATTCCTTAGGCTTTTGTACAACAGGTGTTGTTTCAACTTTAGGCTTTGGCTTCTCCTCCTCCTCTTCAGCAGGAGGCAATGTTGACGGAGTAGCTTTATCAGTTGGTGCAACATGAGTTACAGCTTCACCAGACTTCGATATGACAGCAATCTTTGTGCCAGGTTCCACAGTATCTCCCTCCTTAGCTATGAGCTATCAATTGCTAATAAACAATATCAGCTAGATATTGACCAGGAAAGGTCAAAGAGCACAAAGAAATAAGCAGTATAGTCCCATGTCACTGATGTTCTACCTTCTGAATTACAAGATGTGTGTAAAGAACATTTACAGCACATCTTGAGGGGAATATTACGATTAATGTGTCTGAATTATCAACCAAATTTGTATACAATTAGGAAGTTTGTTATGCCACCTGGATGTTAGTTATGACAGTTGGCATTTTCATTTCTCTTCCATTGCTACTTATACTGAAGTTGTAAATACATTTCAAGCACTTTTTGCATGATCAATACAAGCTGTTTTTCATTCCAATTCAGTTTTAGTAGGAGAAAATGAAGGAACTAGAAACCTAGTAACTTCAAGAACCCAACTGGCCGAAACTTCACATATTTACAGTTTCTGCATAACCGAAGATCAAAACTAACTAGAAATTGCCTTGAAATTGAGCTGAAGAGACAGTTCAAAAAGCCCCGAAACCTGAATCTGGAAGAAAATCAAACTTGAAACTGACCTGAGAGCCAAAGTATCCAAAAAACTGCCTTGACTCTGATCGAAACTGAGCTGAGAACACAGTCGACCAGCACCCAAAACTGAATCTGGAAGAAACACACCAAGAGAACCAAGTGTAATATTTTAATTTCACAATAATAAGAGTAAAATCCAAACAAAAAGAAATAAAACTCATATTGCAGGAGGTACCAAAGTGACTGTTTTTCTCACTAGAGTTGAGAGATTCTATCTCTGACCACTTGACTTCACTAATTAACATATCTTACTTTAACAAAGGAATGTACAAATAAGGGTCACAATAAGAAGTTGAAAACCAAAGGTTTTGAAAACACAATTACTCGAAACGATATGATTTTTTTGCGCTAATTAGCATAATATTTTGTTACTTTATCATTGGCAGTAAGGTTGACTTTTATTTGGATTTCTTTAAAAATGGCTTATAAATTCATTTTGCTATTCAATCAATATCAACATTAATTTCAACATCTCATTCATACATACTATCCATTTATTATCTACATCTTAATTTTGTGAAATCAATTTATTCCTCGAGAAGTTACCAACATGATCATCTAGGGTGAACAAGAATTGGAGATCAAATGTGGGTGAAATTTAGGCCAATCGTTTAGATGTTTAGTCGACTCTCTCCCTTTGTGTGGTCCAAACCCCCACAAATGAGCTAAAAAGGGGAGAGGAAAGAAGACTTGGTGTAGGCTTCGCTGTTCGATAGTTACTAGTAATTTTCCAAAATAGAAGCTATGAGTATGTTTAAAATCGTGGTTATAAACAGATAAAAATAAGTTGTAAAAAAAAAAAAATTAATAGTTGTAGATTTTATGAATTTATAGATAAAAATATTTTGACCTAAAAGTGTTTATAATAAGAATTAAGCTAAAATAATCAAAAATGGGTGAAAGAAGTCATGACAACCTCTTACGTGTACGAGACTCGCGTGAATAAAAAAATGCAAAAAGAAAAAAAAGTGGGCTAGCCCCCCTCTTGTGAGAGTCTCTCTGGCAATGTAGCAAAATCTTTATGGTCTGTTTAATCGCATTGAATTTTATGAAAAATATCACATTCGAAGAATTCGAATTCCACTTTGTTTATTTGATACGAAAGTAAAAATGGAATTCGAATTTCAAATAATGATTTATTTGATTTGAAAACAAAAATGCTTGCTATTTATTATATTAAATTGAATATAATATTCAAGCAATACAGTAATGAAAGGAACATAAGTGTTTGTCGCTAGATATTTGATCAAATAGGATCTTCCAGTCTTATAGAATCTATCGCTAAAATCTCCCTAGAGGGAATAAGGCTAAGCGGAACAAAAATGATTTTCCCTGAGATGAGAAATGAAAAGCATTAGTCGATTCGCATATATATATATTTCACATAAACGTGAAATTAAAGTAGGGGATAAAGTACCTGAAAAACACAAAAATACATTTTTATTAAAATACACGAAAATATTTCATAGCGGCCTCATTAGACCGTACATCATTTTTGGTACAATCATTATAAGTGTATTTTCAACCAATTTCATCAAAAATGATTTCAATTCCAAATATTTAGGGGAATTTGGCCATTTAACCTCACTAGACAATGTATTTGATTAAATGGCCCTTGACCAATGATAAAAATAAATTAAAAAATGTAAAATATTTTAATTGGCAAAATGACAATATTCTCCTTTAGTTGATAACTTAATATTTTCAAATTTTTCTCATTTCATTCTCCTTTAATTAAAAAGCGTCTTCTTCTTCCCCATTTTCATCTTCTTCAATTTTTAGTCTTCAAAATTACAATCGCCTATTTTCTTCTTTTAAACACCATTCTTCATAATCTAAAATTATGTTCTTTATCATATTATTCACTTATTTTGGGTATCTTGTGAGTATTTGAAGATCATAACAGATAACGATTGTATTGTCCTTTTACATGGAAGATAACGAGTGTAGTGTCGTTCTACACTACAGATAACGACTGTAGTGTCATTTTATTGTCGACAGATGTATTGTTACATGTATAAACACAACTATAAGTAGTCACGACCTATTCGTGCCTTGAAAAATAATAGGTTGAACTTATTTACGTTGAAATATACATATAACATCTAAAAAAAATTTAAGAAATATGCTCATTAATTTAAGAATAAAGCTATTTGTACACAATCCCCTACACAATACCCTACACCCCCCTCACATGGAGGGGGGCCCACACATAATAAAATATTTGTGGGTCCCTTTCATGTGAGGGGGGTGTAGGGCATTGTGTAGGGGTGTGTATGTACATGTAGCATTGTTGTTAATTTAATTGACAAATAGAAGTATTACGATTTATGATTTCACCATCTCGATAATATAAAAGTTATATCATTTCAACATTTTTGTGTGAAATGGTTAATTTTTCTGTGTTATTTACGTTAAAAGTCAATTTTCAAATATCGTTTCGTTGAAAAAATCAAACCACAGTAGATAACGACTGTAGTGTCATTTTTTGTAGCGAAGAACGACTGGAGTGACGTTCTACATTTCGGATAACAGTTGAAGCACCATTACCTTCTAATAGTTGCAAGCAACACAAAAAAAAAAAACACACAAACTACAAAAACAACACCAACTTAAATATTATTCAACACTATATTCAATAATAAATGCACAATTTACATAAAATTTCTAAAATTATTTTTGTTCTTTCTTCAAATGTAAATGAAATTCAATATAGATGATAAATATGTATAAAATACCCAAATAGGTGAAGAATATAATAAAAAATAGGATTTTAGAGTATCAGGAATGGTTGAAAAGAAGAAAACGGATTCTTTGATTTTGGGGACCAAAGATTGAATTGAATTGAGGAATTTTTTGAATTGAAAGAGGTGTTTGGGTATTTTCAATGGTGAGGGCATTTTGAATAATTGATATTACTTATTTATTATATTTTGAAAATAAAGGCCATTTGACCAACAAACATTAATGCCCTGTTTGATAGGGGGTAGTTTTCCGTGGAAGGTGGAAAACGTTTTCCTACTTTTTACTATTCACCTGTTTGATTGCACTAATTTTTCAGGGAAAACGTTTTCCAACGTTTTTCAAGGTACAAGCGATTGATGCACAAAAACTAGAAAATGTTTTTTCACCATAGTAGTGGGAAAACGTTTTCCAACTTTATACATGATCTACATTTTTAACTTTTTGACAAATTTTTTTTTTATATAGCAATTAGAATACATTCCAAAGTCAATAGTAAAAAAATTTATCCATTTAATTGACAATTTGTATAAAAAACAAAATCAAACGAAAAATTTGTCAGGTGAAAAATTATACCAATCAAACACTATTAATTACAATTCTCTATAAAATATTTTCTAGGTAATTCAATTCCTTATCATTCATTTTCTTTTCATTCATTTTCTACCCTTACAATTAAGAGTGTGTTTGATGTTGATTTTAATGAGAATAGAATTTTTGAAATAGTGATTGATAGAAGAATGTGTGGTGGAAAAGTTTTAGATTTGTGTGTAATATTATTTTATTTGAAAAATGTGTGACGTTCTACATTTCGGATTTGAAGAAATGAAGAAAGAGAAAAAAAAAATGAGAATGAGAAATAAAATTCAGATGAATAAAATACCAAAATAGGTGAAGACCAAACAGGCTCTAAAGAGACCCTAATAAAAAAATATTTAATAAAAAACATTGTTGAACTAGACTATTTAACCAAGTCTCCCAAATATTTATCTTGCACCCTCGTCTCACCCCCTGACAGGCTCACACCCCCGACACTGTCTTCCTCTCACTTGCAAAACCCTTGCTACCGACCAAAATAGACGTATCCGAGAAATGGACCATACTCAACCGACCACCGACGATGGTGCCCCCAATGGCAGTAATACGGAGCAACCACAAGTAGCGGATGCGGAAAGCCCTTCGGCGGAGGATGCCTCTCCCGAGATTGCAGATGCGGCAGGCACTACATCGGCCGATGGAAAGGAGAATGGATTGAAGGAAATGCAGGCCAAGTGGCCCGGGTGGCCCGGGTACACGGTGTACCGGATAGCGGTGCCGGTGCTGAAAGTCGGCAGCATCATTGGGCGCAAGGGAGATCTCATCAAGAAGCTGGTTGAGGAGACTCGTGCTAGGGTTCGCATCCTCGAGGGTCCTTTCACCTCCCCCGATCGCATTGTAGTCTCCATGTCCCTCTCTTCTCTGCATGTTTATGTCTATATATGTCTACATACCTGTGTAGTTCTACTCCGAGAATTTTTTTACTGTTCTTGAGAAATATGTATTTATCGATTTTTTTTTCTTATTTTTAGGGTTTCAAAGTTTACTCCTTTTTTTTTTTTTTTTGGTACATTGATTGTTAACTTTCAATGGATTTCACGTTTTTGGAAGATAAAACTAAAGATTTACTTTTTTCTTTTATTTTCATTTTTAATGTTCAGGATTATGGTTGATTATAGGATTTCAAGTTTTAAATCTCTTAAAAACTTAATCTTGGGTTCAAGTTTTTGTTTTTATGTCCATTTTTATATTCTCACGGTAGTTCAGAGTTATGTTTGTGTTTTAGAGATTATTGAATAATTATTGATGTTGTTTGAGCCTAAAATTATTTTTTTGAAGATAATGTGTGCTGAAAGACAACCAAGTTATGCAGTCAGATGTGTTCATTTTGTTATGAGCTGCTTTATTGTAACATATTCGGATACATTAATAAATGAAAGAAAAATTGGATTGATGATGATACGAAGAAATCTAATTAGTAATTAAGAACTTACAATATGATACATGTTAAGATGACACCTAAAGAAGCAAAGGCAAAAGGGAGGCTTGTATAATTTATTACACTTATTTTCAGCCTTTGGATAGAGTAGTTTAAAAAAGAAACATGCAGCATATGTGGCATAATTCCCACATTAAATGGTGGATTTTGAACGGCATCAACAACAGGACGCTAACTGTTAATTTAGAATCGTTACATTGAGCATCTGCGTGTAATTTTGATGCTTTAGAACCATTACAATTGAGCATCTGCTTATAACCTTGATGCTTCTGTTCACTCTCCACTGGGTTAATAACTGCCAGAAAGTTTCTTACATTATTCATGATATTGATCACGGGCAGTGTATTGCTAATATTTTGATTGGACTTTTAATTTTTATTACTACTAATGACCTAATGACCATTTGCAGCATAATTAAACTTCTATAATACATCTCAAAAGAAGTTTACCTTCCTGTAGGGTACTCAACGCGCTGCATCACGTTCAAAGATTTTTGTTTCTTACCGCTTATTCTGGATTTTTGTCATTATTGTTATATTAGCTTGAAATGAGTCGTTGTTCCATAAGGACAAGGGCAACATTTTATAAGAGGAAATCATACCATTGGATATGGAGTGCTGGTAATTTTTATGTTGTGAAAAAAGTGCTGCTCAGTTACTTGGTGCCTTGAGTGCAAACTTTGCCTCTATTAGATATTTAGATTATTCATTGGCAGATTCTGCTGACCTACGTGGAGTGGGACTGTGTGACTTCTGCCCTATATGTGAATGTGTCCTTGATTTAATGATTAGGACGCTGGATCAATTGATAAACCCATGGAGAAAATAATTTTTTCCTGGGTTTGTGTACTCAAGTTCAGTCCATCAATGCGAGTGCTTTGAATTAGGAAAAGCTTTCTTTCTATTTCAGGTTTTCGTTTCATTTTTAACACTGCTGACATTATTTTCATCATAAAAAACTTCAGGTTCTGATTTCTGGGAAGGAAGAACCAGAAGCACCACTGTCTCCTGCAATAGATGCCGTAATAAGAATATTCAAACGCATCAATGGACTACCTGAGAATGATGGTGATGGCGATGCTCTTGGCGCTGCTGGAATTGCATTTTGTTCGATTCGGTTATTAGTGGCATCCTCCCAAGGCATTAGTTTAATAGGAAAACAAGGCTCTTTGATTAAGTCAATTCAGGAGAGCACCAGCGCCTCTATCCGCATTCTCTCCAATGGTATTTTAACATCTTCCAACAGAAACTATCGTCGGTATCTGGACTGGGTTTACACTTTAAATTGTTGTTGCCTATTTTGTTAAAAAAAATCATATTGTTTCATTAACTTTGACAGAAGAACCATGAGAACATCGTGTGCATGCATGTGCTCGTGATTTTTATTTTTTGACGAAATTTTTCTTTTTGTTTCCTTAAAACAGGGAGTTACTTCAATTCGGCGCTTATGTTGTGAAGCATAAACATAAATTAGGAAGACATACTAACAGGCACAGATTGATCTCTCAGGAATTCTAATCATAAATTAACTGTTTCAATTGAGCGTTAGAGCATTCTAAATTTGAACTACTTTTTCAAAATACTTTTCTTTTAAGTAATTTGATGCGATCGGATTTGGTGCGCACAAGAATTATGTGAAAATAATACAAAACTGGGGACATTAGTGTGTCCATGGTTGTTTTGCTTGAGATGATGTTCATATGAAGATATATTACATGATACTCCATATTTCTTGGTGCAGATGAAATGCCTGTTTATGCCAATTCTGAGGAAAGGATTGTCGAATTACAAGGGGAAGCTCTCAAGGTTCTCAAAGCTTTGGAAGCTGTGGTGGGGCATCTGAGAAAATTTTTGGTGGATCAGAGTGTTCTTCCCCTATTTGAGAAGAGTGTAAGTTGATTCCTGTGCTTAGTTTAGTGATCCATGGTTACAGGACTCTAATCAAGATGATTATCCTGTTCTACAGTATAATGCACCACCAGTCACTCAGGAACAGCAAGTGGATACTTGGTCTGACAAGACATTGCGGCACGCTACTCCGAGGACATCATTTGGGAATAATTATCCTCTTCAAATGAAGAGGGATTCTTTATTTCTAGATCATGAAAGCCAAATGGAATCACATGTTCCTTCTTCTAGATTCTCATTGTATGGATCAGATCATGGACTTGGAAATCGTTCTTTGGCAGGAATAGGACGTACTGGTGGACCAATTGTAACTCAGGTTTGTAGTTTTAAAAATTCACACATTTATTTACGTACTTCTTTTTATACTAAACTTCTTGTGTAAAGCTCTCTTAGTTGTATCACGTACGTCGTCATTTCTCTTCATTTACCGCTTTTCGTTGCAATGTTAAATAGGAAAACATTATATAAAAATGTAGGACAAGAGGTCCATCGTGTGCTGCATGTCCTTAATTCTTTTTTTTTTTCACAATTAGTATTTTCTTTAGTAAAATCTTCTCAATCAATAAGGGTCCAGCTGATGGCCAAACTTAGTTTGAAGTTTTAAAGTTCTACCGTAATTTATATGTTTATAGTTAAGACTCTTTTGTGCTCAATTTTACATAGCCTATCTAGATTATTAGGTTTCTCGATTTGCAGCTATTTGTGTTTTATCCGGAGTTACTATACAGTACTTCAGAAGCATTGTGAATAGCTAACTATTCCTTGTCTTTCATTTTCTTTGTTCTTATGGTGGATTGACATTTTTAATTCATTTCACTGTAGTTTTTTAGCAAATAGAATAGGCTATAAAATTGTAGGCAAAAGAGTCAGTCTGATGATTTATTTTTGGACAGTACACGAGAATTAATTGTTGGAATCCTCCAAAGATTTGTTAAATAGGACTTCTGCAACCCACTTTCGTAGGCCAGGTGTAATACTAGTACTAAAAATCTATGTTGTGGTGTTAAATATGAGGCTTCACATTATGAAATGGTCATACGTACTGTCCACTTTGAGAGAGCTTGTATCTATCTTACCCATCACAGCTCTCTATCGCGTCTTTGAGGATTCGAACCCAACATCTCTACCTTATGAGAGACATGATGGATGCTGCTGGGTTTGTGGAGTTTACATATGATATTGATTCTTGTGTGTAGATTGCTCAGACGATGCAAATACCACTTGCTTATGCAGAGGATATTATTGGGGTTCAAGGTGCAAATATTGATTACATTCGACGCACTAGTGGTGCCATCCTCACTGTGCAAGAGAGCAGGGGCCTACATGATGAAATCACCGTGGAGATGAAAGGCACCTCTTCACAAGTTCAAACAGCACAGCAGCTAATTCAGGTACACACTTCTTTTCATCCTTATTTTCTGCTCTCTCTCTCTCTCTCTTGTGTACTTCGAATACCGAGATTTGGCCATTAGTTCCCAAATTCATTTTCAATCAAATTTCATAGGCTCACAACTTTTATCAATTTTTCAACTACACATTTGATCAGCTTATATGAAAATTTACTAAAAATCTGATTTTTAACCAGACCAGAGGCTCGATACCTGATTGTTATGTCTAAGAATGAAATGTGAATTTCAACGAGAGCTAAAGATAACACTCTATTCTGTTAAGCAGGAATTCACCAGTGATCATAGAGAAACAATTCCCGAAACTCATAGCAACCTGGACTCAAGTTTGAGGCCATCCTACTCTCAGCTTGGCAGTGGTTCCTACTCGTCCTCGTCATACAGAGAACAACATTATGATGGCTATGGATCATCTGGCCTTGGAGGTTATCGTAGTTTTTGGCAATGAAAATTCATAGGCCCCCGAGTTTTTGTTCAGAATTTTCCTTCCAACCTTATAACATCTATGCTAGATCCTAATCTGTAAAGCATCTCCCCGTCGGCTCTGGAAAGAAACACAGGTTTTTTTTGTAATCTGTTCACTTGTATGTGGTTAGGTCTTTTAATATTTATGCTCAAAATTTTATTTTTTTATGAGCAGTTGCTTAAAATTTCGTGAATGTCGAATTAACATTATTTTATATTGTTGTGCTATGTTTATTTTTGTTAATGTGAAGCTCGACTCTCTCCAAATTCCCACACATTCTAGGTATGTTGAGCTTTTACTAGAGTTTCGATATAAATAACATAGAAATTTCGAATAAAAAATGAATGTTAATTTGCTAATAATTTTAATTTGATCATTGGTATGATGGTATCTGCAGGCAGCCTGTAAAAATTGTGATTGGTGTATGATCGTATCTGAGTTACAAGGATGGTGACTGAATCAATCCCAGTTTGAATATATAAAATGGCCTCTGTATAATTGATGGGGGCTCTTGATTTTGATCTTAATTTAATTTAAAAATACTGTCATCAACTGGACTAAGAATAATCCAAGAAATACGCTGACTCAGCTTTGTCTGTAGAAGTGTACCGTATCTTAACAACCTTATTAATAATACTACAAGCGTGTTTAATAATCTTTAACAATTTGAGCTAAAAACTAGATTTATTAATTTAAAATATAACATTTCACAGCCAGAAGCTAAACTACGTTATACAGAAAGATACGATATTTGGAGAAACATGAAAACTCATTGTTCAAGCTCCCGATTGATTTTATCTGTAGAGAAAAAAAAAAACAGAAAATACGAACTCGAACAACATGTGGCCTTAAATTTTGTGAGCTCCCGACTGATTCTACTACAGAGGCATGGAGTCTAATCTTAGTCCTGAGAGACGAGGAAATTCATTCAAACCAATTCGATTTGCTCGGAAACTTAAACCATGAGAGGAAAAAAAAAAAATGGAGAAAAGTTGAAATCTCATTGCTGACAAATCCATTGATCAGACTGTTTTAGATGCTCATAGGGCTGTCTGGATCATTTACAGATGCTATGGCCGCCTCTATCTTTACTCTTAAAATATCTTTTTCCTCTTCATTAGCCTGCAAAAAGACAAGTTATCAGCACAGCGTCATTAGCCTGCAAAAAGACAAATTAGGGCCATGCTCCCCAACTTATCACGTGCTCTTGCTACGAGTCTGCAGCCTTCAAAATTGAGATTTTTTATGAAAATTGTCAACATAAACGTTAAAATTGAATGTGATTAAGTTATTTGATGATTTGACCTCTAATTGTATTAATCTATGTTCCAAAGCCCACAAACTTATAAAAAAGTCATTGGCCACTCACTAGTCTCGACTCTCAAGATTCATAGGATCCTAGTGGTTCCCAAACATACAAGTGAATAGAGAGAAAAACAAAAAGCTTTAGGACAAATTATGTGGTTGAAGTATTTCTTATTCAATAAACCACGTTTTTCCAATGCACCATTGTCTTTTTTCTATTATTATTCAAAAAGCACGCGATACGATAGCATTTGCCAAATTTCTTTTGAAGGGTCAATGTTGAGAAAAATTGAACGTCAAGTACAAAATCGACGAAATAAATTCAATTTAGATTAATTCTACACCTGTAAAATAAATGGAAGGATGAAGTCGAGACGTCAAGTTAAGATAAAATGGACATAGATCTTTGAAATCTTGGATTCTTGATTAAAACTTGAGGTCCCAAACATATACAAGGGTTTTAATTTTAATTTTTTAATTTTTTTTTTAATTTTAATGAGACAAGTATCTTTATTCTATATTCTGAAATATTTTATAAAATAACCATTAAATTGTCAGCGCCGTTCGATAAGAATATCATAATTTATTCTAATAATATTATTTATTATCTTAAACATTTCTTTTATAAGCCAAATTGCATTATTGATTTGATTATGTTATGGTAGACCCCACTACTACCTATTTTCATGAAAATTCCAACTTTATGATATATGATTTGATATCACCACGTACCCCCTTCCCAATTCATCCCCACCCACTCCAGCTTTTTTCATTAACGGTAAGTTTTGTTCAGAATTTTTTTGGGTTCGAATAGTTGGGACGTGGTTCACGGTGGCGGTTGGACTCAACTCATAGTAGACACTGAGTAATGATGTGACACGGGTCGAATTCAGAAGGGACCATGTTCGGACCAAAAGGGACCAATTCAAGACACTGACGCATTACATTTTGTGCAGCATAGAGTTTTGTGCGTACGCGAATTTGCGTAAAGGTGTAAGAGAGAGAGAGAGAGATATAACCTCCACGAATACGGTCTTCAAAACCCTTCCAGAAAAGGCAGTGATATTGGTAGTAATGATTTTGAGCTTCAAAGATTCGAACATCTCACATAGCTTGACCATAGTGTCTGTTCCTTTACAGCACGTGAGGCTAATCACAACTGTCTTCTCCCCCATATTGGATACCCTCAACTGAAAATTAATAAAATAAGTAATTAACAACTTAAAAATAATTAAATTGACTAATCTAATGAGCCCACCTCAAGAACTTCAATAGGGTATGATCTTGATCCTGCAGAATCATAGCATTGATCAATTCTTGATCTCTTTGGCTTTGAACAAAAAGTTGTAGCCTCTTGATCTAACTCGAAATTTGTACCATTCAACAATCTCCCAGATTCGAGCTCTGATACTTCGGCTCGAATTCTCTTCTCTTCCTCTTGCAATTCTTGGATATAGCTGATCGCATCTTTGATTATCGACGCTTTATCCATCTAAGTTTCAACACAATAAATAACGACTCGACCATGAAATAATTGAGATGGGGTTGAGAAAAAGTAGTGGGGTCACCTTAGTAATGTTAGGGACAACTGATCTTAGTGCATAGAGTCTTTCATTGAGTTTCTTCCTCCTATTTCTCTCAGACTCGATGTTCTTGGAAGCCATTGAAGACAAGTTTCCATCGGGTGAGCTCGAATCGTAGTACGCAGATAGCGTTTCATCGAAATAACTGCAAAATTGATACGAAACCATGGTCGATTCTATGATTATAAGTTCATTTCATATTCGGAGGAGACGACAAAAAGATCGAAAAACGAAAACTTTTACCTGTCAAGTTCTACTGATTGGAGAAACCTATTGGTTTCCCAATAATTCTTGTACTCATGATCAATATTCTCCATTTTTTGAGTGAGTTTGAGAGAGAAAGAGAAAGGTATAGAGAGAGAGTGAGGTTTTCTTGGGGGTGGATTGTGGAATAATTTGACACGGGGAATTATTTAAAGACAAGAAAGGAACTGTTTTGTTCGAGTATTTCGTAAGGTTCTTAGAATGATCTTGACCGTCCATTTTTGTGTCAAAGTGCCACTATATACTGATATTTTCTTTTGGGAAACGGGTTAATTTCAGAAATGGTCATTGAAGTTATATGAAAATTACAAATGGTCACTGAAGTTCAAAACTTTCATGAACGGCCATTCAAATTCCAGGTGCTTTCAGAAATGGTCACTGAAATTTAAGATTTTCACCAACGGTCACTGAAGTTTAGGAGATGTTTCACTAACGGTCACTGAAGTTACAAAAAGTTTCAGGAACGGTCACTGAAGGGTCATGCATTTTTTCAATTTTTTGGGCGACTTTTTTGGCCACTTCCGACCACCAAAACCGCCGAATTTTGATACCTTTGGAAAGCCCACAATCTCCTCTTCAATTACCACCCAAAATCTCCCCAAACTCCAAACGATTCGACCGAAAAATCGTCGCAAAAGTTGCCCAAAAAATTGAAAAAATCTACCCAAATTTTTTCAATTTTTTTGGGCGACTTTGCGGCGACTTTCCGGTGACTTCCGACCACCAAAATCACCGGATTTTGATACCGTTGGAAAGCCCACAATGTCCTCTTTAATTACCATCCAAAATCTCCTCTAAACTCCAAAAGATTCGACTGAAAAATCGCCGCAAAGTCAGCTACCCAAAAAGGCCGAAAATCTGCCCATATTTTTCATGCTGACTTTGAGGCAATTTTTCGGTCGAATCGTTTGGAGTTTGGGGGAGATTTTGGGTGGTAATTGAAGAGGAAATTGTGGGCTTTCCAACGGTATCAAAATCCGGTGATTTTGGTGGTCGGAAGTTGCCGGAAAGTCGCCGCAAAGTGCCCAGATTTTTTCAATTTTTTGGACGACTTTTACGGCGATTTTCCGGTCGAATCGTTTGGAGTTTGGGGGAGATTTTGGGTGGTAATTGAAGAGGAGATTGTGGGCTTTCCAAATGTATCAAAATCCAGCGATTTTGGTGGTCGGAAGTGGCCGAAAAAGTCGCCCAAAAAACTGAAAAAATGCATGACCCTTCAGTGACCGTTCCTGAAACTTTTTGTAACTTCAGTGACCGTTAGTGAAACATCTCCTAAACTTCAGTGACCGTTGGTGAAAATCTTAAACTTCAGTGACCATTTCTGAAAGCACCTGAAACTTGAGTGACCGTTCATGAAAGTTTTGAACTTCAATGACCATTTTGTAATTTTCATGTAATTTCAGTGACCATTTCTGAAATTAACCCTTTGGGAAACTGGATCCTTCCGTGTAATTAGGGTTCCTATAGCCTCATATTAATTTCTACATTTAAAAATTTCTTTTATGTGAAAATTCGAGGTCGAGGTTGGATATCCGATGTCTGTTTTGGAAACGGTGAGAGTTACATTACACCATACCTTTCACTTATTACACTGCTTTTGAATTTGATTGAATGACTCCAATCTTCCTTATTGTCTAACTTGCATCCTCGTCATTATTTGTATCGTTCTTATTTTCAATTTTACATTGACTATCATACTTGGTCTTTGATGATGATTTTTGTATAAAGTTCTGTTTGTTGAAAATTAATTTAAGTCAAAATTAATAAGTAATTTAATTTTAATTACTCATTTTATAGGACTCATAATTTTTCAATTATATATTTTATTAACTTTTTTTCAAAATTTACTAAAATTCTGATTTTAATTCGCCACCAAATAAAGGATAAATGTTCTAATTAGCATACTTTAAGATTATTATTATTTCCCCTTGTTAAAAGATATACGAGGAAAAAACAAGTCTTTTTATATCCTAACAATTTCTTATATGTAAAAACCGTCACTACAGGTTAGATGTGCTCATTAATGATATGTTGACAATAAGAATACGAAAAAAATAAGTTGGGATATAAGTGCTATGAATTTTGGGGACTTTGAACTCATAAAGAGGTGTAGTAACAAACTCTGAGGGATAGCTCAAATTTTGGATTTGCTCTTTAATGATCATCAGTTCGAGTCCTCTCAGGGTTATCGAGGTAAGTATCCAACTGTAAATTTTAAAGTTCCGTGAAATTAGTCGAAGTGTGCGTAAACTGATCCGGACATCTACAGTCATAAAAAAAAGAGGTGTAGTAACAATAAAAAATAATGTTATCAATATAAATACCATTTTAAATATCAACAAAGCTAGCTGTACCCTGTACAACGAGCACAACCCTTTAAATATCTCTAGATTGGAATTATGGACCTCTCGTGCTTGTTTAGTAACACTAGCGGGATTTGAATTTCATTTTCTTTTCTATTATCACAAGAGGTTATTCAATTTATTCTATTAAATATGTCAGTATAGTTTCAATGAACAATTTTAAACGTGTCGAAGACTTGAACTAACTTTATATCTTTGAATCAATTGTTCAAAATGTGTATTTTTCGTTACAAATTACTCATCATAGGTATTAAAACTTGAAAATAGTTTCGAGCCTATTCGAGCCCTATTTTTTGTTCAACTATATAAACTCTTAATTCCTTTGATTTCTTCCCACTCAATCGCCCCTCTACTAGCAATCAACCATTCTTCATGGAAAATTCCTCGTAAATTACAAGCGCTTTCTACAACTTGTAAATGAATATTTACTTTCTTTTCATTTAGTATTAAAGAAATGGATTATGGAAATCACATGATTAATATTCAAAGTCATCCTTAAGAACTATTTAAACTCATTTTATTAGCACCAAAATAATTTAACATGGTCGGTGTTCACTGTTCACTGTTAAGTGACTAAAGTTTAGTCGTTGACCATTTTTGGTCCAATATTGCAAGCACTAAATAATTACAAAATTAATGGGCCCACTTTGTAATGCCGTGCGTATAACGTCATACTTTTTACTAAAAAAAAATAATAAATTACTAAATGATATGTTATTTTCTTGGGAAGTTAGGACGTAATTAGTTAAAAAAAAAAAAGTACTTTTATATATTATAAAACAATTATTTTATTTGTAGTTTAAAAAATAACGTCATACGTTTTACTAAAAAAATAATAAATTACTAAATGATACCTGAAAATGTTATTTTCTTGGGAAGTTAGGACGTAATTAGTAAAAAAAAAGGTACTTTTATGTATAAAAAACAATTAATTTATTTGTAGTTTAAAAAATTATTTAGCCCCGGTGAAAATTAAAATCTAAAATTTAATTGAAGTCAAAATTAATAATTAATTTTGAATAAAGCCAGTTAGTCAGGGTTAAAAACAGGAAAAAAGAGGACAGATTGATGTGATGACAAATAGTTGAGTTTTTTTTGTTTTAATTTTTCAAACTGTCTAATCGCGGGGCAATACGCGTCGTCCCTATTTTTGAGCATGTTTTTACCCTGAATGTGTAACACAATTGATTAATTTTAACTACATATTTTATAAATTTTTTATAATTTTTTAACTACATATTTCATCAACTTCTGTTAAAATCTGTCAAAAAATTGAGTTTAATTTTACCAACTAGGGGCTTATTGTTAAGCTTTGACTATTTTTGAAATTTTATTTGACACAACTATTTTGGAGTAAGTTCTATAATTGCTTTATTATTATTATTATTATTATTTCTTGATTTATTCATTACACAGTAGAGCATAAATTAAAGACCACACTGGTCCACACATGATGAGTTTCTTTCGCTACTGAAATTATTCTAATCAAAAGATAAGAACTCGTTTGATTTTCATTATTTGTAGAATAAAAAAAAAAATATAATCGTTATAAATCCATACAAGAGATGAAAAATAAAAAAAATGATGACTGAATGTGATTGATAACGATCATATTTTTCATTTTTATAGAAAATAAATGGGCCTTATCTAATCTTTTAGTCTAGAAAAGAATGATTTCACTATCGTTCAACAACAACAGTATGATTCATTAGCTCGAATACCAAAGCCTCTAATGCTACTTTTATCAAAAAACACAAACTTGTTATGCACGTTCATATGTTTTAATTTTCACTTGACTTTATATCTTTGACCAACTCACTTTTTATCTATTCTCAAAACCAATTCATGAAATTGTATTTTTTTCGAATCTAAAGACAAAACCCCCTATTTTACAATCATTTTTTAGAAAACTCTTTTTTTTTTTTTAATTTTATTTTCAATCGCATATATTCACAATAAAATATTTTACAAGTAAAAAATCACTATTTCAGAACTTGTTTTCTTCAAAAAATAGTTGTCAAACAGACAAGTAGTAAGCCCCAAACAGGATTATTATTATTATTATTATTGTAGTATTTTCATTTGTACACTACTTTGTAAATCATAAATAAAACATTTCACTATTTTCTAAAAAAACAATTTTAAGCCCCTGTTTGTTTTTCATTTTCCACCCCATTTTAATGAATTTTTGGACCGTTGAAGAGTAATGAGACGAAATTGTTGATTTTTCTTTCACGTTGGGTCCCATGTTGCTGGCAAAAAAAGGTCAAAAAATGTATTTCTTTCTTCAAAGAATTGGAAACAAACAGAGACTAAGTAACAATATATCTTGTCTATAATCTCGAGTACATTGGACTTCAATGCTACCTTATTAAAACACAAACTTACTCTACGCATCCAAATTTATAATTTAAAACTTACTTTTTCAAATTTAGACCAACCCACTTTTACCCTATTTTCCATTTGCTATGAAGAAAGGTGGTGCGTGGGGGGTATGATGTCAGCATGGCTACGTCATCAGAAGCCAACAAAATTGAGTGGGATTCATTAATTTCAGCTCCGCTTTTGAGTCCACCCGTTTACACCCAAAAGTCTTGGATTCAATCACCCGAAAAACATTGTTGAACTATAGCTAGATTCCATTGGACAGTTCACATCGGACTAGGATGCATCCTTCTTCTTGGAAAGAATACAAATAAATTAAATAAATCCATCGTCTTTTTAAACGAAGTCGTGTATCTAACCTTTGATGAAAAAATCAATGTGAACAGAAGAGAAACGATCGAAGAAAAATTTAAATAAATAAGCACGTATCATTACAAATTTGGAGAGTGAAGTGCAATGAGTAACAATAGTCGGAGGATTCACATTACTATTATCTCTTAGAATAATATATGATCGACTTGTTTCGATATAAGAAAAACACTTTCTTCAATCAAGAATTGATCTCCGAAAGTCAATATTGTGTTGTAGAAGAGCGGCCATTATATGTATTCAGCGACAAAATTTTGTTACATCATTGAACATAATGTTTAAAGACGACCAATTTAGCTGTTTGTTTTTTGAAATTTGTAACAAATTTTTTTTGCAATGATTTTCAACGAAGAAAAAGATGGTCATACGTTTGTTAACAACGAAAAATGACTTAAGTTATTCATCATTAAATATCACTTATATCCATGAAATTATTCGTTGCTAGAATTATTTTGAACATAGAAGTCGAAATTTAACCGTCGTTACAAATTCTTGTTTTTACACCTGAACAAGATAAAAAATGCACAAAATTTTGCAGTTCTAAATCTCTTTCCTCTCATTCTCTGTTTTCGTTCTCTTTTTTGTTTGATTAACTGCGGAATTTTGCAGTTTCGCAGAGAATGAAACTATTTCTCAAATTTCAATTGTTTTTACAGCTTGGTCCAGTTCTCTCTAAGCTTGGGAAAACATGGTTCTTATGTGACTTAAGGCCAGACAAGTTGAAATTTCTGTTGTTTTTGAGTTTCTAAATTTAGTTTGGTTCAATATCATTACTAGAATTTTACCATGTTGAGTTGATTGAATTTTGATGTATTTATCTACAAATTCGTGTTCGTTCATCTCGTCTAACATCTCGAGAACCTCCTAAATAAATTCTTCTCTTGGAATAGCGATTCATACAAAAAAAATCGACAAAGAAGCATGTTTATTCAAAGGGTCGATCAACGTATTACATTTATTTATATGTTGTCTTATTTACGAATCATTGCATTTTTAATCAAGTTTTAAAGGTTTTGCTAATAGTCGCTCGGCTGGAAACGTTGTTCTAAAACCTTGAATTGTCACTTTAAAATTCAATGTAGACATAAATGACACTAACGAATCAAACAAAGTCGCGTTGATTGTCGCTAAAGATGTAAATGACAACGTTTTCTCCACATCTGATTAATTTCATTAAGGAGTTTGATGAAACGTCACATTATTGTTGACAAATTCTGCCAGACGGGATATTTTTTTTCTGACTTGATATATTAATTAACGTCATTTATGTTCATGTTAAAATGTAATAGTAACGCGTGGGGCTTTACTTGCATAATACCTCAATAATAGCGTGGGATGAGTGAAACACGTTTTACTCTATGGCATTAGTTTTACGTGCTACCGTCCATTTAAAAGACGCAAAATTGATTCACGTTTCTATTTCAACCACGTGACTCGTGCCAACAAACTAATAGGTTAGTCCACTCCTATCTAATCTTATGTACTTATTTCATTTATTTTAATCATGAAAGTGGGAAAAAGTTTATGAAAATAAATAATAATGGAATTGTCAAAGTTCAATAATAGAATATATTATGATTAGTAATATGGAAAATATAAACTATCGTTTCTTCTAGTTTGTTGTTATGTGTGAATGTGGTGACCTCGAGGTTGGATCTTTTGATTTTCATTTTTTTTGGTTACGGTTGCCTTGAGAATGTTCGAGACCGTTTAGAATGAGCAGCACCGGCGTTGGTTAGTTCTCGACTAAAAAAGGACACGATGGATGGAAAGAAGTCAATTTAAAACACTAATTTTGTTCCATCGATTTATTTACTTGTCTGATTTTGTATGTAGGCATAGAGAAAGTCTTTCGGCTAAAAGGCTTTAAAGATTTCATGTTTTTCTTGGTTGGACTTATCTTTTCTGAAAGATGTTCCACTAGAAACCATAGTTGAAGATCTATTTACCTAGATTGTTCGTAGAATATTTCAAGTTAGTGGGAATTTTCAAGTTCAATAAGAGTATTCTCGCCATTGTATACTCCATGGACAGTATATTTCACTATATAAAAAATTTGTACAATCATAGGATAACCAAAACATTAAGGAGAATGACTTTATTTATATGGACACAAAAGGAAAGTCGTCTGATATTTATTAGACGTGGGATTCATAAGTCACATTACTAATAAAAAAATTCTATCTGTAATAGACAAACACAATCCAATTAATTAGACAATACTAAGATAAAACCTTAACAAAATGCGTGCACGTGGCTAAAAAAAAATGATGTGTCAAAGATACAGTAGATTTTTCCAACATGAAATAGAAAGTTTGCCACAAATGTTTTTGTCCTAGGAGCCCATTAAGTACGGTCCATACCTTATGGGCCCAATCAAATTTGAGCTATTGCAGGAAGCGCTGGTAACCTAACTCTTTCGCGAAAGGGATTCTGCTGCCGAGTCTGTGTCAGTTATGAGAGCAGTGGCTAATAGAACTGCAAAGCTTGTACCATAGAATTAAGAGGAAATTACGGCCACCCCTACATTTAAAGATTCAATTTCAAAAATAAAATAAAATGTTTGGTTATACAAAAAATCAGGTATTAATAATAATATCATAAAATATTTTAATATTAAATAATTATATTATAAAATTTATTAAACAATCCTAATTCATTTACTTCTACCATTCACTTTCTCACAGATTCTCTCTCTACCTCTTGGAGCAACCGCCCACTGCTAGACACCACCATATGCGCCTCCCACTGCTAGACACCGCTGCTCCTCCAGATCGACGTCAGTGTTCTGCACAAATCGAAGCTGGTCAAGCTCTTCTGCTCCTCCAGATTAGAGTTAAATTCAAAGCCACATCGACGGCAGTGCCTCCCACATGCTTTTTGTGAACTTAAGCAAATAGCTTGATTATTTCCAGCAAATTTATAAGGATGGTGCTGGTTGCAGGCGCAGTGGTATAGATCCGCTACGCTCACCGCACCTACTGGAAGCAACGGTTGTAGTGAGGGTAGGCCAAGTCACAGGTTGCTGCGTAGGTGTTGATGATTGAGGTGACTAAGCAATGGCGTTTTAGTGATGATGATGGAGGTGACTGGATTTGCTGTTCACGATGGCGCTGCGTTTTTCTTTATTTTTTTTTATTTTTTTTGTGGATGTGCGGAAGACTGGATGGTGGTGAAGGTGTCGTTTGGTGTTGATGATGATGGTGGCACCGCGTGGAGTGGAATGGTGGTGGGTTAGGTGGTCACAGCGATGGTGGTAGTCATAATGGTGGTTTGACGATCACAGTGATGCTTTGTTTGAAATTGGTGGTGGCGGTTACTCGATCTAATGTTTTTTTTCATTGTTTTGGTGGTTGGTTGCGTTACTGTGGTGGTGGTTTGGTGGTCACAATGTGGTTTGTTTGAAATTGGTGGTGGTGGTCACCCGATCTGTTTTCACTGTTTTGGTGGTTGGTTATGTTATTGTGGTGGTGGTTTGCGTTGCAACGGTGAGGGGTGGTGTTGTACTTGATGTCGTGGTGGTGGCAGGGCAACGATGATTGTAAGTTCCTGAATTTTTTGGTTGATCGTGGTGGTTTGGTGTGGTGTGATGTGGTGGAGACGGTGGTCACCACTCTGTGACCAATAAATGATATGTGATTAATGATTTGTGACCGATGAAATAAATTGTGACCTATGAAAATTTTAAATCGTGATCGTAAAATAATTTGTTATATATTGAAATTCTAATTTGTGACCTCAGAAATAAATTGTGACCTATAAAATCTTTAATTTGTGACCTTGAAATAATTTTTGACTAATTAATTTGATTATATGTGATAAATAAATGAATTTATGACCAAATTGTACAAAATTGTGACCTTTATACATTTAATTAATTAAATAATTTATTTATTTATTTATTAAATCATAAATTAATTTTAATAGAAACCGAATTTTTTAAAGTTGAAATTTATCACCTTATTATTGACATAAGTCATACTTAAAATCTTAGTTATGAATTGTCCCCTAGAATTAATATGGCACAGATAGAAGCCAAAGCTAGTTTGGCAGACCAATAATCACAATTGGGCCAGTCCAATAAGCAGCCCATTGAATTTTCCTTGAGCTCCAAGTTGCAAAAATTTAGGAATGGTTTTCTAGTTATATCTTCAAGATTTTCTTGTCTGTCACTCTTAGGCCCTGTTTGATACATCATTTTTTCCATGATAATTGAAAAATCAATTCAATTTCCTACTTTTGATCTATTTGATAGCACTTTTTTTTTTTTTTTTTTTTTTTTTTCCATGGAATTAGTTTTCTATTAAGAATAAGATGTAGTCAGTCGTTTTTATTATTCCCGAAAAGATGGGACCCTCATGTTTAGATGGAAGCCAAAATTATTGTACATTTAAGCCATTTGCAGAATTGCATAAATGTGAAGTAATGCAACAGAAGAAAATATGAAAAGGAAGCGAAAAATAAATTAAAGATTAAATTATAACATTATTGAATGATGACCATAGGCCATGAGCACCTAGCACACATTTATTTCTATTTATAATAAAATAAGAATAACAAATCTCCACTATTTTGTGACTAATGTCTATCCAAAAAATAGATAACAAATATCAAATAACAAACATTTATCCTTTAATTTAAATTTAACAATCTTATCACTCCAAGATTTTCTGGTCTCCTTATCACTTGTTTGATTCTCATCATGTTTGTTGCCAATTGTGTGACATTTCTAACAACTTCTTAGGTTTTGGGGGGAGAAAAGTGGATGTGGGGACTGAGTGGGTCGCAGCGTAATTAAGAGAGCCATTTCATTTAGGGCAGGGGCGAATTTAGTGGGGGGCTAGGCCCAAAATTTTTTTTTTTTTTTTTTTAAAAAAAAACTGTTTTTTCATGTGTAATTTGTTTTTTTTCGCATAGTAGTCCACTTGAAATTTTATAGCCCGTTCTCGAATCTGATCCTAATTTAGGGCGAGACAAAATGGACCGACACAGGTGGTCTGGTGCCCAAGCTGATTAGTCAGACGTTTCATGGATCAAGAAACTCTTCAACACTGGTGTACAGCCTAGCTGTCTTACTAATAATATTCCCTAATGTGCATTTGTATAGATATTCAAACATCAGCAGCTGAGTACCGCCAAACTTGTCTTTGAAATTTAATCCTACATACAAAAGGCAAAATCCAGTCTCAAAAGCAAGTGGGGAGTCACAAAAATTAGAAAAAAGTAACAAGTTTACAAGCACAAGCAAAGAAACATTCTTTCATCCCTACGTTAAAAAAGCAAGGAATTAACAATGCTAAAAGCACAGCCTACCCCACGCACCCCAACCCACCTGCAATGATGGTAGTTAAAGAGGTTGTGACTGTTAAGAGGGCCATTAAAACTTTAAAAAAAATTCTCAAGCCAAAGATCACGATTCCCATGCAAAATAGAAAGTAGGGTTACACTAGCATTTTGGCACAAATTCTTTCGAGTATATTTTATGATTCCCCAAAACTCCTCCTTGTTCTAACTTCTAAGTTGAAATGGTATTGAAGTGGAAAGAGTGATGCAGAATCTAGTACTATCTCTTGAGAGAAGTGATTAGTAACAAATAGAATTCATGCTTGCTTGAAAAGATGAGCCCAAATAACAAAGAAAATGTCAGCTTAGGTAGGCATGCGTTTTCTTGAATCTTAGATTGATATTTTGCTTCAGAATTCAGATACGAATTTTAGGTGATAGGGTTGTATCTTCTTGGCCTTTTCCACATTCCCTTCTATTCTCATGGGTTGTGCTTTTCCATGTAATCCCTTATTATAATTTTGTATTTATTGTTGGATGCAGGCACTTTGTGGGTATAAACGACACACCCTCTCTCTTAATGTTGTTCTCTCACTCTCTCAAGCATGTTTGAGTCCCATTTTCTTTTGAGAATAAGTTTCGAAATAGAAGATTGATCGATAATGTGGTTAAAAAATGAGAAATTTTTTTAAATTTGCGTGTGATATTATTTTGCCCTTGTTTAAGCCCCATTTTTTTTTCATCAAAATACATTCTTCAACAGTAATTTGACTCCACTTCAATCACAAATTTTTCAATAAAGTAATATTACACACAAATTCAATACACTATTCAAAAATTCATTTTTTTTTTTTTTGGCAAGGATGGGGATCAAACAAGGGTTTTATTGA
Organism: Osmanthus fragrans; assembly: GCA_019395295.1. Lineage (NCBI taxonomy): Eukaryota > Viridiplantae > Streptophyta > Magnoliopsida > Lamiales > Oleaceae > Osmanthus > Osmanthus fragrans. The sequence goes on from CM033358.1 coordinate 744,189, forward strand.
AAAATGTATGGTTGAAAAGAAGAGAGAAAAATGTAAGGTCACTGTCATATTGTTCAATGAAGTTGCGATACATTTTTATTCATCGAAAATGGCGACAGTTGCATACTCAAATCAAGAAACAAAAATTCCTCCCTCTCCCGAGTAATGCTATTAATCAACATTGAATAATGGAGCCAGTGTCTTGTTGTCTAATGACGTTGTGATGAGTTTTTATTCATGGATAAATCTAAAGTGCCAATTCCAGATGATCAATTGGATGATCACCTGTGAGTGTGCGGACCCCTCATAAATAAAATAATATTTCCTCCCACACTCATACGCGGTCATTCAGGTGATTATTGTAGCATTACTCTTTATTCATTGGAAAATTCAGAGAGAGAGAGAGAGAGAGAGGGAGAGTTATTCTTTACAGGTCTGATCCACCATGAAAGACACAAACGTTAGATTCGATCATCAAACCAATGATTTTTAATTATAATATATGTGTAAATACTTAAATTCATATACTATATTTACTGAAAAAGATCCAACAAAGATGTGAAGTTGGAGAAAACTTTTGACTAGAATAGTGATCTGGGGTCTCTACACATTGCCTTTTCACCCTAAATGCAACGAGTCTTCCAAAGCTGTTGCCTCAAAGTTGTTGCCCATATGCATAGTGGGTTGTCATTCTTGTTTTAGGACAAAATATTCAATATTTCAAAAATTGGGTCACCTCGACTGGTTCAATGGTAAATTAATTTCAAAATTTTGTTCGTCACAATATATCTTAAAACGCTAATGTTTATTTATTCATACATTTTATATTTGTAAATATTAACTCATCCAAAGAATTGCTTTTTGGTTGGGACTTTAGTTTAAGTGCAAAAAGTAGGTTAATGGAATCATTAAAGACTATCGCTTTTTGATCAGTATTATCAGTAAACTATTCTCGTTTATCTATTTAATCAAGTTCTAATCAAAGTCCCTTTCAAATAATTGTAATCGCACTCATTAACCAATATATTGTTGCTTTTCGAAAAGAAAACAATTAAAACAAACTAAAACAACCTTAAAATTTACAGAGAAGGTTTTATAAAAAATTGGGACATTTATAAAGGTTTGGCAAAGCTTAAATTATGATCTACGATACATGGAAATGGAAAATGATCTATTAAACAAGATTTAGTAATTTTCTTATTATAAGAATTACCGTGGTAACTTCTTATCATCCAATGTCATATGAGTTATTTAGTTCGTCACTCGTGTACAACAAGTGATATCAGAGCTTTCATTTTTATTTTGTGCTCATGCACAACACGAATAGGAAAAAGGAAAAAAATAGGGCTGAGATATGTGATAACGCGTCTCCAATATTCAAAAGTCGAGTCATGGGTTCTCAAACTATTTGAATTTATGAGTTTGGGCCCCATGTGACCGAAATCATCTATGTGGATGATAAAATCACACGCGAATTTCATGAGACTTAAAGCTATGCTACAAAACCATCAAATCACTTAAAATTTCTCTCCATTCAACTAAAAATCGTTTCGACTTTAGGGTGCAAATTAATGGTTTTGGTCACGTAGAGACTCGCCCCTTTGTGGAAGAAAATGATTTTTGGAGAATGAGTTGTTAAAATTATTTTATGGTAGAGAATTTTTGGAAAAATGGAGCCCAAACATTTTCATATTCACATATTTCAACTGGTTGGAGATCCAAAACTTTACTTTTGAAGGTCAAATATCTATAACCACACTCTTTGAAAGGTTGGATAGATAAAAATATAAGAGACAGACCAGAAGTATGTAACGGAATCTAGTTTTAGACAATTAGATTTCACGAGATGGAAACAAAATAATGTCTGAACAATTGCTCCCCAACCTGTCGCCATGGATGCTTGCTGTATAAATATATACGCACAAAATTGTGTATTAGCATGTAAGAATATTCATTTACGAGTAGTCTATTCCAATCCCAACACTCCTACGCTAACATACAACTAACCTAGTCGTACGTACTCTGTTGTCATCCCAGGAGACACGCAGAGGAAGATCAAGATATAAGTTCATATATGTATGTATGTATCTTTTGTTTGTCGTATATTTATAGGTAGACATGTAAAAGCATAGTAAAACGTTGAATGCTAATGTCCCAATATAGTGTATATTAAGACGTGTGGTGTAGATTAAAAGTTTATAATAATTTCAAACAAAGTCAACAATAAATTTTAATCATACATTTCATGATATCTACAATCTTTTAACTATATATATATATATATATATATCTATATTTCTGCATAGTTTTCTGAAACCTTTTGCCTTTGCAGTCAGAGAAAATGTGACAATTTCTTGTTTTAACACTATTGTCACAAGACTAGAAGAGAATATTATCTAGCTAGGTCAAGTTCTTGAGATATAGGACAAGAGTATAAGTTTTATTTGAGTTAAATTATTTTAACCCAAATAAATTTTAAATATTGATTATAACTCATGAGAGTATAAGGTTTATTTTTTGAAACAATATCAGAAAACAACCCCTGAGCTTTGTGAGAATATCTGAGACACCCCCTCATGTTTAAAAAATTACATTAACAGTTCCTTTATTATTATTATTTTTTTTTTTTAATTTTGAGTATCACATACATCTTCTAACCACTTTATGGGCTATGTATTTTTTTAAAATGAGGTTGACATACCTAAAATGTCATTTTGAAGAAAAATATGAAATTTTTCTACAATTAATTGTGATTAATTTGTTCAAGGTAAACTATAAGAATATAAATTGACACGTTATATGTAGAGTTTGTTCCACATAATTTAATTTTAATAATCTCTCTCTCTCTCCTTTTTTTTGTTTATAAGTAGTATTAATTTTCCAAATATATATTTTAGATGAGAAAATATATGTCCCTATGTGGTTTCAACTGCAAAAGTTGAATAAAATTAAGTCAAAATTTAACAATTAATTTTGACACATATATTTTATGAGGTCCACACATTTTCAATTACACATTTCATCAATTTTTATCAAAATTTATTAAAAAATCGATTCTTTAAATCTGAATTAAACAGTGCTATATATAGAATTTGTTTTAATAACTACAATTAAATATCAAATGACAAAAAGGGATATACAATATTATTTGAAATATTCTAATGATCAATATGTTGTAGCATTCTATTATATAACATGATCATCGTTTAATAATAAATTTGAAGATTTTTTAATATTTTGATGAACAAATATATATTATTTTTTTTAGATAAGTTTATTTAAAAGGTACACGTTGTTTAGTTTATGAATTTATAAATATGAATTTTATTATAATAAGTTTACATTTTTTTATATTTAAATTATGTAAACATGTTATATATAAATAATTAGAGAAACTTTAAAATCATTTATTACCAAATTATTCAAAACTTTTCGATTTAATTTTCACTAGCATGCATATTCAAAATTGTGTATGCACAAAAACTAATTTTAGAAAATTTCATCTTTAATTCATAAGGGCATTTTACATATATCAACCTCATTTTAGATGATATATGTTTTAAAAAGTAGTTAGGGGGTTATGTGATACTTGACACTAGAAATAGGGAAGGTTAGTGTGATTTTTTAAATGTGAGGAGTGTCTTTGATATTTTCATAAAGTTCAGGGGGTGTCTCTTATATTGTCTCTACATTTTTATAGAATTTTGATGGGATTAGAAGTTAATATATTGCATGGTATTCTTTAAATTCTTAAAAGAATAAAGCGACAACTTTGAAAAATATGATTTTAGTTGAAGATATGATTGACTTATGAGTTATTGATGATAATGTGAATTATTTGACGACCCAAAAGCAATTGAGACTACTTAAATGCAATATTTGAAAAATCAAGGACCAAATTTAAGTTTAGAAAATTCGTCATTTTGAAGTTGAGTTTTGCTTCTCAACTTGAATTCGAATCCAGAATTTGAAAAGGAGCATGTTTTCATGATAACTGTGTGAAAAATTTAATAAAATTTAAAATTAATTGTGTGAGTATAATGAAGAGTTGGAGCAACTTGCACCCTTTTAAAGTTGGGGACCAATATGCCATCGAGAATATATGTTGGGACCATATTGCAACTTTTCCAAACTATTATACTATTATTTTTCTTTTTTAGAGGGTGTAAAGACCTCGTTTATCAAGTATTTTACATGATAGATTATGATAACTATCTGTATCTTATGTCTATCACGAACTTCACTTGAGACCTTCATGGCATCTGTCGTAGCTACCATTATCTAGTTAATTTCTCTACATCTTATAATTGGTGTATACAAATTAAACTTTGAGAGCCATTTATTTGACTTACAATGGCTCTTCTAGTATTCTAGTAAAGGCTAAGGACTTGCTTGGTTAACTCAACACGATACATGAAGAATGTTGTAAACATAACAAAGAAATGATATAAACTCTAATTCTATATTGAAACATCAATTTTGCAACACATCAGAAAGTTAAAACACAGTGAAAAAATAAGTTTGAACATAATGTTGCCGCTAATGCAAGTGACAACGTGCTGACATGAATTGTATTGATTAAAAGAATGTTGCAACATAAATTATGATGTTGTAACCTGTCATCTGAAAATTATGTTGGAACAAAAATTGCAACATGAAGAAGAAATCACTCTTGTTTATAAAAATTGATATTCTTCTTCTACATTTTCTTAGATTTCTTAAATTAGGATGTGAGAAAAAAAAATATTTTTGTAAGCTAAACAATAAAATGATTGTGTGTGTATAGAGATGGGAGGTTGATAGGCTAAATACTCCTGAGTGATCGATAGCGAAGTAGTTTCTTGTGGGAAGGGTGAAAAGAACCCCCATCGGGGAGTGAAATAGAATATGATCACCATAGGTTTTTATATGAAAAAAAATTCAACTCTTGGTCATTGTGGAGAGTACAAATGAAACATTTTGTAACTCATTTTCTGTAGTGCAATAATTAAAATTTAAACATAAATATATATGGTCTAAATATTAAATCTTGAAAAGCTCTTGAAATATCAGTCTCGGACATGGTCTAAAATCTTGAAAAATCTAAAACGGTCTCCAAAAATTCCTGAGCTGATCCAAATATGTTCATACACTAAATTTCAACCTCAAAAACATTGTGCATGGTCAGCAAAGCTTATAATTGTTTACAAGCTGGTCAAACTATATTGTTATCCCCCAAATATTATAGGACCCAAAATTTTTATCTACCTTCACCCATTTTATTATATACATATTTAATAGGACCTAATAAAAGCTTTACCGATCATAATAATAGTGTTTGTTTGCAATAGCCTTCGTAAAATTAGAATATGATCAAATATCGTATTTATACACACATTTGATAAGATTACATCTTTTATCAAATTTTATCCATACATTCAATAAGAGTTACGATTTATACTCTACAAATAGATTTACCAAATATACTCATAATAAAACATATTAAAAATCAATCAAATCACAGGTTCTGGAGTCAATGTTGGCTCACTAAATACCAACCCGAAGACATTCAAAACATCTAGCTCTCACCCCCCAGCTGATGGAAATGAACTTACTAGTTAATAGCAAAAATATTGGCACAACTTCATCTGCATGCTCAATAAATTATGGACCACTTCAAATTTTCATTTTCAACATTGTCTACCTTGAGTTTCTATAATTGCGCCATTAATATCTGATAGGCACATGCATCTTACCAATAATCTCAAGATTAGAATAATATGCAGTCAAATTACTTGTATTCATAAGATAGACAATGGCGTCAAAAGAATTTCCAAAAGCTGCATGATTATGTGTGAGAAAAGAGAGATTCATGTATATTTATTGGGATCTGAGAAGAAAAAGAGAGTTGGCAGTAATGATGGGGCATATATAATATATATATATATATAAGGGTGTCATCGTTTTGCATGCAAAATGTAAAATGGAGAAAGAAAGGAAAAGAAGCTAGAAAAGAACATACTTTCTTTCGCATTCTCCCTTTTCTTTATCTGATTTTCTTTCACTTTTCTGCTTTTTTGCTCACTACCTTTAATCCTCCATTACTCAGTCACTCATTCTCTTAGATTTCAGTAGCAAAAGATGGTCTCCCACCTTTTTTTCCCCCTCTCACGTTTATTCGAGATGTAACTCGACCATTTAACTGTCCTAACAACAATTCCGGCATGGCATGAAAAATAAATGAAGGTTATGAACAAGGTTTTTATGTTGTTTGACAAATGTAGAGACACCTTCTTTAGTTTTAGAAATTACATGGATATTAAGTTGCATGAAAATAAATGAAGGTTATGAACTGGATTTTTATATTATTTGACAAATATAGAGACACCTTCTTTAATTTGAGAAATTACATAGATATTTTTGAAGTTTATTGATTTATGCGTTTACTATTCAAAACATTTTTAAGGGAAAAATAAGAAGTTTCTATAGTATCCCTTATCGACTTATTTATATTAAAAGAAGGCCTCCCTCTTCTTTTTATGTTTTCTCTCTCACTTTTATTCGAGATGTAACTCTCTCCTTTTAGCCATCTTAACTTTTGAACAATTTCGGTGTGGCTTGAAAATAATCAAAGGTTTTGAATGAAGATCATTTACATTGAGATTTCCTTGTATGTGTGACAAATATAGAGACACCTTCTCTAACTTCCATATGTTTATTGAATTCTATTATTACTATTCAAGTCATTGTTAAGAAATAAAAACGAAGCGTTTAAGACTCTAAAGGTCTGTTTGCCATGAATTTTGAAAAATCAAAAAGTTACTTTTAAAACTAAGAAGCTGATTTTAACATATTTGAGTTATTTTTGGAAGTGTTTTGTTTGGTGAGAATAGCTTTTAGAGAAAGCTTATTTAAGATAAACTTCCTTACGAAACTCCTTTACAAGAAGTAGAATCCTATCAAATGGGCCCTAAAATGTTCCTTATCGACTCTCATTTTTCACTTTAATCCTTTTGAATTTTTGTCAGCTAATTGCTTTCATCATAAAATTTAGTAACATAAGTTGAAAAAGTTCTATTAAATTAAGTATGTGTAACATATAAATGTGAAATTTATTTACAAATATAAAAATTCTGCATTTTTTTTTTGTTTCAAAATGTAGGTAAGTTTTATAAATCTTATTTAAAGAAATTCTGTCAAGTTTAATGGTTTTATATAAGTTATTATTTTTTTTTTTACAATTTATATTTTAAAAATGTTAGATTTATTTTATCATTTTTGAAAGGTTTTATATTGTAATCTAACACAATGAAATTTCAATTTCATATAAGAAAAATGTTAATCGTTTACAAAAGGTAAATGTAACGGGCCAAAAATGGGGTTCAAGATTAAGTGAAGAATGTAATACGCACTTTCAAAGAAAACAAAGTTTGTATTTATGGAATATTCCATTGAAAATCTTTGTAATTTGCGCAAAATAAAATTACATGTAATTGTTTAAATTTTTAAGCACAATTATCATTTCAATATCATTCCTCTTTTTCTCCTCCTTTACTGCCCATTAATAATCTCATCATTCATGTTTAGGCCAGCATGGCCCACCTACACAGTGTGTAGTGCCTCGTAGGTCCCTCAATGTCCACATAACCTAAACTGGTCTATGTTAAGGATAAAATTTAGAATAATGCAAGCACCAGCTTATGTGATAGATTTACTTAAATGTGAAATAATTTGATTCATTTAGTTGTACCTTCATTTAATAATATTTAGTGTCATTTAGACTAATGTTGTAACATCAATAATTTTAAATAACATTACTTTATAATATATATCGATCAATATATAAAGATTTGAATTATGTCTCTTATAATAACCTTTTAAAATTAAATCTCAACTTTCAATTTGGAATCAAATCCCATTAAATCAAAAAACCAATTCAGAGTCTGTTTCACAACCATTATTGTAGAAAAAAAGAATTTTGAATAATGAGTTTTAGGAGAATGCGTGGTTAAAAAGTATGAAATTTTTTTGGTATGTGTGTAGAATATTTTATTATGTGAATATGTGGTTGAAAATGATTATACAGCAAATTATAAAATAAATTAATGAGTGTCAAACAGACACTCAATTTGTTCAAAGCTCAAATGAGCATTTGGACTAAAAAAAATGAGGTGCTCAAATAAGTTATCATCTCGTAAAAGCACGTTAAAAGTTAAATATCAAATTGATAAAGTATAATAATATATTTAATCTTCTTAACAATGTTACCATTTAAGATGTAACATCAAATCTCATTAGTCTATACAGTTCTTTTCTTTGTTCTATTAAAAATATGTGACAATTATAAAGATATGTTGAAGATTGCCGAGTAGGCCTTAAGACTAGCACATTCACGTGAATGTCAACTCTCTACATGAACATATTAAGTCGGTCTTATACATTATTTATGACGTAATCATATAGACTGGTGTTAAAAATTAGTAACGATAAGTACTATTTTTGGACTAATTTGGAAAGTGATTGAAGGCTCCTTGAATGCATGGTGGAGTTTAGATCCCGAAGGCCGAGGAATGGAATAAGAATGTATTGAGAGAGTACGTAATAAAGTTGTGAAAGGAAAAGAAAGTGAACGTAAAGCAAAAGTTGATTGCAGGCAGAGAATACAAACACATAAAATGATAAGATATATGTATAATGTATTCACATTTATTGCATAAAGTTGCACGCTTTGTTTGTTTAATTCCAAGAACCAGTCAATGGAGAATTTTGACATATTCCTTTATTCTTTTTTATGTATTATTGTGTCAGCTTGTTTGATTGACTGCCCAATAGAGTTTTGAGTCCAGTCGAGAATGTGGGGCTTTTATGCTTTAAACTTTTTCCTCTTAAGTTGTTTCATTTTTTTTCCTCTCAAATCTTGGTATAGGAGAAGATTAGAATTTGAACATCGAGTCGACTTTCTAGTGAAATTAGACCCGATTGTTTGTGATTAGGTAAGAGCCTACTTGAAGATTCACGTTAATTTTTTGTGTTTTTTACTCAAATTTTGGTGTAGGAGAGGAATTATAATTTGAACATCTAGTCGACTTTTTAGTGGAATTAGATATATTCTTTGTGAATAGGTAAGAGCCTACTCGAAGATTCATGTTTCTTTTGGTTGCAACTTGCTAGTGATATATATCCATACATATTCTTAACTTTCTAGAAAATAAAACACGTTACTTATATGTTATTGGTCCTTGGCAAATATGTGATACGAGAAGACTATTTAACTTCATTATAATGACTTTCGAGTACAAATAGACTATTATTTTATTAGATTAAACTAAAATTACCTTCTAATAATTATACTACTAGAAAAAAAAATTGGAAATGATAACTCCGAAGTTCTAATTTTTCTTAATCTTAAATCATATCTTATTATTCAACGTATGAGACACATGATTTACAATTGCGCGAACATAATAAGTAGGAATGTGGAAGAAAAAAAAGCAAAACTTTAAGATTATATTTTGTTGACTTTACAAAAAAGTACTAAAAACCGGATTCCATTTCCTCTTCTCTCCTTTATTTTTTCCTTTGCTACTTGGGAAGGAATTGATTAGCTCTTGGTAGGAGAAATAGACGAAAAATTATCAAATTGACCCTTTGTCCAAGTATTATATTTGCGACTTGTCAGATATATAATTAGATCATATGGGATTTTCCCGTTCTCTCTCTCTCCCAATCGAGATGACTTATTTTGTATTTCCAAACATGTACTTTTCAGTTAAAATGTTGATCAGAAAATAATTGTTACCTTACTTTCATCATAGTAAACATTTAACCTTATGCAAAGATGGGTAAAAACAAGAATGTTATGTTCATATGGTTGTGTGGATGATATTAAACAGCTTTACAATCTTATAATTTGATTGATTTCATCAGTCTGAACGCATCAAACTTTTAGCAATAGCTGCAGGTAGACGATTTCAGACCTCAGCACCTATCTATCAATATTTGATCTTACAACTTTTTACAAGCATCAATTTGTGCATCATAATCAAAATGGTCCTCAGTCCTCACTCTTATCATCACCAACTTTAAGTCAAAACTTAATTTCTAAAGAGTAAAGAGAAAACAAAAAGAAACACAAATTGTTTTACAAAGGAGTGTCAATAATATTTGAAGTTGTGGGAGAATAAGACTTGACTTGACTTTAAGCTTTGTCTGCTTTGATATCATATTAAGACTTGTGTTTTATCTTAAAAAGTCAACCTTATTAAGATGAGTAGTTTCAAATCCTTATATATTAGTTATTTATCTCATCTTTATTTTTTTTGTGTGGAATTTATTTAACATGCCCCCTACATGATGATCTCCTTTACTAATCTTGAAATTTATGTACTCGTTAAAGTTTTAGTCGGATCAAATTACTCGTTTAAGCTTAATTGATTTTGATATTAAAATTTAAGCTATAGATATGACCAGAAATATATAATTTAAATATTATTTTCTGTATGAGTTCACTAACAAATAGTTTTTAAGGGTATGGCAAGTCTCTAATGATTTTCACAAAGCAAGATTGAAACTTACAAAAGAAACAAATACTTTGTGATTTCTGAGGATTAGGGTTTCAATGAGGAAGAAAGTGATAAATCAATTATTATCTATTTAGCCAAAAACACACAAAGAATCCCATAAAATAGATATATGACATGTATGTGATTATCCGTAAAAAGATGCGACTTTTCGTACTAGAAATTTGATTCTAAATTTTGTTCGTAATATTAATACTCTCTTGAATGAGCAGAGGTAGACTTGCTTGCCTCTTTGCTTGAACGTGCAATTTTAACTTGTATATGTCAAGTTAATGCTTTTTCATTTTTTAAATACACTTTACACACTCCAAACTTTATTATAATTTGGATAATTCCAACAATTTTGACAATCAAAATTCGAATATCATTTTGAATTAACTCATCGAAAACATGCTAATCTCATCCACTTTTACTCTATAGCGTTTGAAATGCATTATCTATTCTCTAACTAGAAAAAATGTTAGCATGGTGGGGGGGGGGGGGGGGGGGTGTTTAACACTTTAAATTCTACTTTTTGGGAGTGGGCCAAGAATGTCTCATTTTTCATAGCTTGTAATATTTCAATTAATGCTTTGTTGAATTTCTGTCAGGGAACATGTAAACCAGATCATTTGACTCCAACATTATAGATTTAGTGTCTGTTTGGACATGATTAAAATTTGATTTTAATTAAAATTAAAGTTAAATAATCAATATTAATCACATCTTTTATGAGTTCACAATTTTTTAACCACACATTTCAAAATTTTATATACACAATCTACCAATAAAAAATTAATTTTAATATCTGCCAAACACCTCCTTATTCATTTCTCAATTAATTCGAAAAGGGATACTTTTCTTGTAAGTAGAGGAACCCAATTAATTTCTTTTATCTTTAAACTTTTTAATGAATTAAAATATATAAATATAATGTTCCAATGATTTGAACAATAAATACCACATTTTTTCATGCAAAGACCTTCGACAGTGATCATACAATTTTACTTTTTCTTTTTAACTTTTTTTCTTTCATTATAAACGATGTATATATTCTCTTTGATCTCTATCAATCAATCAATCAATCATAGATGTACAATGAAACACATTCATTAAAAGGTAATTTATTGAATCTTAAAAAAACTTTACATGGAATAATGTAGACGATATCTATGACTTTGACCCAAAAGTTCTAGTCATTAATGTTGAACTAAATTAATTATTTAAAACTTGAATCTTTGTACTACTAACTACTTGTATAATTTCAGTTAAAAAGAATAAATTCATAAAATCTCGGTATAGTTAAGAGGTGTGACAAACCAATTTGATTGTAGTGTTTTATTTGTTTTTGCCAAGAATCATAGTCATGAAACTCAATATGCTTTGTAATTTCTGCGAGCTAGATCACATACTGTTGTTAGAGGTGTGAGAACTGAACTGATTGTAATTGTCTTAATAGAGAACAGCATTCTTAGAACTCAATATTACCGGTAGTTTCTGCTAGCGATATCACACGATCTATCCAAAATACAACTTTGTCGAATGGGTAAAGAGTCCGACCTATCCCAAGTTGTCTCATATCTCTCATTAAGTCATCGAGTCCGATAAGTTTCTTTTTCTTTTTAGTTGGGTTTCTGAAGAAAAGAAAAAGAAATAATTTTCACAGCACTACGCCTCCAGCACCGGTGGCCCTATTTTGACTACTCTAGTACAATTAGTCAAAGGATGAAATAAAGGGATGGGAGCAAATTCAAAGGAAAGGGGATATGTTTAACCATTTTCCAAGTACACTATACATGATCATAAAACGTTTGCAAGTTTCACCAACACATCATCGATCGCAACGATCAATACATTTTACATAACACTTCCATAATAAATATACATTTTACATAACACTATTTTATAATTAGTTTAACATTTATTGTACTGAATTACAACAAATTTCCTACAGTATATGTAGAAAAAATGATTTTGTGTTTAGAGAAATAAATAATTTTAGCACAAAAAAGAAATGCGATCAATTTAATTAAAACTTTATTTTTAAACTATATATTACTCTATTTAATAAGAATATTATTGTTGGGGGTGGGGATTCGAGCTTCTTGATACTAAACAAGTTTTGTTGATGTTGAAACTTATCACACTCTCCATAAGGTGGATCGCCAAGTTCTTCTTCTTCTTGGTTTGTAAGACAACAATTGGCCAGTGGAAATAACCATTGGGAGAGGACTGGTTCTACCACGACTCAAAGTGTGTTGGAAACGGTTCATTTGATGGAAAACAGATATCGAAATTCTAGCAGCACACCATAACCTAGGGGCGAACAGAAGTACCAAATCAGAACGAATTGAGCGGTATAGTCTGGTCTTTTTAATTTTAAATCATATATTGGTAGTAAAATTGAGAACCAACACTTTATCCTTCGATTATCGGCTCTATACCCAAATACGAAAAATCAAACCGATCGTATTATGTTTTATATTTTGGGACTTGTATTGAGATTTATTGATTATGGTACCAACTTGAATGGTTCTGGTTTGGTTATATGATTCAAGTTGAAACTGACTATTCTATGATTCAAGTTGAAATTGATTGTTCTATAATTACAAGATATCCTATTATTCTTATCCAGTTCAGTTCTTTTCGGAACCGTATCATGGACCTAAAGGTCAAGGATGGTATGATGAAGAATTAAAAATTGAAGACTAAATTGTAACAAAGTAAATAGATTCTATTGTTTGTTGCAAATTCCAAATTTTCTTGTATAGGTCCAATATGACCCCTGATTAGTTATGCATTATTCACCTAGGAACTGCCTCTTTTCTAGGGATGGTTGCAAGTTGGGCATTAATGGAATTATCTTTTCCAAACTATAATCATAGCTGTCCTACTTTCCAATTTTCATTGGGTTTCAAATATTCCATTATAGCTTTTTCATTAATCCAACTTGTACATGTCCACAAAATAAATTCTTCTCGAATAGAGTAATGATATTTGTAAACGTTGCTTATCCATCACCAGTCCATATAACAATAACTACTATAATTACTCCTTATAGGGTGGTCGAGTTGATATAGTAAGTCAGCGCGGAGATCTTTGATCACGAGTCCGATTTTCCTCTACTAATACTTTCTCGGTCGAGTCTGTCGCACAAGACTTGCTTAGTGTGGTTAATTTGGTTGACGTGATTTGCAGGTTACTGCGTTAGCTCGAGGGTTTACTCAGTGCGCACCCGAATGATAGCGGTTGCGGATTCCCCGTCATATAAAAAAAAAAAAAACAATAACTACTACCATTTTCTGTAAGACTAACACTGTCTATATAAACATGGCATATAACTATAACTGATAATAATCGATAAGTCATCTTAATTAAGATAATATATCAATTAATCCTACGCTGGCTACTGGTAATCCACAGTTTGCTGATAAAAAGTGATTATATACTTATATAATCAAAAGCTTACAGCATCCACAAATATAATATATATTTACACATACATAGAGCTCCTATCACTGCATCTCCTATTGAGCAATGGACAACTCCAAATTTTATTTTCACGTTTATTTATTTTCATTTTTTAAATATATGCTATGTAGCTAAAGCAAGCCTAATTATAGATTTTGCTCATGTTTTACTCAGTCTCTACCTTGATGTACTCTCTCTCCTTTTTCTTTACTATTTGATGCCACCAAAAAATCGAGAGTCGTCACTGTTATTAATAAAACGCTGGAATAAGTAGATGTTGAGGGTGTTCAAGGAGAAAAATTTCCATAGTGTTCTACATGCATGATCGTCCAAGGTGTTGTAATTGTTCGTAGTCCAAGATCTTATCATGTGAGTATATAGGACCGTCCAACTAAAATATTCTTGGGTCGACCTAATTGAAACGGTTATTTTAATCTCTACAGAAAATATATATATATATATATATATATATATAGAGAGAGAGAGAGAGAGAGAGAGAGAGAGAGAGAGAATATGAGAGATAAAGGGAGGAGAGAGAAAGTGAAAAAGAGGCTATAATGCTATGTAGGATAGCAGACAGAGTGTTGCTTTTTGGGTACTTGGAGAATAAAATGCCATCTCTCCATGAGGACTGGCGTGATATATGTATATATTCACACACCTTTATATTCGAAGAACAAACTATAAACACAAAATATGCAAATATATTACCGTCTCTTTTATCTCTCTTGAGTTATTCTGTTTTGCTAGAAGAATTTAACATCTTGATTGACATTTGAAGTTGTCGGAAAAAATGATTGGATGACAGTGTTGACTATTTTTAAAACGGTCCAATGATGTAACGCCATGTGACATCCTGTCATAGGTCTCTCTTCTTTCCCTACCTTTTCCCTTTACTGCTTTTTCTTGAATTTCTGCTGCCTCTGTGTCTCATTCAAACCTCTAATGTTGAACAAAAAAGATGAACAAATTAATCTCTTTCTTTACCCAAAAATAAATATATATGAAGACACAAAGAATCATGGGTCCCTTTAATTCCAATTTGCATGAAAACCCATAAACTAAAATGGATAGTTGTTCAACGAAAACGAATATACATGTTTATATATAATCGTGTCTCGGATACAGATGATGTGAGATTGTTCGGGCCCTTTTGGCTGGATTTTTGAAAAGTCAAAAGATGATTCTAAGATTAACTTTCAAACATGTTCGAATACCTTTGAAAAAATTTTTATAAGGTTAGAAAAACTTTTAGTTAAAATTGACTACAAGAGATAGAAATCTTGCCAAATGACAACCTTTTTTTTAGCTGCAGCTTCTTCAAATAACTTATCTGTTAGATTTAATTAAAACTTAAAAGTAATCTTTTATATTTATTCTCTTTGAATTAAACGACACTCTTCTGTTTAGGGGAGCCTAAGGTGTGTGTGTATATATATTACCAGTCATAATTAGAAAGTTATTTAGAGGGGTATAAAATAAAAGGGGAGAACAGCTTTAAGAAAAAAAAATCTATACAAAATAGTACTATGAAGAAGATAACAATATTATAGGTCTGTCTAGACAGTGAACAACCCCACAACGCCATCCTACTCTACACAACCCCACTAATCAACTTTATTATTTATATATCTATTTGAGGCGGAGTGATATCATTTGAAAATCTTGTCCATTTTGTAAACACTTGATACTGCCTCTTCTGATATAAACAAGAAACCAGAACAAGGTTTCTTGAAAATCTCAAGAAATTATACAGGGTTATTAGTGAAGAAGAAAGGTAGAAAATTTGTGGGGGTGGGATTATAATTTAAGGGGGAAGAGAAGGGGTACAAGAAAAAGGGAGAAAGTTTAGTCGAGTTTGTGAAGATAAGGAGTTTCCAATTCTTGTGGGGGTTTTGGGGGTGGCGTGTGGGCTAAGTTATGCGTGCAGGAGCTTGTGCATTGCAACAGACCCTCTCATTGGAGGCTGCTTCAGTCTTGAAGCACTCTCTCAGCCTGGCACGGCGGCGGGGCCACGCTCAGGTGACTCCTCTTCATGTCGCCGCCACCTTGCTGAGCTCAAGAGTCAGTCTACTCAGGCGGGCCTGCCTCAAATCTCAACCTCATCAAGCTTCTCATCCTCTTCAATGCAGAGCCCTTGAGCTTTGCTTCAACGTGGCCCTTAACCGTCTTCCGGCCACTCCTGGTCCGCTCCTCCACGGCCAGCCTTCGCTTTCGAATGCACTGATTGCTGCACTCAAAAGGGCACAGGCGCACCAAAGGAGAGGTTGTATAGAGCAGCAACAACAGCAACCACTTATAGCCATTAAAGTAGAATTGGAACAGCTTATTTTGTCAATTTTGGATGACCCTAGTGTCAGCCGTGTTATGAGAGAAGCTGGTTTCTCCAGCACTGCAGTGAAAACCAATTTAGAGGACTCATCAGTTTCTTCTGTTTTCCAGTGTTACAACACCTCTGGTGGGATCTACTCAACACCAAGCTCTCCTCCAACTGAAACTCATAGGGAACTCACCAACCCTACCAGTTTCTTGCATTCGCATTTTCTTTCTTACTCTCCTGAGCAAAACCCTCTTTTCTTTTCCCCACAAAAGAAACCTCTGAGCAACTATTTCTCCGATGCATCCCAATCTTCTTTGAAAGACGACGCAAAGGTTGTTCTTGATGTTTTCCTGAGGAAGAAAAAGAGAAACGCAGTTATAATTGGTGAATCTTTATCCATAACTGAAGGTCTTGTTTCAGAAATAGTGAGTAAACTGGAGAGAGGAGATATTCCTGAGGATATGAAACCAGCCCACTTCATCAAATTCCAGTTTTCATCAGTACCCTTCAGGTTTATGAAGAGAGAAGAAGTAGAGGCGAATATTACAGACCTGAAAAGGAAGGTTGAATCTTTAGCACTAGGTTGTGGTGTCATTATCTACACAGGTGATTTAAAATGGACTATTGACACTGGTTCTGGTGAGAGAGATCCTAAAGAAACCTCTGGTTATAATCCAGTTGATCATTTAGTTGCAGAGTTGGGAAAACTGATTTCTTGGTTCAACAATTCATGTACAAGGGTTTGGTTAATGGCTATTGCAAATTATCAGACCTATATGAAATGCCAAATGAAGCAACCCCCACTTGATCTTCAATGGGATCTTCAACCAGTTTCTTTTCCGTCTGGTGGATTAGGGTTGAGTCTCAATGCTGCTACAAGGTGAGCAAATCCAATTTTCTTTTTACTTGATTGTTAATTAATTATTCTAAATGTGATGTATTAAAGCTTTTCATTTGCATCCTTTTGTTTTTGTTTTTTTGTTTTTTGTTTTTGTTAAAAATTGGTTGTCAACTCTCTGAATAAGACCAGTACGTGACAGTGAAAAGTAATATACTAACCTCTATTACTTTCTTGCTTTGTTTTGTCTCCACATGCTGATAGTGTTGGCCATTAGTTTGACGATATATTTTGTTAAAGAAAAAATGGATTTTGGCACCAAAATTTAAGGGATTCTTATTTGAATATGAGTGCATTTTTTTTTTTTTTTTTTCATTTGACCAATTCTCATTTTCATCATTTCATGTGATTGATAAAGATGTTGTTCTAGATCTAGTAATGAACAACTCCAAAGTTATTGAGAATAAGTTTACTTTTTTGTTGTTGTCTCATACTTATGTAATTGTATTATTATTTTGTGCAGTGTGAGAGATTCAAAAATTAGCTTTTCACAAAATCCATCAATAGTATCAGAAAAGGAGCCATTATCTGCAGGGGAGCAAGATGTTCTCAATTGTTGCCCGGAATGTACCTCCAATTATGAAAAAGAAGTTGGCTCCAGTAGCCAGCAGAAATCTTCTCTGCCCTCAAACTCTTGCAACAATAAGAACACAGAAAATGATTCACCTCAATTGCCTTACTGGCTTAAACCGCACGGCAACGATACACCCAAGAAGGTAATAATTAATTATTTTTCAACAAACTCACTTCTGAGATTATAATTTGGCTTTAAGATTTAATCATATTAGTTAAAATTTCAGGATGATTTGGTAGAATTGAGGAGAAAATGGAACAGATTGTGCCATAATCTTCACCAAGGGAGGACTAATCAGCATAACATCAGTTCTATTATAAGCAGTCAGGGATACCTTGGGGGGAATTATCCCTACAGTTTATCATATCCATGTTATCCGAATCAGAATAGCATCTTTACAGAGTCAAAATTGCTGTCATTTGCTGATCCAATAGTGAAGCCTAATCGAAGTGTGAGTCCATTCCCTCGTTTCAGAAGACAGCAATCGTGCCATATCGAGTTTAGTTTTGGCAATGGAAGTCCAAAACATCAGTCGGTCGAACCAAATTTGGATTCTCTTAAAAGCACGGATGGTAAGGAAGTAAAAATCACCCTCGGCCTAGGGAATTCCATGTTTTCTGATGCAGTCACAAATGAGAAAACAGAATTGAGTGATGTGTTGCAAGAAAATGTTCCTTGGCAATCAGAAGCCATTGCTTCCATTGTAGGAACACTGATGGGTTCAAAAGCAGTCAATGAAGATACATGGATGTTTATTCAGGGAAATGACTCAATAGGAAAACGAAGATTGGCTCTTGGAATAGCAAAATCAATGTTTGGTTCTTCTGATTTCCTATTGTGCTTGAACATGAGAAAGAATACGACTACACCAAATCAGAAACGTGAAATGCTCGAAAAGGCCCTGAGAAATCAAGAAAAGATTGTCATTCTAGTCGAAGATGTTGATTATGCCAATACCGCATTGGTTAAGTTTCTTGATGAGTGGTTAGAGACACCGAATAAGAAAGAGAAAGATTCTAGTCCTGTTGTTTTCATATTAACAGAGGGTGGTTCTCCGGAATATGAAAATTTGAACTCTGTAATTCAGATGAAACTGGTTGTCCAAGAATCCGTTTTCTCTTCAGGGATGCCTAATCTTAATCACAAGCGTAAAGAGGAGTGGGATTCACCTTACAGAACAAAGTGCCCGAGAAACACTGAAATGGAAGTTGCCTCTCCAGAGGATTCTGAAAATGAGAAAAGGGACTTCTTCAAGAGGCAGTTAATCTCCAATATCCTCGACCTCAACATCAAAGCCGATGAGGATGAAGAGAGTGAAGGAAAACCGGTGGCACAGTTTGGAACCATTTCAAGTGATTCCACTCGCGAAACAACTGATCAACAAAACCTGTCAAGCTTCCTCGAAAAGATAAAAAATCGTCATGTTTTTAACACAAAATTCTATCAAGAGGAGCAAGCTAGAGAAATGTTCTTGTCCAAATTCAAGAGTTCTTTCCAAGAGACTTGTGGAAGTAAGAACATGGGTTGTTTGGTCGTAGAGGAAATGGTGTTGAAAGAAGTTTTGCAAGGGTGTGGCTTATTCCTAAACAGCTTATTTGAACAATGGCTAAAAGACATTTTTCAAACAAGCTTGGTAATGGATGATAGTGCAAGTAAAGAGGGTGTTAGTATTAGGCTCTGTTTAGGAGAAAAAGGAGAGGGTGGTTGCGCAAAGAATGGATTCATGGGCACTTGTCTTCCTAAAAGGATCCAGCTTTGTTTCATAGGTTAAATGATGTTGTAAAATGTAACAAGATCTTCCTGTTCTGTAGCTTGTAATTAAAGTTGCTTAAAGAATATCTGGTTTGTTTTGACATCTTTCATCTCAGTTGAATCGCCTTCTTCCTATATAAAGATACACATAACACCGAGTCCTCACGTTTTGAAAGTAGTAAAGAAGAAGAAGAAACTAAAAATTTGTCAATTATATCATCCAACATTGTCCAATATTGCAAATCAAACATGTCACTAGAGGCGTGCCTCATTTTTTGAGTTCGGCATCAGAAGGATAACTGCACACAGGACTGTTGCACTAAAACTTTTGCTAAATAAACTTAGGGTCGACTATATGAATCTTCATTTTTTTATTCAACAAAAGAAGATAAAAAGGATTTCACCCCTCCCCCTCAAAGGAGGCTCGAATAGCCTTGGGAAGCTTCACTCTTGCCGCTTGAGTTAGGCGTTCCCCTTTACATGAATCTTATCTTGCCATCTTATGCAACTAAATCCTTTTGAAATAAGGTTTGAATAAGATAATATTTGCTGAAACGAAAAGGAAAATAATTTGTTAAACTGAAATGAGCATCTGGAAAGGGAAAACAGAGTAGGTTTACATGATTAAAGATTGAGCACATACATTAATAAATTGTAAGTCACAAAGTGAAGAAAAATGTCAAGATTTTGATATAGAGAGGATGTGGATTTCACTAGCCAAAAAGGTTTCTTAAGGACTTTTCATAAACAATATTATCCTAGTCACAATTGGTGACACAAAAAAAGTTTAACAAATATTATTTATCCTTAATAATTGATATGCAATTCTGATTGCAATTAATTACCATTCATATGTACATCATCACAACACAAAAGAGCAAATGAATCCATATTTCATGCCTCAATACGCAATAATTTATACTCTTTTCTCCACTATGTGACAATGACACCTTTTTTTCTTCAAATACTTTACTTTTGAATCTGTATGATTACTTCGACTGAGTAGGGTTCATCAAGATCACAAAAATATGATTTTATCATGCAGTGGAAATGGGGTTTGTCTCACCATATGATGGAGAAATAAAATGATATCAATTTATATATTAAGAAAAAGATCACTTATCATAGAGGAATTATTGATATCACATCATCATTTTGTGCCCACTCTTCTTGTTATGTGCGTGTTTGTACATGATTCTTTTGATATGTGACGAGTTAATGAATTTCTTGAACGACCTAAATGTAAAGAAAATCGAGTAGCAACAGAGTATCACACAAAGCCAGTCACCGGATGGTGTAAGATCAAGTCCTAACTACAAGAACAGGAGGGAAGTCCATTTCAACATAGTCGAACCATAACCCTAAGAAAAGGAGATTTCTTGATAGATTTACTTTTCTATTGCGTGAACCATACCCCTAGGAGAGCCGGCTGCCCTAGGCTTCTACTGGTCCATCCCCCATATGCTTCTCCTACCTTTCTTCGTGCTCCATCCTGAAGTCCAACACCGCTGCCCAATCCATCTACCCCTTACTCGATTGATCCACCCCCTACCCTAGGTGTGCCAAATAACTATGGTCTTTTCCCATCCCTCTCATGTTCTAGACACTAAGTCCTTGCCAAGGCCTTTTGACACAGATCAGCCAGATCTCATCTAGACTTTACATACTGACTTCAAGGATGCTTTCCATTCCAGCAGTAAAATTATATGGTTCAAAAGACCTTGTTCGATGAGGCGCAAATCTCCCCATCACTAGTATAGTACCAATGTGATCTCCAAGTACTGATGGGAAAATCTGTTTGGAAAGAGAGCTCTTTTATTGCAGAATTAGACCTGCTATTAATGTCGGTTTATCTGTGAGTTGCGTCGGGTCTACCACTCAGTCGAAAGCTATGAAACAAGTACGTGGTAGTTCAAAATTTGAATTGGCACAATATTGAGAAGAGATATAGGTATGATAAATTCAAATAATAAGACACATTCTAGTTTTTGACTTGCAATAAAGTTAGGGTACTGATCGAGCAACTAGTAGTCCTATCTATCCACCTCTCCAAAACCAATATCTTGAGTACACAATTAAGACTTGGAGTTTGTTTTGTAATTGAACCAGCAGAATATTTTACCATCCCAACTACCACTTTGTTGAACAGCTAGACAAGAATGAATCATCATTAAACCAGTATGCAGCTAAAACGTAAGAAATATTGTCGTACAAAGAAACGATTCATTAGAAATAGATAAACGATAAAAATGTAAGCAAAGGCACTGCACTTTCTAGGTGCAATCGTGCATAAGAAACAGAAAGATGCAAAAAAAAAAAAAGTTATCAGAGCATCGTTTTTCAAAAACTAAGAGTCCGAATCCAAAGTAAGATGGACAAAAGCTTGAAATATTGAATGCTAAAAGTAGCTACTTCATATGTACAAAGAATCACACATAAATTCCATGCTTTACTCTCCTTCTGTTCACCTGTGTTTCCTTTTATACAGGTTGGTGATGTGAAGAAATTTCACCTTTAGTGTACATGTAATATATTATAAAAATGCGCTCTATTAGAATTTTACAAAGAATTAGGGGGTGGGGGGGCTACACTAATGAAGACTGATCTATTTGACAATGAACAGCTGAAAATTAAGGGGAAAAAAGGGCGCAAAGAAGCGAAGAATTGATGGCAAAAGAACATATCAATTTATTCACATACTCGAGTGCAATTCTGCTTGAGTCCTCCTACAATGCCAGAGTTCACCTACAATCAACAAATGCTTTCGACTCAAAGATGACTTGGCAGGCAAGTGAAGGACAGTGAGTCTGATGAAATTCGATATGTAAGGCAGAGCATCCACTGAAGGATGATGTTACTACCAAAAGTAGCAAGTAATAAGTACTCAAAATCAATAATCACGAAACAAATTGAAGTGTACTACCAAAAGTAGAAACAACCTAAGATATCATCAGTACTAATATGATCTTTAAAAGAATATATTGAGTTTTCATAGTCAATAAATCCAGGCGATGATGTTAAAACAGTTGGATTATTATATTAAGTGGAAATTACACAAAACCCTACTTTAAAAATTGAGAGTTCTAAAATCAGATGAGATGCTTCATTGTTCAAAAATCAGATATTTTATTAATTAATTAATATATTCTACACAATCAAACCCTAAATTATTTCTTCTCACTTCTCTCTCACTCTAATCTCACCTCTCTCTCTGCAGAAACATCGACTTACCCTCTCACCGTCGGAAGCGACCGTCGGTGTGAATCGCCGGCCATAAGAAACAGTCGCTGCCGCTAAAGACCACAACTGGCTGCGACATCTCGGGTGGAAGGAATAGGTCCAATTTGGATCGGCGATTTCAATAGGTCAAGTTCAATTGGCTCAAGCCCCATCCCCTCATTCTCTCTCCACTCCTCTCCTCCCCTCCCCTCCCCTCCCTTCCACTCGTCTACTTTCTCTCTCCTCTTCTGGAACCCTAGATTTGGCTCTCTCAAAAAGCCGAAGAAATTGATTCTGCGTGAGATTGTGGTGTATGCAGTGACGGTGTGACGATGGTTGGAGGCCGTGATTATCGCTGTTGTGTTGGTTTGTTGTGGTTATCATAGTGGTGTATGCGATGATGGTGTGGTTGGTCACGGTGGTGGTGGGTTGTTGCTGTGGTTTGATGCTGTGGTTTGTCGCGGTGGGTTGATGCTGTGGTTTTGAAATTATTTTTATGGTGGTTTTTTGTGTTTTTCTTCCGATCTGTTCATTGACTGCAAGTGGTAGTGGTGCAAGTTTTGTTAATGTGACTGCGTTGGTGGTGCAGTGGTGGTGGTATAAGTTGGTGGTTGTGGTGGACTGGGCTAGGCGGGGTTGGGGTTGGGGTTGGGTGGGACGACGGTGTTGGTGGTGACGGTGTTGCGTTGGTGGTTGTGGTAACGATAGTGCGATCAATATTCAGACAAGAGGTGTATGTTGATGATGATCGTGTTTTGTTTGGTGACGATGTTGCTGTTGGGAGGTGGTTTAGGCGGCGATGGTGGTTGTGGTGGTCACAAATTTTTTGATTGACTGTAATCATTAAATTTGTTAATCTGTTACCAATAAACAATATGTG
This sequence comes from Osmanthus fragrans, assembly GCA_019395295.1. Classification (NCBI taxonomy): domain Eukaryota; kingdom Viridiplantae; phylum Streptophyta; class Magnoliopsida; order Lamiales; family Oleaceae; genus Osmanthus; species Osmanthus fragrans. The sequence continues at coordinate 767,820 of CM033358.1, forward strand.
ACGAATGAAAAATATGCACTGTGACTAAGAAATAACATGTGACCTAAAAATTTGTTAATTTGTGATCGATTATAAGTTGTGATTTATAATGTTCATGATCTGTGACTGATAAAAAAATTGTGACTTATAAATTTTTCTTCTGTGACCAAGAAAAAAATTGTGACCTTTAAAATTTTTGAATTGTGACTGTAAAATTTTTTTTAACATTTAAAAATTTAGATTTGTGACCGAAAAATAATATGTGACTAATTAAATTCTAAATGTTGGGCCCCAATGAACAAATTGTAACTTATAAAATTTTTGAATTGTGACCGTAAAATAATTTTTGACATTTAAAATTTTTGATTTGTGACTGAAAATAATATGTGACTAGCTAAATTGTGAATCTGTGACCAAATTATATAGATCCGTGACCTTAATACATTTAATTAATTAAATTATAAATAAAAATAATAAATATGATTTTTGAAAGTTGAAACTTATTTTCTTATTATTGAAATGAGTCATACTTATACTCTTACTTATAAAATTTTCCCTTATATCAAACACCCAATTAATTGGCTTGATCCGAAAACAAATTGAGCCATTGAAAGCAACCATTAATTTGGATTTCTTGTGGTCCATTAATTAGTTGGACAACCCTTTTAAATAAGTGGAAATTGCAGGATAGCCTACTTTTCAACATCCAATTTCAATAATAAAATGAAAAGTTTGATTATACAAAAATCAGATTTTTACTAAATTATATATATTACAAACCCTAATTCATTCTCTTCCTCACCCAAACCCTTTCTCTCTCTCTCTCTATCTCCCGATTCTTTCTCTCTCCCCCCAGAATTCCACACTATCCCGTCTCCTCCATTGCAGTTCTCCCATCGCCGCCCATCCTCCATAGTTGTTCTCCCATCGCCCATCCTCTAGCCCATTGTCTTCGCCTCTCACGACGGCAGAGAGGAGAAAGCTTGTTGAGGAGCTCGAAGAGGTGCTGCATTTGGAGATGGTTTTTGTTGGTTGTATTTGCAGGTATTGGGTGGTGGAATTGATGTTGACTGTGCTTGTGGAGTAGTGGTGTTGGTTGGTGGTGCCGGATCTGGTAATGAATTGCAGATTTGTTGTAGATCTTTGGTGTGTGGAATTGACTGCGCTTATGGAGTGGTGGTGTTGGTTGGTGGTGCCGGATCTGGTAATAAATGGCAGGTTTGTTGTAGATCTTTGGTGTGTGGCAGTGTTGTGGGTGCTGTGGTGGTGGGTTTGTCGTTACTGTGATTTTGTGGTGGTTTTGCGGTTGTGTTTGTGGTTGTTGTTGGCGACGACGGCGATGGTGGAGTGGGGCGAACTATGTAGCGGCTGCGATGGTGGTGGTGGGGGGTTGTTGATTCATTGGTGGAGGTGTTGTAAATGGAGATGGTGGTGGTGGTGGTCTGTAAATTTGTTGGTGGTTGTGGCGATCGTGAGGCAGTTGTGTGTTGGTGCAGTGGTGGTGGTGGCAATTCCAGATCCGGCTGGTGAGGTGGTGGCGGAGGTGCTTGTGAGCGGTGGCAGTGAGGGTAGTTTTGTGATTTTGTGAGGTGTTGATTTTCATATCCGATTTCGTGGTGGCTTTGGGATTGTGAGGGTGTGGCAGTGGTGATTGTGAGGTGGTGGCGGGGCGGCAACGGTTGTCGGGCGGTGGTCACAGATTATTTGGTTAACTGTAACCACTAAATTGGTTAAATTGTGACCAATAACAAATCTGTGACTTATTAAAATTCACATCTGTGACCTCGAAAAATATATGTGACCTAATAAATTTTGATCTGTGACCTTGAAAATAAATTGTGACTTATTAAAATTTCAATCCGTGACTTCGAAAAAAATCTATAACCTAATAAATTTCGATTCGTGACCTCAAAAAAAATCTGTGACCTCATAAATTTCGATCCGTGATCTCGAAAAAAATTTATGACCTAATAAATTTCGATATGTGACCAAACTGTGAATCTGTGACCAAATTGTGTAAATCTGTGATTTTAATTTGTTTAATTAATAAAATATATAATTAATTGAATAAATTATAAATATTTTTTAAATGAATATCTGATTTTGAAAATTTGAAACTTAATTTCTGATTTTGGAAATATACTGTTCTTAAAGCAGGATTTAGGAAATTTTCCCTTTAAATAATTAACCTCGACCCAATTTGTGTGTGGCCAAATTAAAGTTTTGGTCCAACCTTATGCCTTACCCTAAATCTATATATTAGCCCGAAGTGCCATGTGCGATTGCGATTGTGAGAATAGAGAGGCAGCCGTTTTTATGTCCATTCCATTGTGAAAGCTGTGACCTAATTGCTACATTCTTCCTTCTCCTTCTTTGTGATATTGCATCCACCATATTATCCTCTGTGGGTAATGTTACGAGAGGGCAACCACAGTGAGTTTGTTTGTGGGTTGAGCCATCAAAGTGATTGGTGTTTGATTTGGTATTGAAATTGAGCCCAATTTGTGCCCAAATCAAAGTTCTTGGTGTAATTTCCGTGACAGAATTGTCAACACATTCAACTCCATTGTTATGTCTCTTGACTCTTGGTACTATTAGTCTCTTTACATTTTTTTTTAATTTTTTATTTTTGGTCATAATGCCCACTTAGAATTGTGCCTTTTAACATTTTTTGTCATCTCCAACATTATTGGTCTAGCTCCTGTTTGATTCTCATTTTTTCTCTCTTTTCTTTTCAATCACATATTCTTCAATAAAATAATATTACCCCTAAATGCAAAACATTTCTTTCATTTTCAACCACACATTCTTCATCAATCAACTATTTAAAATGTATTATTTCCCCCAAAGTGAGAATCAAACAGGGCACTAATTAACTAATTAATGTACCTTTTCAACGGCCCAACTTAACTAATACACTAAGACTCTGTCTGATAGCACCAGATTTTTTCTGGAACTTGGAATTCGAATTTCAACTTCTACGTTTGACTTGTTTGATTGATCAAATTTTTCATGGAAATCGTTTTCCAACTTTTGAAATTTTTCTTGATTTCAAGAAATTCCTTTTCCCACCACTTTGGTGGGAATTGAAATTTCACTTTTTTTTTTTTTAAGTAATAGAAACAAATTCTAAGATGAAGTTTAAAAAAATTATCTCTTTAATTGACAAATTTTATGTAAAACAAAATCAAACGAACACCAAAAAATTTTCAATTTTTTTTATTTTTGGGAATCTAAACAAATTTTGTCACCAATGGTAAAAAAATTATTCATTTAATTGACAAATTTCATGAAAAATAAAGTCAAACGGATACCAAAAGTATTATATTTTCTAGGTGAAAAATTATACCAATCAAACACATTTAATTACAATTCCTAATAAAACAAATTCCAAGCAATTCAATTCCCTATAATTCATTTTCTTTCCACCCAAATTTCATATTTCTATCAAACAGACCCTAAGGGAAAAATTCAAAAATCAGGTGTCAAATATGACACAATTCAATTTTCAGGTTTCAAGTTTCAAAATACAAAATTCAGGTATTATTAATTAATTAAATATAATAAAGTCACAATTATATAATTAATGGTCACATGTACAAAATTATAAGTCACAATTTATTTATTGGTCACATATTATCAAATTAATTAGTCACAAATTAAAAAATTTATAGGTCACAAATTACTTCGAGATCGCAGATCAAAAATTTTACAGGTCACAATTTATTTTATTGGTTACAGATCTAAAAAATTATAGGTTACATTTTATCAATCGATCACATATTTTTAAATTTGTTTATCACATTATTTTTTAGTCACAAATTATCGAATTTAGTCATAGTTTAATAATTTGTCACAAATAAGAAAATAGTTGGTCACATTCACCAAATAATAGGTCACATACAACTGGCACCACCTCCACCCCGTCGCTACCACTAGATCCACCACTAACCCCATTATCGTCGCCATCGCCACCGCCACCGCCACCGCCACCACCACCACCACCACCACCACCACCACCACCACCACCGCAACATCACCACCAACAAAACCGTCACCACCAGATCCAATCAATTGCCCACAAAAATCACAACCACCACCACTATTTGATCTCCAGCCACTAACAACTACCTCCATCACCAACCACCACTATAACATTCTACCACCACTACCACCACAACTATTGCACTTCCACTACCACTACTAACAACCCAATATCCAAAACAATCACCAACAAGAACAAAGAACCTCCATCTCTACCACACCCCAAACTTGCCACCACCTCCATCCCCGTTGCTGCCACAAGATCCACAACCGTCCTTGTTGTCGCCAACAACATAAACATCACCACACCATACCATACCACACCACAACCACCACCCAACAAAAAAAATCTCAAACCTACCACCACTTCCATCCCTATCGCCTCCACTATATCCACCACCATCCTCGTCGCTGCCAACAACACAGATATCACCACACCACACCAAAACCATCGCCCAATGAAAAAAATCCCAAAACAACCACTACCTCTACCCTCATCGCCACCAATAGATCTACTACCATCCTTGTCGCCGCCAACATAGACATCGCCACCACATCACACCTAGGGGTGGCAATCGAGCCGAGTAGCTTGTGGGTTCGTCTAAAACGAACCACGAGCAAAGCATAAGGAACGCCAAACGAGCAGCTTGACGAGCCCAGACTGGGCTCGTGGGCTCATCAAATTTATAAAAAAATAGTTAGACGAGTCCACGAGCCGAGCAGCTTGTGGCTCGTAAAAAAAACAAAATTCAGTGACCAGAACGGTCACTGAAGTTTTTCAGTGACCGTTTGGTCCCTATATATATATATATATATATATTTTTTTTTTTTTTTTTTTTTTTTTTAAATTTCATTTTTCTTCCTATAAATACTCATCAATTATAACATTTTTTCTTACCAAATTTACTATCAATCTCTCATTCTCGACTATACTCTGTACAAATCAATCATTATCAATATTATTCATTCATTCATTCTAATTTCTATACTCTTCTACATTTTATTTTGAAAATATTGAATTATAATCTTGATTTTACAATATATTTTCTACACTACTACATAATATTCATTCACTTTTCAATTCTACTTCACTTCTTCTTCTTTAACATTCAATTTCGATAATTCACAAATGGATCCACACTCATTTTTTGAAAAATTATTCAATGTCAGAGTCGGGGGTGAAACACATGTGCCCCACAATCAATTTGGGAATGAATTTGTTGGTCTAAATGAATTACCCATTCCATAAAATATTCAAGATTTCGATGTTCATGAGAGTAGTCATCCAATTGATTTGGATAACGTTGATGCTGATGCTAGTCATCCAATTGATTTGGAACAGGATGGTGGACATTTATTAGAAATTCCCGATACAAGAGGGAAGAGAGAGAGGAAGAAGCAGAGAAAATGTTGGGAGCATTTTAAATTGGTTCAAACTGATCGTGTGATTGACGGACTTCCAGAAACCAAAACAGTATGTACATACTATCAACAACGATTGGTCCATCAAAAAGGCATAGAAATCACCCACCTCAACCGTCACTACAAAACATGTGCGGCCAAACATGGGCTTTTTCCTGCCGGTCAAACGCAGCTACAATTTGGTAGTCCAGGCAGCGATACTACTACTACGTCACTTAATACATGGATGTATTCGGAGGAAAGAACTCGAACAGGAATGGTGAAGTACGTTGCCGGAGTTGAGTTGCCACTAGTACAAACGGACAACAAACACTTCCTTACCTTTGTAAAAGAATAGCCTCAACCCGAGATACGTTGGAGTAAGTCGAAATACTTTTCGTTTTGATACAATAAAATATTTTGAAAATGCAAAACAAATATTGATTGTCGATTTAGAAAAATATAGGGATGTGATATCTTTAACTTCGAATTTATGTGAAGGGATTAATAAAAGAGGTTATATAGCTGCAACTGTACACTATATAGACCCACTTTGGATCATCAATAAAAAAATTGTTTTTAAAATTATTGAGTACCCGCACAATGCTAACAACATATTTAATGTTATTATGAATATTATTAGAGAATATAAATACGAGAGTAAAATTCGTTCTTTTACATTTGACAACACTTCTATAAATAAGTCTGTTGTCGATAAATTGCATAGAGTACTTCAACCCGATTTCGGTGGTTATTTATTTCATATTCGATGTGTATGCCATATTTTTAATTTAATAATACAAGACGGTGTAAAATATATTAAGGATGAAATTCAACGAATTAGGAATGCACTAATTTATATTACTATTTCACCTAGTAGAAAACAAGTATTTGAGGAATTTTGTGCCAAAAATGAGGTGTCGTATTCAAAAACCTTTATTAGTGACGTAACGCATAGATGGAACTTCATATATTTATTATTAAAATCATGTGAAGATTTCGAACATTTAATTGCTGAATTTTATAACAGTAGGCATATTAGGAACGACGACGATAATATTTTGAATGAGTCCGATTGGACTTTAGTTATTAAAATTAAAAAAATTTGACAAATTTTTATGATTCTACAAATATTTTGTCTGGTGTTTATTATCCTACTAGTTATATGGTCCTTGAACGTATTTATGTAATTGCTAGGGCTTTTAATAGATTTAAAGATAACCCCGATTTTAGTTCAATTATAATTGCCATGGAATTAAAATTTAGAAAATATTGGGAAGACTTACTTATGTTATTGATTCACGCATGCGTCATGGACCCCGATATAATTTATCGGGTACTAAATTTATAATTGACCGAATTTCAAAATCTTTAACTTTTCACGTACATATTACCTATAAGAATTTGGAAGTAACTTTATCTGAAATGTATGCATTATATGCTTCACGAATGCGTACACATATTACTCGTGTACCCTTCGACTCTACAAATATTCCTCTCACTAATATAGCAGATGACGATTCTGAAATTTTAAATTTATTTGAAGGCATGAACTCATATAGATATGATTCAACTGCATATGCATGTGGTTCCTCCAGTAGTAGTAGTTTGTCTTCCACCGCATGTACTCAAATATCGGGTAATAGTCCAAATGCGTTGCCTGCTGAATTACTTGATTACTTTAATCTTAATTGGCTTAGTAACAATGCATTAAGGAAAAATTCAGAAGAAGTAATTGAATTCTGACGAAAGTATGAACGCCGATGACCAATAGTTTCTACAATGGCAAAAGATTTATTAACACCCCCGGTTAGCACTGTAGTTTCGGAGTATACTTTTAGTGATTGTTCTAGGGTTCTCTCCGAGGTTAGGAATCGACTAAAAAAAGATATCTTGAAATCACTAATGTGCGTGAAGGATTAATAAGACACTCATTTTCGACTGTCAGATAAATATGCCGAAATTGCATATAGTCAAGTAATTGATATTTAATTTAACCATATTCATCACAATTTTTATTTTAATACATTTATAATTTTTTTTTTAAAATTGTACACGTAACAAATTGTTCGTGTACAATTTTTAACTCCACTTACTCGAAATTGAAGTAGTTGGTCCCAAACCCGGATAAAGGAGGAGAGTTTATTTTTTATTATTTTTATTATTTAAAAAAATATTTTGAAAAATCATTTGACCATTTCTCATTTTTTTTTTAATTTTATTATTTATGAAATAATTATTTTCAATCAACATGTTTTCTTCAAAACTAACTTGAAAAAAAAATATATTAACTAAAAATTATTTATAAGCCAAAAAATTAAATTATAATTACAAAAACCTTATAAGCATTATTTATAAGATAAAATCATAAAAAAAATACATTATAAGTAAAAAAAAATTTTATCTAAAAAAAATTGTTAACAAAATAAAAATATTTATAAGATAAAGATTTACCGAAAATGTATATTTTAAACAATATTTAGAAAACATGTATAAAAAAAAAAGGGCGTGCTCACCCTTTTTCTCATGAGCCGAGCCCGAAGCCGAGCTCATTGGACAACGAGTCGAGTCGACTCGGCTCGACTCGACCCATTGTCACCATTCACACCACACCACAACCATCACCCAACAAAAAAACCCGAACCCCCGTCGTCGCCAATAACACCACATACATCACCACCACATCACCACCACAACCACCAAATCGCACCAACGGAGAGACAAATGCAGAATACAACAAAAAAGAGAGATCAAAACAGATCGCACCGCACCACAAAGAGAGAGAGAGAGAGAGAGAGAGAGAGAGAGCCCTGTTGTCGCGCGCGATGGTCACTAATCGTCGATTTAGGGTGGTGACAGGTGTGGGAAGAATTGGAACAAAGATAAATAGGGAGAAGAAAAATGATTTAGGGTTAGTATGGAATTAGGTAGGGTGTGTAATAATTAATTATTAATACAATGCCTGAATTCTCATTAAAAAAATCTTTCGCTTGATTTTTGCACAATGAAGCTGAAATACCTGTATCTGTGTAATTTCCACACACACTTATTGAAAGTAGTATTACAACCATTGCAATAGGAAGGACCTGGATTTTAGTTTGTACTTGAGTTTCATGTATGTTGTAATAAATTTGTTACAAATTAGGGGTAATGTTGTCACGATATTTATTTGTGAAACGTTACACGATGAAATTCGATCTAGTTTATGATAGTTCAACGACAACTTTTAGAGATATTTTATTTTCAGTCTACATCATTTTATTGTAATTTTTCATGCCCGTTTCCATGATGAAAAGCATTTTTTTAATTAAATCTATACGTGTAAGAAAATGTAATGCTCAAAAAATTGAAACATTAAATTGTCCAATAGGCTAATCTTGTAAATTAATTTCCCGCTAAATATCCTTGTCCATGTTCAATTTGCAAGAAGAATTCAACTGAAAAGTCTAACGGAGTAACGGTTGAACCATTAAATAATTATAGCACTTCAAAGATTATTTTTGCATGCAGCGTTTTACACTTGGATCGAAGGATATATATATTTTCCCTATTTGCGCTTCAACTCAACAAAAATATATGCATGCACTTAACTTTTTCTGTCTATAATAAAATTATAATCGTCTTTTCAATTAAACTTAAATTTAATATTAACAACATGAATAGAAACTATCAATTATGAGCCAAGTTACTAAAAAGTAAAAACTAATAAGTAGACGACCTCTAGTACAATTTTTTTCTTTGAACATACGAGTCTATGACAAAATAAGAGATAATTTAATCAATGGTCACTAAACTTTATAATAGATTAATACTTGCTCAACGAAATTTAAAAAGTCACTGTTGCTTATTGAACTTTGCTATATGTTACTACTTATTCACCGAAATTTAAAAAGCTACTCGTTACTCACTAAACTTTGTTATAGATTACTACTTCTTCATCGAAATTTAAAATGTTACTCCTTGCTCATCCAATTTGAACAAAGTTTCCTTTCCATTGCCCATATCATTTCCATTGGTCCACGTAGACAAAAATCCCATGCAATTGTACTGGACAACCCCATGCGATGGTACTAGACAATCCTATGCGATCGCAAGGACAATTTTCGTCATGCATCGTACATATTTTTTTGTCCATGCTTTTATTTTTTAAACTTCGTTAGTGCCATATACGATTTTTCATCCATCACATTGGTTTTTGTCTATTTGAACATCTGGATTTTTGTCTATTTGAACATCTGGAAATGGTATGGGTGATGGATGAGTAACTTTGTTCAAATTTAAGGGTCTGTTTGATTCTCATTTTGGAGGAAAAAATGTATTTTAAATAGTTAATTGATGAATAATATGTGGTTAAAAATTAAGGAAAAGTTTTGAATTTGCGTGTAATATTATTTTATTGAAAAATGTGTGGTTGAAAAGAAGAGAGAAAAATAAATTTTGAGGAAAATAAGAATCAAACGAGGGCTAAGTGAGCAACGAGTAACTTTTTAAATTTCGATGAGCAAGTAATAATTTCAAAATTCAGTGAGCAACGAATAACTTTTTAAATTTTGAATAGTCTATAGCAAATTTCAATGACTATGGCAAAGTTGATTAATTAACTTGACAAAAAGAATAGGACAAAAATTCAAAATTCTTGTTCAATATCCACGTATTAGTTTTAACGCACGCGTGAAGCGTGTGTTAGCTAGCACCGAATCTTCTGTCAGGTTCTTTATATACAGCCTCCCCTCCCACATTCAAAGTTAACTTGGAATCTTCTTGCCGTCGGATCGTCTTGTCAAAGTTTTTCTCGATCAAAGACCCACACAGTGGAAGGTGAAAGCGAGAAGAAAAATGTGTTTATTGCTATGTAATAAAGAGGAAAAACAAGTTAGAAGGCAACAGGCTTCTGGAGCATGCCCTTACTGTGGAGGGAAAGTGGAAGCAGTGGATGTTGAAATTCAATGGAGATTTTGCCGTTTGCCCTTATGTTTCCCAGTCAAGAGGAAGTATTTTTGTAATCTTTGTTCAAAGCGTTTGGTTCTGTATAATTGTTGAACAGTTTAGAATTTGGGTTAAAGATCAGTTTCAGTATGTGGGTTGATGTTGAGTTTTTTGTTACTTGAATGTGTATAGATAGTTTTGTTTAGTTTTAAGATGAAAATGTTAATTTGGTCTGATTTGATCTCATTATTTGGTTTCTTGAATCTTGTTTCTTTTGTAATAGTAGAAGAAAACTGTTTTTATCAATGAATTGACTAGGAATAGCTATGGCCTATGGGTTTATTTGCTAATTAAAAAAAACAAAGAGGTTGAACCCATACTTGAGGGTTGTCCCACCCTGCCCCTAGAGCATTGTGAAAGAGGTAAATCGTGGCATGTGTCTCAGAAGACCAGGATACAAGAGTTGTCATACTGGTACTCACAAAGAGTCTAATTTCATACCTTGTAAGAGATATGAATCGAATCCTCACACTGCGGCTGCCAGTTCAACTAAGACTATCTCACTCCTGTCATTTACACCACGGAGCTATGTGGTTAAAGGATTAAAAGTGTGTTCAGAAATCAAAGGGCTTTTTGCAAAGTTCGGAAGCAACTCTTAGAGTATTTCCAACAGACTTTTATTTAAAATTAGCATCTTATGCATAAAAGAGAGCATTTTTAAATTTAGAGAATAATTTTTTTTTTATGTACTCACAATACTCTCTTTTGATTCTTTATTTTATTTTTTTCACTGAATAATATTGATTTCTCATCATCTCTTATTGAACATAAATTTTTATATATTAATGGTCAATCAATTCAAAAGTGATTTAAATAATTTAAATTAGAGAGTATTGAAATTTATAATTTATTAAATGCAATCATTGTTAATTAAGAATAGAGAGTACGTTTGGCATTCCAAATTTGGAGAGTTAAATTCAATGTTTTTCTTAAAAAGTTAGAAATAGAGACTCTTGAAACTTATTTTTAAGTATTGACTCTCTAAAATAGAATCTCTTGGAGATGCTTTTAAAATGTAAAATCTATTTTGTTTAAAATATTGATCCTCTGCTAAAGTTAAAAAGCATTTTTTAATTTTTTTAAAAAAAAATTGCAATCTAAAACTATGTTTTAGAGAAGTCCGAATTTTGAGTTTCTCTTAAAAAAGCTCTTCTTGAGCTCCTCTAAATTTTACTTGACTCATTGATTCCGCAGTTGAGACAAAATTATTTATAGAGAAAACATATAATATTTTCACGTACATTAATATCAATTTGTTCTAATTATTAATTCGAAAAAATTATCGAAGTGATCAAATTTAAAGTTGAATTAGTTGAATAGGCCTTAGTAATAAGAATATCTTTAACATAATGAAAAAAAGATTTATCTTCTTTATTTCACTTATGAAAAATGTTTTTTTTTTTTTTTTTTTTTTTTTTGGAATATTCGTTGGGATAAACGATGAGAATTACACATTTTCTTATGGCTTCCAATTTAATTAGCCCCTGTTTGGTAGTCATTTTTTTCAAAATACTTTTTTTTCCTCTTTTCTTTTCAATCACACATTTTTTAATAAAATAATATTACACGCAAACCCAAAATTTTTCCTTAATTTTTAACCATACATTCTTCATCAATTAACTATTCAAAAATATATTTTCTCCCCAAAATGGCTACCATACATGGTATTTGGATGTCAATAAGCACGTTTTTGTTGAATAGTCCAAGTCCAATTTTGTTGGCCAACAATGTAGGACCAATTTATGATCTAGACTTTGACCATCTTAACTAAAACATTGAAAAGTTCCATGTGAAACATGTGTCTTCAACATCTATACTTTCATGGGGAAAAAAAAATAAAAAATAAAAAATTAGAGTGGGCTTGTCTAACGTATTTGAAATTCAGCAACTAGGTTCTTAATTTTCATTTCTGATATTCACAGTAAACCTTTCTATAATTTGTGGGTCACGTTAAAATGCTAACTTTGTCCAATTAAAATCCATGTTAAAATGTCAATACCCTTCAAAAAAAAAAAAAAAACCTAACACAACCTCCACGTGACATTTTAATGAGCCATGAGACAATTTGTGTCTTATGGTGATCACCTTGAGACAATGCGACTACATAGAGAAGGTGTGAATCAATAATGAATCAATCGCGTTGTATTTGAAATACTATTGATTTCTCAAGCCCTGAAATATCATTTTGGGAGGTCTAAGTTTCCTCGAACTAACCTACTTTTCTTCTTTTACTTTTTAGATATTTTAGTAACAGAAATATTGTGTATGAATGTCTGGTATAGAAACTAGTATAGATCAATCACTTGAGCAATGCATGGCAGAATGCTTGGAGAAAATGGTGGAAGTCATATCTAATTACTAAGCGCAACTTTGATGCAAGATGAACAAATTCTTTAAAATGTTAGGTGCAAAGTTAAGATCTTTATCAAGCGACAAAGATAATAGAATTGTGATAGTTAGAGAAGTAACTGAGTGAATATGGAAAGTATAATGGCTGATGGTTGGACTGATCAAAGGCATACAACTTAATCACAGAGAGAGTTTGAACGGATTGGGTGTACAAATGTAGTACATATGGTCACTGATAATGCATTTTCTTGGTCTCCTTGTATTGCACATTGCTTAAATCTTATTTTGAAGGATATTGGTGGCTTTAATTATATGAACTACCTTGCACTATGTGCTTCACAAATTACAATACTTGGGTATAATCACACAATTTTTTTTTCATAGTCTACAATGTGTAGTCAGTGTTTGTTTTTGCTAAAAATCATATATTTAGTAGATTTTGATAAAAATTATAAAATGTGTGATTGAAAAGTGGATAAAATTGTGGTTCAATGTAGGGTTAAATTTGATTACTGATTTTGTCTTATATTTTTATCAACTTAGCTAAATCAAATAGGAACTTATTATATTGAAAACTAATTTACAAACATATTGATGCAAAAGGATCCGAGACAGATGATGTTGAGCTGTCAGATTGTACATTATTAGCGCTGAAATACCATGAGTTGGCAAATTAACGCAAAAGCGGGAAGTGATCGCGTTTTTTCTCTAATTAGAGCAGTTTTTGGCACATTTTAGTCTTTTTATAATAACTTTGACTACGGTTGTCGAAATCGTGCTCATGACTCCAATTCGGAAAGCTCCTTTTAGCGCACACGCCGTGGACATTTTTATGACCTCAAATTCCGCTGATTTCCCGTCCCAATCACTATTTTTAGTTAATTTTTGCTATTTTTGGTAGTAATGCTTTTATACATTAGGAAATGATTTTTAAACCGATTTGGACCGAATTTTTTTGCAGATTAATTATTTTATTCTCTAATTTATTGTGGCGTGATTTTTGGAATTTCGCCATTTTTGGTAAAATTTGAATTTTAGCTATAAAGTCCGGCTTGTGGATTTATTTTCGACATTGCTTTATTTAATAAAATTCATTGAATTTCAGAGATGTTTTCTCTATGTTTTTGGTGATATTCTTGTATTCTTTTCTGTGATTCATCTATTTGAACTAGCCTGCAGGATAATCATTATTTTGTCCTGCGTCACATAAGCATGTTCTTCAAAGTATGTGAGAGAATTAGACATTTCAAAAGCCATGAACTTTCAAGAAGTGCAAATGACATTTCAAAGTTTGTCATCTTAGATAGCAAATTTTGGAAGATTGCTTGATGGTCATAAAAATTGTGGCTCCTATTATATGGTATGTTATCCATTGTAAATTCAAATGAAAGCCTTCTTTAGGATATGTGTGTGATGCCATGAATATGACACAGAAGAAAATTAAGAGCATATTAGGTATAAAGAAAGATTGGACAAGCCTTATATTCATATAACTGAGCAACAATCGAATAAACATCTTCGGCTTTACATACATGCAGCAACTTAATATCTCAATCCTACTTTTATTTACTAAAAGAATTTTGCAGGAGAAGTCAAAAGTAGTATTCTTGAATGTTATTTAAATACTAGCATGTGATAAGGTCATACCGATAACCCCGGGGAAGTTTGGGGAGGCAAAGCTGCCTATAATACAAGGAAAACATTACATCCTATTGAGTATTTAATTTATAGCTTTTATAATATTTTTTTTACCTGATCTGATTCTTGTCAATTTATGCAATATATTGTTTATAACTATTCAGTTTATTTTATGTAATGAACGGTGAAAATTATTTGTACATAGCCCCTCCTAATTTGCAAAAAATAAAAAAAAATAAAAAGATAGTTGTTCGGATTCTTGGTCAATCAATTTCAGGATACAAGAGAAATTCGATGGTCTCTAAACGTATTCACAGCAAGAAAAGAAATAGATTAGAGCATCAATGATTCAGTGATCTTGTTTACGTGACTAATAGTTTGTGAGTGAAGAATAAGTACATAATCTATCAAGTCTATTTTATGTCTTATTTGACATTGGTATTTATCGAGTTATCTCTCATGTAATGTGGTTTTTAAAATTTTACCTTGTAGACTTCATTATAAGAGGAGAAATCGCGATTGAATTGATTATGAGGGCATTGAGAAAATTGACTTTTGGGTAGAGGAAGAAGCACCACCTCAAGAGCAAATTTAATTCTATAACATGTAATTTTGTGTTATATCATAGATCATAACATCGTTGAAGCTTTTATCTACATCAGTTGTCTCATTTTGCTGACATAATGAAAATGAAGTGGAATTTGTTTTTAATAATACATAAACTTATACGAAACATCATCTAATGATACAAAATTATACGTATAGAAAAGTTTTTAATTTTCTTTTATTAATACCATACAGTACTCAAGAAGTCTATAATACAAAACATGAAAAAAAAAAATGGCTACATCAAGATTACATGTTCGATTTTTTATTGTTGGATCTATCTATAGTTTTCACACATAATTCTTTTGTTTATACGTTTGAAAAAGAAACAATGGGACAATGACTAGAACTTGATCATACAAAGAAAGACGTCACATTATGATGGTGAACTTTGCCTATTACTCAGTTTCTTTAGGCAATCAAACGTTCGAAAATTTCGTGGGACTTTTACCTATGTAGAGCCATTGAAAGTGACAAGAAGCTATGGTAGCTGCACCAGTTGATTCAATTGCATCAATTTCGCTTTCTATGTGGGATCCTTTAATATATTATACATATACAGACATGCTAATTTACCTTTCTTGAGGTGTTAGGTAAGAGTTTTATTTTCTTCTTCGAAAACATCGGGCGTGTCAAGGCCTACCCTGGATCCTTATACAGTTGATAATTCTGACATGATAATCGATAAATTTTGACATTTATATCTTGTCTAGTTTGGCTAAGGTTAAACGTAAATTCGAGATAAAAAAAAAAAAAAAGTTACTTGTGGTTAATTTTAACAAATAAAAATTATTTTAAACTCATTTATTTGAACCTAAACTTATGAACGAATCTTTTAAGCTTAACCAAACATTCACATCGAAGAAAATTCTTACTTGGAAGCAAAATGCAAATTTTCAATCTTAGTCGTTATTTCTCTAGTTTAGTCCACTTAATTAACATACTTTATTTGAATCCTTGGACTTCACTAAAGTTTTGACCAATTAAACAAATCCCTTCCTTCTCACCCTATACATGCAAGTTACTTTCGATCTTCTAACTACCAATCCGGTGGTCTTGAGGCCACTTTCTTTTTTGCTTGTAATATCAGTTAACGCTTATAATATGCATTACTAAGCAACTATTGGCTATATGCTTAACAAATGCAAGTCGGACTATGTTTATATTCAAATCCCAATTTAATCATGTGAAAACTAAGGCTCATATCTCATCTTACAATGCCCCTATTTGGGTTCTATTTTTTCAAAAATACTTTTTTTTTTCTTAAAACTCACTTTTAACCACACATTCTTGTAAAATAATGTTACAAGTAAATCTAAATTTTTTTCTTATTTTTTAATCACACATTCTTCAAAAATCGCTATTTCAAAATTTTTTTTTTTTTTTTTTTTTTTTTTTTTTCAAAAACTCATTTTAATGGAGCCCAAACAAGGTATATGTGTATCTAGTAATGTATGATGCACTCAACTTAAAGTAAAGAAATTCTCCCAATAAAAAAAGCTAGTTTATCTTAATAAATTAAGTAATATGTTGAAATTTTGCCCCCAGTAATTTAGTGTAGGGAAAATCTATTTGTACAAAATAGATTACAAGCCAGCCGCCCCTCCAATAGGGGGGCACCACTTGTCTATTTTGTCAAACTTTTTGTCAAAAATTTTGTCATTGTAGCATGGTCCTTTAGTGTAATACCATTTTTGTGCCTTTTCCATTGACTGAGAAAACTCAATTGTAAATGAATAATGCTGGATGTATTCACACTGTTACGGTCACTTTTCTTTTATTTTTCTACTTCGAGTCCACGCACTATATTTATACATAGACTTTGAGGACTAGTTGTTACGGACAATTCCAAAAGACCCAGCATGCAACACGTGACCTAGGCTCACGAGCCACGTGGTCGAATCCACGACCTGCCTTACATCCGAATCCGACTGGTACAGACAAACCCACATCATCGAACCGCTAGTGATGAATTCCTTGTGTCCGAGCTCATGTGTTGTACAGAATTCATGTCACATGAACAGTAGACAGTATGGCTGTCTTATGGAAGATTTCGTGGAGAAAATCTTCTTGTAATGACGGCTCCGCCAATCCCGCATGTCAAAGTTCAAATATAGAAAATCAGAATATTAAATGCATTGAAATTTGTGACAAAAAGTACAGCCGCTGGGATAAGGCTACGCGTCTATTCATCCAACGGTTCTTACTCACCATCTCTTACTATAAAAGCTAACACATTGTGTCATTTGAAGGTAATACTAAATTGGACTCTCAATACCACTTAGCAATTCTCTCTATATTTCATTGTTCTATTTATCTCCCCAAGACCGAACGTTGCAGCCTTCCCACACTCATATATTACCACTCCAACTGACTTGATCGTCGGAGTGCCCGCGGCCGGCTCCCCCCTCTTTGGAGAAGGCTACGTGCAACTAACGATTTCTCTTAGTGTGCAGAAAGAAAGGCTGAATTGGACGTGAGAAGCTTTGGGATCTGTTGACAGCTCATAGGTACATTTTTTGAAGTCAACACACACTTTTGTATAAATTCACTTACTTACTACTCACAATAAAGAGTGGGGACCACATTGTCGGAACATCAAGTTTTTCTTTAAGAACTAAGGCAAATGTTATACAAGTACTAAGGGTGCGTTCTCTTTGTCGTTTTGGGGTCGTTTTCTGTTTTCTGTTTTTCAAAACGACCAAAACGCGTTCTCTTTCCCATTTACAAAAACGTATTTTTCAAAACAAAAAAAAAAATTACACAGAAAACGCAAAATGGTATTTCTCCGTCTTGGGCATTTTACCCTTTATTTTAGAAAACACGCGAAATAACCACAAAACGCGCAAAACAAGTGGCCCAAAAAAATCCAAACTCTCAACTCACTCACTCGCCCTCACAGATCTCTCTCTTCGCTCTCGCTCTCCCTTCGCTCTCGCTCTCCCTTCGCTCGTTCTCCCCCGTCTACCGTCGTCTTCCACCGGTCGGTTCGGTGTCAAGCTGTGTGACGTTTCCATCGTGCTGCTAAGGTCGAAGAATCCCCCAGTTTGTCGCTCCTTGGGCTGAAATCCGACTGGTTCCACCGCAGCTGAGGCGACTGAAATTCTTGGGCTACGGTATTTTTTTTCATCTCGCTTGTTGTGTCTTTCATATGCTTTGATTTGTAATTGATGCCTTCTGTCCTCGATTGATGAAGAATGAAAAAAACTGAAATGAAATGCTGACATAAATTTAGGGCTTTTTTTCTCTACTTCTTGATTTTTGTGTAGATTTATTCAATTCAGCCTGATTTCCACCAATTAGTTGCCTGTAGAAATGAGCTTGTAAAAGAGCATTTTCCTTCACATGTGGATCACTGCAGTTTGGGTTCTGAAAGGAGAATCCAGCGTGGTTTTGGAAGTAGTATACTTTGTTGTTCTAACATAATTATTTTCATACCCCAAGACTTGCCTCCACACCATCTGGTTCATTCACATACACCACTCTGTGAATTGAGTTTTCAGATGCAGGATGCATCCCCTAGATGGTTACCTTTGATTTTAAGGGTGAACGTGTTTGGAGTTCAATAGTCAAGCATAACAAATCCTTTTCTAGGTTAACTTATAATAGAATTGATATTTTTAAATTTCACATAGGGATGTTTAATTTGGAGACACTATATGAACAAATCGGCTTCAATAAGGAAATAATATCAATGTAGTGATATGCAGAGCTGACCGCTGCTAAATAGAGGCCATTCAGGTACTTCTGCATCGACTTGCAAAGTATATATGCCACTATAAGACAATGTAGTGATAAGGTACTCTCAAGCATTTTTTGTTGAAGTACGATTAGAGCCAAATTGCCATTTCTTGGCTCATTACTATTTCTGATTTTGTGTTAATATGGATAAAGCTGCTTCTAATCCTATGATATGAGAATTATTGTGAGGGTAGAAAAACTTATAAGGTTGTAGTTAGAAAGAAAGTAAGAGGAAAAGCTATAGGAATCAGTCCTAGAATACCACGGCCTACATATGTGTAAAGTAGGCACATTTTCTATCAAATTTTGGTTATCTTGATTACTGATCAAACTGAAATACTCCTAAAAATCCATAGGGGCTCGAAAAAGCCTCAACACATCTTGGAACTTGGGGAAAAAATGAAGTTCACTGCCATAGTATTTCTGAACGTGCTAAAAATGAAGTTCACTGCCATAACTGCTGCTTTGCATTCTTTCCCAAACTCTAATTGCTTTTTCCACTTATCTCCATCACTTCAACTGTCATTTCCTCCCCTTCTTCTCTCTCTACAGTTCTCTCTGCTATATTTCTCTACCGTAAATGGCTACCACCTTATCTAGTGTACTGCTATATTACTATCCAGTCACCTCTACTTAACATTCCAGAAGTGCACACTGACCAGTCACCTCTATTATTATTGGAAGTGTAATAATAACTGTTAGCTAATTGGAAGGATTAAAATAACTGACAATTAGTAATTGCCTGCCTGCTTCTCATCCACTGTCAAGAGTATGATGTTGAAAAAGAAAGCCACGTTAATAAAGCTCCACTCTTTTTTTTTTGCACTCTTAGTATGGCAATATACAGCAGGACCATATACTCAATATTCAGTGCTAAGCTTTAAAATAGTTTACTGTTTAGTTGCCTGGGCAAATTACAAATTACATATTGCACACCGTTAACTAGAAAACATTAATTATATACACCGATTGATAATGAAGAACAGCAATATTATTCACCTACGATTAGGATTTAAATGTTTGAACTCAACTATTGGATAAAATTGGATAGTACACCGTACTAGTAAAATGGTTGCTTCTTTTTCTTTAGTAGTAGTCTTATAATGTAAAGTCGACTTTATCAAACATGCTATCAAGGCAAAGGTTCTTGAGAATCTCCTAGCCGCGACAAATGAAGGCAAGCATCTTTGCCTGTAATAATAACCATGATAGTTATAACTGGCTTCCAATTATCTAATCATGTGACTGTTAGCTGATTGGCGAAATAGTCATTGCACTCGTACTTATGGTGGAAATAATATGTCTGGTGTAGTAAATGTGGCAATAGGTATTTGGTCCAGGGTGATTGATGGATGAGTTTGGTATGGGGAGTACTTATTGTTATATGCTCTGCTTATAAAGTTAGAATCTTTTTATTCTGCAATGTTCTTTTTGAAATAAATGAGTTCAATATTGGTGTGTAATTTGTTTGATAAGTAAGATATAAGTTTCTATAAGTGAATTGAACACTGAACTGCTTGACTGAGGAGTAATTGGAATTGAATCAGATGAGTATTTAGAGGTTTCCTTTCAAATATATTTCTTGATCATTTCACTTATATTCAATATAGTTTCAACATGAGTGGTCACAGAGTGAGGAATAACGTCCCAATGTCATGGTCGGATGATAATGAACGTATTTTTATCGACATTCTTTATGAGAGAGTCAAATCAAACGCATTGCAATGTTCTACATTCACTAAAGACGAATGGGGCAGGATCAATGAAACCATGAAAGTTTCAACAAAGATGGATTACGGCATAGATAGATTAAAGGGAAAGTGGAACCGCTTACGCAAGATTCATCGTATGTTCTCTGTACTTTTGGGACATACAGGAGTTACATGGGATCCAAATACAAACAAAGTTAATGCTCCAGAGGAGGTTTGGCAACACTATTATACGGTACGTACATGTTATAAATAATATATTAACTAATTATTTCATCAACTTAGTAGATATTTGTTACTATAATAATGTGCCTTGTTTTTAAAATGACAGATCAACAAGTCGGAGTACAAACTGTTAAGGAAGGAAGGATGTAAGCACTATCATACTCTGGGGGAAATATTTTGTGGGACGACTGCTACTGGAGGATTAGGAGCTGCCTCCACTCAACTTCCAAACACATCAGAGGAGGAAAGGCAGATGGAAGAAGATTTTTTGAATAGAGGGGTGCATGTAAGGGTGGAAAATGATGATGACGTCCATGAGAATGAGCATACACGTCGGCGTGACGATATTGGTACATGTGGTGGAAGCCGACGAAAGGAACCTAAGATCAGGAAAACTGACAAACTTGAAGCCTGCATGGCACAATGGTCGGAGAATGTTAGCAGTAGGAACGAAGAAATAGAAATTCGGAAAGAGTACTTTAAAGAAAAGCTTGCAAAGATCCAAGGAAAATCAACTGCTCATTCTGATCATGAAGTTAACAGTCCAGATCCTTATTCAACTAAGTGTTGCATGGCCATTTTGAACCATATGGATGGGTTGTCCGATGAGACTTATACGAAAGCAATTACGGCTTTTAAGGATTTTGATTTCAGGGTGTCGTTTGTGGAGATGCCTGAAGCAAGAAGGGGACCTGTTTTGATGCTAATTTGAAGCTACTTTGTTTGTGTAATTTTCATGTGATATGTTTTATTCAGGGTGACAATTTGACATACTATTTTATTTTCATAGCTTTAAGTACTTTTTTCCTGCGTTTATGCTGTAATGGTTTTTGAACTTATTAATTCTGGGTGTTGGATGTAGAACTGACGTTGAATTTAATTTTCATTTATGAACAATAGGCTTTTCGTTTTTTTTTTTGTTTTCTATTCAGAATATGGCAAGTTCTTCAAATGTGGACTTGTATGACGATTCTGATGATGAAGATTTGAGCGCTGATGATTTTTTATTTTCGGATGATTGTGACAGTACTAATGATGATGTAATGTTACTTAATTGCTTTATTGCCCACAACGGAAATTCTATCGGCAGAACACCTTGTAGAACATCACAGCTTACGGGACATATGTATGTGCTTGAAATTCTGAATGGACATCCAGACGTGTGCTATCAAAATTTTCGTATGCAGCAACATGTGTTCATGAATTTCTGTGATATTTTGAAACATAAAGGACTCTTGCAAGATGGAAAAAAAGTAACCGTTGAAGAGGGCGTTGCTATGTTTCTAATGATTGTAGGGCACACTACACGTTATAGTATTATTGGTGATAGGTTTCAGCATTCAAACAACACGATACACAAATGGTTTAAAAGAGTTGTAAGAGCTGTTTGTTCATTTGGCACTGAGCTAATATGTCCGTCAAATCAAGACATTACCCATGAGCGGATTTTGCACAAATATCCTTTTTTTAAGGATTGTATAGGTGCAATTGATGGAACACATGTTGCAGCTTGGGCACCTGCATCGAGACAAACATCTTTTCGTGGAAGGAAAATCACCGTGACACAAAATGTGATGTTGACATGTGATTTTGATATGAAATTTACATTTGTGTATTCTGGGTGGGAAGGTACGGCAAATGATTCGCGCGTATTCGTTGACGCAGTTACAAGACCAGCGAACAACTTTCCAATGCCACGAGGAGGTATTTTATTACACTTAAAATAATGACTGCGAATATATGTTTAATGTCTTTTCGTGTATGAACTTTTTTTTTTTTTGGTGTAGATAAATTTTACCTTGTCGATTCTGGCTATCCAAACATGCCTGGATTTCTTGCCCCGTATCGAGGTCGAAGATATCATCTGCGTGACTATATTGGGCAGGGAAGACTACGTGGAAAGGAAGAGTTATTCAACTATAGACATTCCTCGTGCCGTAACATTATAGAACGCAGCATTGGAGTTTTAAAGGCGAGATTTCCTATTTTAAAGTTAATTACCAATTATCCACTAACTAGGCAAAGACAAATCCCTACTGCATGTTGTGCAATAAACAATTTTATTCGTCAAGAGCACGCTTTAGATAGGTTGTTCGCTGAGTATTCAGAGGAGAATATGATATTTCATGATATACCGGAGTCAAGTCAAGATCAAGAAGCCATACATTTTGATGCTAGTCAAACAGCTCAAATGGGACAAGTCAGAGATCAAATTGCTACACAAATGTGGAATGACTATTCGAGACGTCGTACATGAGTCATGAGATTTATATTACATTTTATGTAGTGTTTATTTGTTTTGCCATGACACGTAAACTTGTAATTGTATTTTTTCAAATGTATTGCTAAATTTAATTTAGCAAGTGTTTTTATATTTTAAAACAAAAAATATCAACATATGCAAACTTCAAAATGTATATATTATTTAATCATATTAATAGTAAATTATTACAATTAATTGAATAATCAAATTTATTGAATACAATATTATACAAGTGTTTATTATCGAAATATATATGTTCTTTTATTAAAAGTGGAATTTTTTTTTTAAATGCATACATATTTCACATCTATATATTATTTTATACTACATTAACATTAAATTATTAAAATTAATTGAATATTCAAATTTTTAGAATAAAATCATATTACTAAAAATTTAAAAAATAATATATGTTCACACCCCTCTTTTCATAATTGAAAGATATTTCAAAATTTAAAGAAATTGCAGGTTTATTTTCATATTTAATAATATACTAATATTAAACAATTAAAGTTAATTAAATAATCATATTTCTTGAATAAAATATTATCAAATATTATTCTAAAAAAGTACAAAGAGAACGCGTTTTGTGTTTTCTGTTTTGAGAAACTGTTTTTCAAAATGACAAAGAGAACGCATTTTCATTAATTTCAAAACAGACACCCAAAACAGAAAACACAAAACGAATTTCAAAACACAAAACACAAAATAGAAACACGAAGAGAACGCACCCTAAATGTCTCAGCAAAATGAAAAATTGGAAAAGTAATATTTTGGTTTTCAAAATGGTCCCAAAATCTAAGGGTCCGCTTGATAGAAAGATTAAATTTGGGTGGAAAGAAAATGAATTACAGGAAATTAAATTGTCTAGAATTTGTTTTATTGGAAATTGTAATTAAATGTGTTTGATTGGTATAATTTTTCACCTGGAAAATATTATACTTTTGGTGTCCGTTTGACTTTGTTTTTATTATGAAAATTGTCAATTAAAGGAATAAATTTTCTTATCATTAGAGACAAAATTTGTTTAGATTGCAAAAAAAAAAAAAAAAAAAAAAAAAAAAAAAAAAATTAGTGATCGTTTGACTTTGTTTTACTTGAAATTTGTTAATTAAAAGGATAATTTTTTTTATACCTCATCTTAGAATTTGTTTCTATTACTAAAAAAAATGTGGAATTTTAATTCCCACCAAAGTGGTGGGGAAATGAATTCCTTGAAATCAAGGAAAATTTTAAAATGTGGAAAACATTCTCCATGAAAAATTCGGTCAATTAAACAAGTCAAAAGTAAAAGTTGGAATTTGAATTTCAACTTCCAAAAAAAATAATGTACTATCAAACGGAGCCTAAGAAATTGAAATTGTAGTGTAAAACATGTATCTTTGTGGTCCACAGATTGTGTTCCAATGAAGAATTTTATTTTCGTAAAATAAAGTTAAACACGAAACTAAATACGAAATTAATTGCAAATTATGTGAATTATGTTTACAACATTAATCTTACTTTCTTAATTTCATCAGATTTTTGTTCTTTAGCATTTCTTTTTCTTTTTCTTTTTCACGTGACAACGCATGTGAGATATTCAATGGTCTAATGCCCCTTCTCAACATGATTGAACTGCTGTCAACCATTTTTTTATTTTTTCGTTACCATCGAGAAAAATTATTGCAACATACATAATATTATAGAAATCCAAACCACCAAAGAATATTAGAGTATATTTAATTGACATGAAAAATATTACCTAGAAAAAAAAATATTTTCCTTAAAAACAAAAAAAATTAGGCATATTTTCAAAAATTGAAAAATATTTTCAATGAAAAAAATAGCAATCAAACACTCCAAAATAGGAATTTGGATTGAAAAATGAAATTTTCTTGGGAAAATAAATGCAATCAAACACACCCTTAGTGCTTAACAGGAATCTAAATGGCCGTGGAATCTAGACTAATGCTAAGCAATTGTATGCCACGTAGCATTACTCGAATTGATTTTCAAACCAAAAAACTTATCGTGGTAACAATATTAAAGTGAAACCGTCCAAAATACGTAGAAAGAAGGCTTTATTACACCACACTTACAGTAAATTTCAAGCGATCGGTGGTAAAAGGGTGTTTTTTTCTCACCAAAATCTACCTATGTATGAACAGTAGACACAGACTTGGCCATCAAAAATCCAAAAGCATATAAAAACCAGAAAACAAACATAACACACGTACAAATATATACAATGTGTTGGGTTTATGTTTGTGGAGAAGAAGAGAGAGAGTTGGGTCGTCAACAAGCGACAGGGGCATGTCCCCATTGCAAAGGGAAGGTGGACATGGTGGATTTCGAGTGCAAAAGGAGGTTCTGCTTTCTTCCCCTTTGCCTTTTAGTCAAGAGGAAATATATCTGCACTCTCTGCTCCCGCCGCTTGGTCTTGTATTCCTAGTTGGGATAACATGTTCGGTTTACTTGTATGATGAATATTTTATCATTTTCGGAGAATTATGTACTGGGAAGGGATTTCATCTGATCTTTTGACGTGTATGATGAATATTTTAGTTTACCTTTTCTTGGTTAATAAACTTGGAAGGGATTTCATCTGATCTTTTAATATGTTCTCCCCATGTAATTAATTACCTGGGTCTTTTACTTTTTGTTAGTTCTCAATTTAATTGGCATATTCCATTTACAAAACTAATGTAATTGAGTTGTAATAAGAGTCAATGAGTCGGGGTAGGTAGTATAGGTCGTGAAGGAGTCAAAGATGGATCGAGGAGAAAAAATAGATGCAAAACTTCTGTCGCGCTCGCTAGCCACCAGGCCAGCGCTCGAACGGCAGTGTTACATGCCAAATCCTAATTCACTATTTTAAACATTTTTTTTTTTATTTTAAATCCCATTCAACCCCAAACACTCCAAACTATAAATACTTACTTTTTAATTACTTTCATTTTTATAGATGTTTCCGCAGTATATTTAAGGTAGATGAATCAAGTATCTGCATAATTAGACTGGCATCATGAAATACTGTGTTTTTAAAATGCAAAGGTTGACAAAGAGATAGTTGTACGTGCATGAATAGGTTGAAATTTTTTAACGATCATTAATTATTATGGAATTAAATCTAGTATAGTCCTCTTCATTTATAAATATTGGGACAGTGTACACTTGTAACTAT
Source organism: Osmanthus fragrans (assembly GCA_019395295.1). NCBI lineage: Eukaryota > Viridiplantae > Streptophyta > Magnoliopsida > Lamiales > Oleaceae > Osmanthus > Osmanthus fragrans. The sequence goes on from CM033358.1 coordinate 793,927, forward strand.
TCGATATGATTGGCCGGTGATTTTTTAACTCCGCCATCAAATTGCAGGGTAAGCGGATCATCTAGTGCGTCGAACAGTCAAGATTTTCAATTGATACCTAGTCGAGGGAGGGGAATCGACAAAAATTAGACATTGTGTTTGATCCTGTGTTAATAATTCCGACATGCTTCCCGATCCCCCAAAGGCCAAAAAACAATGTCCAGTGAGGTCCCAAATGACAGTACAGTTTTGGCTTCATTGCTAACCTTTCAATAGGTTAAAGTTCCTTTTCTGCCCATTTTTTGTCCAAAGATGAAAAGTGAATCTTTTCCAGAACTCTTATTATTTAAGGGGGTCCCAACTCCCATCCGATGCATCAGAATCACTGGAAAAGATGGTTATCCATCATCATAAGTACCATCACCGTGGAAGGTGGATCCACAGCATTTTTCCTAGGGTGAAATTTATGTACAGAGGAGTAAAAGTTTGAAGAAAAAGGGAATTTATATAACTATTGTAGGGTGTAAGCAAGTAGCTGAATTTTTTTGCAGAGAAAAGGCTTAAAATATTGCCAAGACTAAGATCTATTGCTAAGGCAATTAAGGTCTTGATGTCTAATAGTTTGATTCATTTTATAGTATTTTCATAGATTTAGAATTTCATTTCAAAATCTTCACATCACTTAAAAGAGTCTAATAGACTTTTTTTTTTTTAAAAAAAAAAAAATAGTAATAGAATATAAAGTTAAATTTTATATAACTTATTGCATAATTCGTTTTTCGTTGAATTATTTATTCACGAGTACAATATAATAGTATTCTGGACAATACTATTGTTAACGGGTATATCAACCTTTCAGAAAATTCCCATTTAATAAACAAAAATGAAAAGTTCACAAAATTTTGCACAACCTTCTCCATTTCTCTCATTCCCATTGTCGTCGATATTTCTTCTCCCTCCTTCCCCCCCCCACCCCCCAAGTCTCTCGCGGTCTTATATAAGCTGCTTTAATTCTAAACTATTGGATACTGCCGTTTTATTAAATTTCTTTTATGTATTATTGTTTCCTTTATATAAGCTAAGGAAGCTTTAAATTTCCTTTATGTATTGTTGTTTCTAGAGCAATATAATGTTAAAGGAATTGTATTATTATTGTATTATAAGAGAATAGTTATAAGAACGGATTAGAAAAGTAAGAGTTGACAAAAATACAGACGATGTGTATGATTGCTAAGCATCTAAGCTCGAATTTTTAAGTAGATCTAATAACGAAAATCTTACCACATATGTAAATTAAATTTCTTCTCCTCCATTTGACAAATTTCTAAATAATTTATAAAGATAAATAATAGTGAGCCACAAAACGTGTAGATAATAATGAATAGATATGAGCGTATATATGATTGAAATTAATTTTTGCATTTGACTTAATTTATAAATTTAATTTCCAAAAGGAGGCTTGTATATTTATATTAGTTCTATTTTAAGTGTTAAATCAGGATTGTAGACGTGTTCACTTCCAATCTTCAATTATATTATCGAATTTGTTAGAAGATAAGGTGGGATTCGTGGAAGACCCACTTAGTTGTGGATATATTTTCTATTTGTATATAAACACATTAATAATCAATAAAAATGAAACATCATTGTTTTGCTGCAAACTCGACTAATATCATTTGCAGGTTTATGCTCCTCAAAAAAAACCCTTGGCAACTTGTAGTTATAGAGACACAATCGGAACATTTGATATTTGAGCCGAGCAACAAAGCAAGAAGAAAATCCTAGCAAAGTAGGCTATTCCTTCCTTTTTGTCACTACCAAAAAAAAAATAATAATAATAATAAATAAAATTCCTTTTGCAACATTTTTAGTTTCATATTGCTAAAAATGATTCATCGCAACAATCATTAAATGTATGTTTCAATTGGTTAACTCAATTCAAAGTTCAAACTCGACAATAATATGTTAATTCATATTGCTAATGTATCATTTTCCAACGTTTAAAGTCTGTTACCAAAAGAATTTATATTTTGTAAATTTAACAAGGGACATTGACCGTTATCAAAAACATTAATATGTAACGTATTTTGTTACGTTCTATAATTATTGTTAACAATCTACATTTAGGTTCCATGCCGATCACTTTTATTGACTAGTAACGAGCCTTCAACAATCTAATAGGTTCCGTACTTCCATAAAATGCCACCATACAATCACATATTGTACTAATTTGCACCAACTATGCTCGATGTGCCATGTAATTGTCACATCAATTCCATTGTTTTGAACTTCGAAGATTTTAAGGTTCATTAGCTCTTTTTTAGGATGTAAGTAGAGGTGGGTGTGGGTGTGGGTGTGGGGTGGGGTGGGGTGGGATGGGGTGGGTTGGGTTGGGTTGGGTTGGGTCGGGTTGGTTTTTGCCCCAACCCAAACCTAACTCAACATGATCGGTTTGATCTAAAATCAAACCAACTCAACCCTTGTAAATGTTGAAACCCAACCCAATCAAGTGTCGATCGGGTTGGGTTGGGTTGGTCAGTTTGGGCAAAGATTAATTTATTATCATATATTCAGTTCCCGATTCAATGGACCCTGAACGTGTAATGCAGTAGAGACAATTCAGAAGCAACGGTACATTTGACATAGTTAAAGACAGAAACATTAGAGATGAAATGAGTCAAGGAGTAGAAAGCAGACTAGCATATTTGTGAGCTTATCCGTTAATCATGTAATGCAATATCTTCATCAGTAAATTATATAAGACTGTCTATCGGAGATGGCAAAAGAATCTCAATGGTAAACATCATTTAGAAATTGGAGGAATTCCGTAAAAAATGGAACTTACATGTTAACTGATTATCATCTTTGATATCATCGTTGCAGGGGAATTAAATGAGTTCGGCAGAGCATCATCAATTAGTAATGTCCAAGGTTCTTCTAAGCTTTTGAGCTATAGAAGATCAAAAACTTGCATGAAAGGAGGGAAACAAGTTCAAGGGTTGAGTACGACTTTATATCTTTAACGCAATATTAGGGTGTCCAAATAATTTCACGGATAACACCACAACAAATAACAATAATAAAACTGCCAAAAAATACATTCAAGTCTGAGGCAGTGAAGCCAGCAATAAAGTTCCGTGCATCAGTTTTTGAGTGCAATAGTTAAAGCCATAAAAAATTAACCACCAAAAAATAATATGGCAGAGTAAAGATCCGCAAGCTTGGATTGGCAAGGGTAGAAGGTAAGAAAGTAATTAGGTGTGCTAATACATAAAAGGTACATTTAATTGCAAAACATGGGGATGCATTGGCTTCAATTGCGTGGTTATGGTGCAAAACGAGATTATACAGTGCACGAACATTGTCAAGCCTTACTCTAAACTCCTTCCACTTGCTCTTTTTGGTATCATCAAGACTATCACCAAAAGTAAATCCATGTACTCGCTCAAGATCTGCAATTTAAACATCAAAAATATGCTTTGAGATTGTTGACGGGAGACAGATTAGGGCTTGTTTTGGCTTTGAGGCGACTCATGCGAGAGTGAAGAAGTGAGACACTCAGACAGATTAGGGCTCGTTTTTCATTTTAACGTCGTTTTTCCCTTCTTTTTTTCTATTGTTGTTGGATCGGGTTATATCGATTTTTCCTTGTCCCCACCCGACCAGACCAGACCACTTAACCTAATAACCGAAACCCACCAAAAAATAGCAAAAAATGGACCCAAATCGATCAGTTTGGGTTGGATCGGACGATTTTCTAGGGTTGGTTTGGGTTTTGCCCACTATGTAAGGTGCAAAGTGCACCTCTAGAATACTATTGTATTCTTCTACAATGGTGTTGGTCTTGCAAAAAAGAGAGTGAAAAACGTGAGGTTGGCAGGTTCTTTGGTTCTTCTTCCTTGAGGCTCCAATTGCTACTCTATTTCCTCTTCCTTTGTGGCTTGCAAACCAATCACCAAGTGTCTCCTTTTGTGGGGTGAATGCTTGTGGCAACCAAGTGTGGAAGTTGTAGGTTGAGCCGCCTCGGTTGGTGTTTGTTTGGTAAGGTAAACTGAGCCCGAATCAAGATTTTTCGAAGGATTTTCGTGACATCAGGGACCATGTTTTTTGCTTTGAAGCAAAAATGGTCAATGCAAACTTGAGGACAAAAAAGCCAATGACCTGTGCTTCTTTTACCATACACGCAATGGCCTTAAAATTGTTGTCTTCGTTTAAAAGTGTCGTAGAACATTGGTCGAAACTCCTCAAATTTTTTATGCACTTTTTAACCATTCCGTTGATCTTCTTTCTCGTACTGATATATCATATATGCATCAATGCCTCCGTTTCTTCTCAAAGACTATTGGAGTTCTTGAACAGATTCCTTCATCAAAATTATATCATCTCGAGCAATTCCACAAATGTTGACAAGCTTGAGAGATCCATCTAGTAACTCACTGGCAAAAGTTTCATCGGCAAAGGCTTGCTAGAAAGATGGAAGTTGAATTAAATTATTAATATCTTTGTGCAAATCTGTGAGGCTGGCCAAATGTGTGCACACAGGGGCGGATCCAGCTAGTGGCGAGCTAGGATGGCCGCTCTAGCTGGATCCGCCAGTGAACCGAGGTTTGTGAGTTTAGGGCAAAAATTGGGGATTTTGGGTTGGCAAAGAGGGCTCAGGGGAACGACTGAACGAGAAGAGGAAATTGGAGCCTTATTGGAGAGACACTCCACGGTATTTGGCTCCCAAAGTTGTGGTAGATAATGTGGAGGAGTTTCCTTCTGATATTTGGGCATTTGGGTGTATTGTTCTTGAGATCTTAATTGGGAAACCTCCTTGGGATGGGGAAAAGGAATCAAATGCAGAGGATATTCTTCGTAAGATTAAAGAAGGGTTGCCAAAAATTCCAAATGATATATCACAGGAGGCAAGGGATTTCCTTAAGGGTTGTTTTGTGAAGAAACTAATGTTTAGATTAACAGCAGAAATGATATATCACAGGAGGCAAGGGATTTCCTTAAGAGTTGTTTTGTGAAGAAACCAATGTTTAGATTAACAGCAGAAATGTTATTGAATCTTCCGTTTTTAGAAGGTTTGGAGGTCATTGAGGATGGGGATGAAGAATTCGAGGAGGTTGAAGATTTGAATGAGAATGAATCAATTTTGTTAGTACATGAAAGTGATGATGAATTAAGTAGTAGCTCGTTTCAAGATTATTGTAGCATTGATTCGGGGGAGGATTTATTCAATTATTTGTTTGAAGAAGATGTGGAGGATGAAGTAGTATCCCATTTTAACAAAGGAAAATCAAAGGAAGAAAAACTAAGGGTGTCACTAGCTCCATTGATGGTTCTGGTTTTGATCAATCAATCAAAACATCGATATCATCAAGAAATGGACTACAATATCCAGTTTCTCATACTATTCCTACAGGTGTCTAGCTAGATATTCAGAGAGAAATCAATATTCAATTTTGCTTTGTTGCGTGTTCAGTAAATTATTTACAGGTTACACTACTTTACCTAGATAATAAAATAGGAATTGATTTATAGATTTATTCTAGTTTCTGCTAACTTGTAGCTGCATTTCTTCAATCATGGATTCATGATATTGTTCTGGTTTCCCTTTTCATTGTTTCAATTTGTTTACAAAGGAATGCAATACTAAATCAAACTATGATTGCCAGAAAATTGCATTGCATTAGCAGGTGTTGGAATATGGAGAGCTTTATCATGTATCTACATATGAAAATTGAATGGTTGGTAGTTTTTCCCTTTTATGTGGAGTTGGGTTTCCTTAGGGTATGATGCTATTAACTTCTAAATTCTTACTACTCATTTCTTTGGCGAATGCATGACCATCCCTTAGTTTAAGAGCTTTGACATCTTTTACACAGGAACCAACCATACATATGTGCCTACAATGTACTGTAAATACTGCTGCAACCAAACATATCTAGAAATCTTTCACCTTAGAAGAAATTAAGAGGGCATGTTCAATCGTCTCCACTCTTCCCCACCAAAAGTATTCATGGGAAATCCTTGAAAAGAAGAGATGCAACTTTGGAGGTATAGGTAGATTCCACAACTATTTCCACCAAGTTCGGAATAGCATATGAGCTTAGACCAACTTCACCAATTTAACATTTACAAGTACTTCATACTATTTATTTTCCTCACATCGCAGTGACAAGTAAGTTTGTCCTCTCCAGCGTTGACACTTAGTGGAATTGATGATATTACTTCCCTACAATTGGAACTAGCTACAGAGTTTTCTAGCTACAGAGTTTTCTCATCTTCTCAGCCTTCCATACAGAACTATTACAGGTTTAAAAGTAAGGAGCATGGGAGCCATGGGTCAACAAATGGGCGAATAGTTTTCCCATTCCCCACCCTTCACCTCAAACCCTTTAATAAAAGCTCTTGTCCCCAAATAACACTTTTCTACAGAAAAGAGTAACCCACAGAATCTTGTGCCCGGAGAAAACTGCCATTCTTGTGATAAAATCTTTTGTGAATTTGTGTTCAAGAGAAGAATTCATTCGGTAACCTCCATTATTATTTTCGCTAGAAGAGCTAGGTTGATCATTCCAAGGTCATAAAAGCACAAACCTCCATGATATTTTGGCAAGCATATAGTTCCCCATCTGACCCACACCATCTTCTTCTGTCCAAATCTTGCTTTACACAAAAACAGTAACATGGATCTTTACATTATTTAAGTGTCAAAGGGAGTTTTGAATAGGGGAAGCAAAATCATATGATTGAAATCCCACTAATGCAGGACCTTCACAAAAAGGCTAAAGAGCAAATTTTCTAACATCTAGCTTGGCATGTAACCAAATGAAAATAAGACTCACATGATATAATGCCTCTTTCTTTGTACAAGACATATCCATGGCCAAAGAGGATATCAAATGCAATAAAGAACCTGTTTAATTTCTAAGTACCATATTTTGACATGAAGGCGTTTCTTGGAGAGATTCTAAAACTCCATTATATTCCACGAATACAAAGTTCATGCCTCCTACTTATAGTTCATTTTACTTAATCTATATCCAAATTTATTTTACATACCCACAGATGCCAAGCTTCACCATAGACATCTAATGCAAAGCAAAACCGGTATTCTGATAACAGAAGTTAACTCTACCCAACAAAGCTTTCACCATACAATGAACCTATGAAAGTCAAGTATAATGCCAACATAAACAAACCAAGGTTTCACTACAAAAAAATCACAACTGATCAGTGATCATCATAACATTTGGAGAATCCCATTGCTGTAACCAACAAAGTGTTACCCTTTACATTGAAATCCATCACTTAAATGTCAATTCTTTAAAACATCCAACAACCAACAATAACACAATATAGCATAAAATCACCAATGTTCCAAAGTTATTTCTTTTTCTTCCAACTCATATTTCTAACGGGTAGGTGTTAAATTGATCAAAACGTTCATTACACTTAAGCAATCAAAAGAGAAAAACTTGATTTATCAAATTCATAACAGAAAAGGCAAAACATAGAATGTGAAAGTAACTCAGCGGAGATACCCTGGGATCTTAATCCGAACAAAGAGCATATTCATGACGTATGAAATCACCATAGATGCAACCCCAGCCGACGCATACAACACCTTGACGCTCTTGGCGCGGTTCTTGTCGAGGGCCAGATCCAATAGCACTATCCCAACACCACCGAGCACGAACATGAACCCAGAAGATAAGCCCTCAATAATATACTGCCCTTTGACCCGACCGGGGAGGAAGACGACAGGTTTGACCGCTCCAGTAAACCGATCCTGAGTGGAGCCTGTTGGGATTAGGCTCAGGAACAACTTCCAATCAACGCAAATTCGCCACACCAAAGAGAGAGAGAAAGAAAATCCGGCAAAGAACCTCTTCAAAACCGCCGCAGCCCACCTCTCCCTACCACCTCTAGCCCTCGAGATACCCCACCACAACTTAGCTCTATTTCATGCCTAAGTGATCACCGAGGGATACACCAAGAAGAAGCTCACAAGAAGGCACCTATCAAGACACTCACAGAAGAGAAACGAGGGGGAGAGTACGGGAGGAGAGAGAGAGCCGAAAAGTTAGGAGAGAAGTCTTATTTTCTTGCCAAAGCCACGTGTGAAGGAGAGGAAAATAATGAGTCAAAGCTTCTCCAACAAGTCTACCAAAATATCTACCAAGAATCAATCTCAGCCGTAGATCTCATTCAATGGTCCAAAAATAGAACTAGCACAATCCATGTGAATGACACAAATAGCACTAAAACTAATGGAGTTAAGAGAACCACATTCTCACATTCTTCACCTTGGTTCTCATACCACTCTCTCTTGATTGCGAATTTGCACATGGAAGAACTGTTTATCATCATCGCACTACCTGCAAGAAAAATTAACCTGTATCAATATGTAACAAAGATCAGCATAATTTAAATTTACCTGCAGGTAGAATTTTAGTTCCCATATCAGAGGGATTCCAATCAATGTGAATCTTAACAAGTTTAACTTCATTTTGAGACAGTTTCTCACGGATAAAATGATACTTCACCTCAATATGTTTTGATCTTTCATGATAAATAGGATTTTTACAAAGCAATAAAGCACTTTGACTATCAGTAAACATAATAGGTGTATCATGCATGAAGTTCAATTCCTTTTAACCAGATACATTCCTTAACCGCCTCAGTTATGGCAACATACTCTGCTTCAGTACTAGATAAAGTAACCAAAGGCTGTAACTGTGATTTCCATGTTATGCATTATCTCCTAGGGTAAAGAAGTATGCTGTAGTTGATTTCCTACTGTCTTTATCACCAGCAAAGTCAGCATCTACATAGCCTTTCAAAGTTAACTTCTCAAATCTTTTCTCATACACTAAGCCCAGATTTAAAGTCCCAACCAAATACCTTAACAGCCATTTCAAACCAGCCCAATGTAGCTTACTAAGATTGGACATAAATCTACTTAGGAGACTGATGGAAAAAGCAAGATCAGATCTGGTAGTAATCATAGAAAACATGACAGAACCTATAGCATTAGCATACGACACATTTTTCATCTCTTTTAATTCAGACTCAGATTTAGGTGAACGAGCATGAGATAAATTCATATGACTGGCAAGAGGCACATTCACAATTTTACTGTTTTTCATACCAAATTTAGTCACAACTTTGTTCAAGTAAGCTTCCTGTGAAATAGTTAACATATTCTTAGCCACGTCCCTTGTTATTACCATCCTTAGAATTTTTCTAGCATTTTCTAAATCTTTCATGTCAAATTCAGATTTCAAAAGATTTTTCAGTTTATTAATTTGAGACTTACTAGGTCCAGCTAATAGTATATCATCCACATAAAGCAGCAAGTAAACCTCACAACCGCTCTTTATGTCATTAAAATACAAGCAAGCATCAAATTCACTTCTTTTAAACCCTATCTTCAGTACATAAGCATCAAATCTCTTGTACCATTGTCTTGGGCTCTGTTTCAGCCCGTACAAAGATTTTTCTAACTTGCACACATAATCAAATATTCCTTTAGCCACAAAACCCTGTGGTTGGCTCATGAAGATATCCTCTTCCAACTCCCCATGTAAAAAAGTAATTTTTACATCGAGTTGTTCAAGTTCCCAATTGAATTGAACCACAAGAGCCAACATCAATCTGATTGTCTTGTACTTAATCACGGGTGAAAATATTTCATTTTAATCCACACCCTCCCTTTGAGTATAACCCTTAGCCACTAACTTCGCCTTAAACCTCACCGGATCAGTAGGGCTCAAACCCTCCTTTAACTTGTAAATCCACTTATATGGAACCAATTTCTGATCTTTAGGTTTTTTAATGAGTTTCCAGGTTCTGTTATCACTCAAATATTTTATTTCTTCCTGCATAGCTTTTAACCAATTTTCAGAATATTTTTCATTCACAACTTCTTCAAAACTATCAGGTTCTATCTGTTCAAGGGCTTCACCTGAAACTAAGGCAAAATCAGTCATGTTTAGGGATTCATATCTAGGATTTGGCCTGATTTGCCTCCTCCCCCTATCCCTAGTAAGCTGATAATCTTGATTAGGTGGCTGATCATTAAAATGTTCAACTTCAACTGGTTCAATGTTATCTTGAAATTCAGTCACCTCTTTTCAGTTTCAGTTTCAGTCTCATTTTCAGGTTCTTGATGTATAGGGTCATTAACTTCATTCCCAGGTGTAGATGATTTAAGTTTGGTCAGCTTCACCTTAGTCTGAACACTCTTCTTAGTTTCAGATTTGTTAGCTTCATCAATTTTCTGTTTTAGACATGGAATCTCAGATTCATTAAAGACTACATTCCTGCTGTTAATAATCTTAATGCCTTGAACCTCTAAAACCCACAACCTATAGCCCTTCATACCCTCCGGGTACCCTAACATCACACACTTGACCGCCCTCAGCTCAAGTTTTCCTTCAGATTAGTGTGCATATGCAGCACATCCAAACACCCTCAAGTGTTCTAGATTTGGAGGCTCTCCCATCTACAACTCCCGTGGGGTCTTAAACCCTATACTGCTGGACGGAAACCTATTAATCAAATAAGCTGCAGTACTTGCAGCTTCAGCCCAAAAGCCTTTCGCAAGGCCAGAGCTAATCAACATACACCTAACTTTGTTCATTATGGTCTTGTTCATTCTCTCAGTGACCCCATTCTATTCAGGTGTGTATTTAACTGTTCTGTGTCTTGTTATTCCTTTCTGCTTACAGAAGTTGTCAAATTCGAAATTACAGAATTCAAGCCCATTATCAGTTCTTAACGTTTTAAGTTTCTTGTCTAACTGATTCTCAACAGACTTTAACCAAACCCTGAATTTTTCAAAAGTTTTCGACTTAGCCTTCAAAGGGTAAATCCAAACTTTTCTTGAATAATCATCCACTAAGGACAAGAAGTATTTGCTTCCACCAAATGTGGAGTGCTTCTCTGGGCCCCATAGATCAGCATGGACATAGTCCAATAGTCTGTTGGTCCTATGAGAGCTAGCTTCAAAGCTCACCTTATGGGACTTACCCAAAACACAAGTTTCACAAAATTCCATAGCTTCGATGTCATCTTTTCCAAGTAATTTTTGATTACTTAAAGATTTTAGCCCTTTAAACCCAATATGACCCATTTTATTATGCCAAAGTTCAGTTTTGTCTTTACTCACAGTAAGAAGGCTAGAATCAAGTGGTATTTCATTTATACCCTCAAGATAGTACAATTCATTCCTCTTAGGCCCTTTCATAACTACTAGAGAACCCCTCATAATTTTCAAAATTTTATTTCCAGACTTGAAGGTATATCCATCATCTTCAAGAGAACCTAAGGAAATGAGGTTCCTCTTTAAATTAAGGACATATCAAACATTTATAAGTTACGTGATGGCCCTATCGTACATTCTGATGGCTATGTCACCAACTCCAACCACATTTTGAGAATTATTGTCCCCCATGTAGACCTTCCTAGGTTCAGTCTCTCTATAGTTATATAACCAAGATCTCTCAGGGCACATATGAAAGTGCACCCTGTGTCTAGAATTCAACTTTTTGTCAAATTCTTCCTTAGACACATTTAGGACATGTAAACTATCAAATTCAGAAACAATGGCAGCATTATCTTGATCAGTATTGTTCGGGTCTCTTTGTTTTCTTTTCCATTCAAAGCAGTTTTTCTTGAAATGTCCTAACTTTCTACAGTGATAACATTTCTTACCGCTTTTATCTTTGAATTTAGATCTCATTTTGGATTTTTCTCTCCCCTTCTTGTTATGGAAGTTAAATTCTTTCTTTCAGATCTTCCCCTAACAAACAAGCTCTCTTCTCGAGATTGAGTTCTATTGTCTCTTTTTAATTCAAGTTCTATTGATTTTAAAACATCTGTGACAATAGCTTGAGTGAGAGTGTCCCTACCATATTTTATGACATTTTTCATTTCTCTATAAGATTCGGGCAAAGAGTTTAGCAATATGACAGCTAAATCCTCATTGGCAAATTTTTTATCATTATGAGCCAGACTCTTAACAATTATGCTAAAGTTACTCAAATTTCCCTCGACATCCTTCCCTGTATCTATCTTAAAACTAAACAGCTTCTCCAACAGATATATCTTGTAAGGTAAAGTTTTAGTCAAGAACAAGGCATCTAATTAAGTCCACAAAATTCTAGCAGTTTTGGCAATATCAACTTGTCTAACAATGTTATCAGATAGATGCAAAATTATAGAATTGTAAGCAATTTCATTCATGTCTTCAATTTCATGTGGTATAGCTTTTAACTCATCAGAAAATATAGCAGAACCATCGAGAGCTTTAGCAACTCTCTGTTGGACCAAAATGGCCCTCATTTTCAGTTTCCAAATCGAGTAATCCCCCTTTCCATCAAATTGCAATAATTCGACCCTCGAACTTATTACAGATTATGTAAAAGTGTGTCATGTACTCGTGGACATAACAGAAAAGGTTTTGAAAAAATCTTTTCCAAATAATCAATATAAAAATATGAATGCCGAATTAAAACCAGTTTTCAGAAATGTAGCACAACAATGAAATAATCCGTTCATGAAACACAGGTATACTGCAGGTAAATATGCTTCCAGGTTACAGATTAATCGCAAGAATTCAATCAACGGAATTCACAAATGGGCAACCAAGCAATAATCATGCAAAAAATCGGTAAGAATACCAAACCTAACCTAACGGAGAGTTTGGAATAATTTTACCAAACTACTGTTGAAAAAACAGTATGTATACCACCAAGTTTCACAACTGAACTACTGTAGACGTCAAGCCAGGGGCAAATATGTCCAACTTTTTATGTATAACCTGAAACACTAAAATAAACACATCAACACGTTCAGCAGTTAAACCAAGAAATCTGCCCAAAAAAACCTCGCCGAAGCCACGCCCATGCGCCGCCAACGGAGATCCACGTGCCATCCCACCAGCACCTCCTTGACCTGCTAGTTCCAAATGTGGTCTCAGATTTTCCGGCAGGCAAGTGGTTTGGCCGAAATTTCAATTTTTCGGTTCGGCCCCTCCAAAAATCGCCCCCACCCATTTTTTGATTTTCTGTGCGATTCTTCACCAATAGACGGAGCCCATGACCTGCAGATTCAAGTTCCGGTGTCCGCTTCTCCGGGTGGTCGATGGTTTGGCCGGAATTTGGAGTTGAAGGTCCGGCCAAGAAGGAAATCACGCACGGCTTCTCCCCCTTTTTTGCTCCAGTCGATTTCTCCCTCAAACAACTTGCCTATGCTCTGATACTAGTTTCTTTGGGATTAGGCTCAGAACAGCTTCCAATCAACGCAAATCGCCACACCAAAAAGAGAGAGAGAAAGAAAACCCGACAAAGAACCTCTTCAAAATCACCGCCGCCCACCTCTCCCTGCCACCTCCAGCCCTCGAGATACCCCACAACACTTAGCTCTATTTCACGCCTAAGTGATCACCAAGGGATACACCAAGAAGAAGCTCACAAAAAGGCACTCCTCAAAACACTCACAGAAGAGAAACGAGGGGGAGAGTATGGGAGGAGAGAGAGAGCCAAAAAATTAGGAGAGAAGTCTTATTTTCTTGCCAAAGTCACGTGTGAGGAAGAGGAAAATAATGGGTCAAAGCTTCTCCAACAAGTCTACCAAAATATCTACCAAGAATCAATCTCAGCCGGAGATCTCATCCAATGGTCCAAAAATAGAACTAGCACAATCCATGTGAATGACACAAATCGTACTAAAACTAATGGAGTTAAGATAACCACATTCTCACAGAGTCGATGCCAGGGGGCTCAACGATGACGTCGTACACAATCCCGGAGACGACCATGAAGTAGGTGAGGAGGATGAGGAAATAGACAGTCATGGCGAATGGGAGAGTGAATGTGGGCAGCTTCAGCCGCAGGCGAGGCGGGTGAAGGAGAGAGAAAGGGAGGATCTTTAAGATGTGGAATATAGGATCAATTGGAGTCAGATGCCGGATCAAATTAGGTGGTGGCGGAGGCGGCATGGGTTTCCGATTTGGTTGGCATTTTCGCGAGTCGGTGGTGGACCTCTGATGTAGGAAGAAGGTTTGGGGTGGTTTTTAGTTAGGTAAGATACTCAATGGTCCCCAAAATTTGGATCTTATTTCAATTTAGTCCTTCATCTTTAATGTGTTGAAGAATAACCACTAGACTGTATTTCATTTTTAAGTTGTTAATTTGATAGATTATCTGTTTCAATATGTGGTTCATAAAAAAGATTGTCTCCCTTCGTATGAGTTCAACTATATATTGCTTTCAAGAGTTCAATATTGTCACTTGGTCAAGAGAAAAGATCGTTTAAGAAGTTGCAGCTACATCGTCGGAGTAAAGTTCTCTTAATCGAGGAGAAATGATAGATTGAGTTGAAGTCGCGTCAAGTACTCCTCGCAGAACAACAATAGAGAAATCAGCAGTAGCGAAGAAGCAACTTGAAAACTCTGCCTAATTAAAGCCTGGACTCAAATCTCAACTGGCCAGTCCTTCGCTGTTTGGATCGAAAATAGTGACTTTTCCAAAGCTCTCAAATGCTTTATCTCCAAAGTTCAAATTTAGGTACACAAACAAATACACTCATGTTTGTAATTATGTGCACGCGAATATAAAATGCTAATGAATGATAGAAGGAATAAGTTTAAAAATATGTTGCACTGCATTGGTTGGTGGTTGTATCGTGTTCACTTGTATAAAATGATATAGCTTGAAGAACCATGGATTTTACATTTGTTTTTCTCTAGAGTGCTAATAATATGATTTCTTGAGTTCGTAAGTGCAAGAAGGGGGGAAATGGAATGGAAACATTGAAAATTTTGTGGATTGACAATTGACTTTCGGAAGTCAATTTCTAGATACTATAATTTTTGTGCTAGTTTTTTTTTTTTTTTTTTGGAAACATTGATTAAAGAAGCAATTTTGATGTTTGGATGCTCGTGAAAATTCAGTGGCAATTCAGGTCATTGTGATATGAACCCGACCAAGAACATGCTTGGGAACCCACAAACAAAATGAAACAAACCCAAGAAAGTTAGAAATCACGTCGCGCAAAGCTTCAACCAGACCCGTTGTTCGACCCGTACCAAAAATCGAGATTACACGTAAAAAATTCGACCCATTGATTACCCGAAACAAGAACCGTGCAGTGAGAACGCCACAAAAGGACTGCGATCTCCTTTTGATAAGTTCAAGTTAAGAATTTAAACCACCAATAACTGGAAGAATAAATCTCATAATTTTTATTAAAATCTCTCAAATAATCAAAGTCTAAAGTTTACAATGAATGGAAATAGTTATTTATACTAAACCCTAAAAATAAAGAAAATACGAAATATTAAGAGTCCTAAAATATAGAAATTACAAAAAATAAGAATTATAGTCAAACTAAACCATCTTGCCAAAATTAGAAAATTCGGCTTTAATTTTGTTCTAAGCGGCCGCTTGGTATGTTTCTAAGTGGTCGCTTAGAAGACTCTTTTCGCCTCCATGTACTTTCGGTAGTGGTTTGGGCTACCGTTTGCCTTTTACTCTAAGCGGTCGCTTAGAGTTCCGACTCACTTCTTTTTTCGGCTGCTTGTATCGTGTTGATCCAATTGATTCCCGGCCTCGACCTCAACATGAAACTTGTTCCTTGGCATGTCAACTTCAACCTTGCGCGCTCCATGGCTCGAACCATCAATTGTGTGGCTTGTAGTGACTCCGTGAAGGCTCGAACCCGGCTTTGGCCCCTTCCCAACATTCGCCCAATGTTCATTGATATGTTGCGCACTCCGGATCACATCACATTGGCTTTGAATAGCTTTAAACATGTAGACCATAGTGAAAAGTGTAAAAAACCGAGCTGGGGTGAAGAAATGAATCTTTGATTGTTGGCCATATATGTGTGTAAATTCTGTTATTACGTGGGTTTTCTTTATTCAGTGTTGTGCACTTGCAGTTTTTCTTTACCGGGACAATTTGCTGTAATCAATCCTGTTTTTGGTTCAGGATGATGATTGGAAGGCTAGGGCACTTAATTCGGATGATATATTCTCGAAGTATTTGAAGTTTTGGTAAGCTACTTGACATGACCATTTGATGATCGATTACAAACCGTTCATTCATTCATCCTAAGAATTTACCTGTTGATTTCAAATTCAATTGCCTATGTTGATCTTCCTCTAAGGCCAATTAAAAATTTCGAACCATCAATTTTTATTCTAGAATTGAGATCATGGGCAGTCTGTCTTATGTACATTCTCATGCAATGGCATTAAGCACCTAACTGTGGGAGTGAAATATCTTTTCTACATAGTTAAGTATTGCTTAGCCATCAAATCCATGTTAAGAGATAGAATTCCATGTCGAATAAAGATGAAAATATAGACCAACTTATAAAGGATTGAAATACTCAACTTAACAAGGTTAACATTTTAAAATGGAACTCTAAGTCTGAACATGGTATCAGAGATCATTAAGCTCTAACAAATAATTCGATCTGATTAAGACTAAAAAAATGAGCATGTGAATTTTAGAACATAGACCAATTTATAATAATTTGGGTTACACCCTTTAATAAGATTGACCTTTTAACTTGAAACCCCAAATCTTAACAATCTATTGACAAAAATATGGAGGAGGATAGCCTTCTGGAAAATGGTGAATAATTTGATTTGGCAAATAAGAGTAATGTGCAAGCTGGGTAAGATGCTAGCGACATTCCACCAGAGAAGAATAAAGTCCAAGCTAAAGAAAAGAAGAGAAAGAAAGAAACTATCTTTGGATCTACTGTCCAAAATTGGACGCTAACTGAAGAATTATAACACTGAAAGATTGGAGAATTAGAAGAAATGAAGGTTGTTGAGCAACAAATCACTATTTTTGGATCTAATTAGAAGAATTAAAGCTTCCTTTAATGTTTAACTTATAATTAAGCTAGCGATCAAGTACGCGTGTAACTTTAAAAATGATAAAAATTACTTCTAACCCAAAGCAATGCAAATTATCACATGATTTTGAAAGATTTTAGGGTCTGTTTGATACACCAACTTTTTTCTAGGAAGTTGGAATCGAATTTCAATTTCCACTTTTTCGCTGTTTGATAGCTTTTTTTTTCCATGGAATTGGTTTCCACCCAATTCCAAGGTACAACCACTTGAAATTGGTTTCCACCATTTTTTTGTTTTTAGCAATACAGACAAATTCTAAGATAAAGTGCAAAAAAATTTATCCCTTTAATTGACAAATTCCATGCAAAAAAAAAAAAATAAAAAAAAATTATTGTTTTGGCAATCTAAATATATTTTGTTCCCAATGGTAAAAAAAAATTATCCATTTAATTGACAATTTGCATTAAAAAAATCAAAGCCAAACGTATTATAATAGAAATGTGGAAAATTCTATCAATCAAACACCTTTAATTACAATTCCCGGTAAAATAATTCCAAGCAATTCAATTCCTTTCCACCCAAATTCCACTCTTGCTGGACCCTTAGCATTCATGGCGAACTATGTAGGCATTGCCATCGTAGCCTGCTCCACAATATTTTGCTTCTTTAATAGTGCTACATCCTAAAATCTTTGTAAATTCACCGCAAGTGTACGGTTCATTAACAAATAATAAATTGAATTTTAAATCTTAATATCGTCCCACGAGGATTTATTTAGTTCAATTTCTATTACCGTGACTTTAACCGAAACAATAAAATGAGAGTGTTTGTTGTGATGCAAATTATAACTAAATTAAATATATGCAATTATAAGTGATTTAACTAATTAAATGCAAGTTGTATTTAAAAGTAAGTTGAGGTGTTCTAATGGATGAAAAATGTATTAGGATTGCGAATCCCTATGCAATAATCCTTTTTTAACTTAGTTTTACACTTTCACAACACGGTTGAATTTTGAAAAATCAATGTTCTTATTTTATTCAACAATCTCTCTTGAGTAATGTTGAATTTATTGTCATATACGACTGACTATATTTCTATGACGGATGCGAATATATAAGAATGCATAAGTTTTTATGAACACTTATATACATATAGAGCATAGCGGTATATTTTTATTCCATATTGAATCTTACGACGATTTATACCATGTCGAACATATTCCCCTTCTTTCGAATGCATAAAACAAGCCACCAAAATTCACACAATTACGTGCACAATAATTGTGGAGAAAATAAATTTATAAACAAAAACGTGTTTTAATGTCAAGAATGTAAAAATAAATATTAAAAAGTCATATCACATTTTTTATCGTTCTCTTAGCACAAACAAATATAGCCTAGCATGATGGAAAGAAGAAAATAAACTGAATAATAAAGGAAAAAATTCACCAATTTAAATGTTGAATTGAATCCTTGCATCTTGATGTCCATCTTCACGTTCTTACCTCATTTTGTGCTCTAAAAAAGCTTAGAAATGTGTTGGAATGCATCCTCCTCCCTTAGGGACGACCCTAGGGCATTAAAAGATGTCTCAAGATTGATTTTCATAAGAATTATAATAATAAAAGGAAACCAAATTTTTCGCACCGGAAATGAGCTATACTATAGCATAGTACAAATCAATGCTATAGCATAGTTCAATGGATATCAACCTTGGAAGTTTCTGAAAATATGTATGCGGCCTCATAGAATTTATATTATGAGACCGCATAGCATTGCCAAGAATCGTAAAAGTTGCAATTTAGTACCTGAACTTCCTTTTCTCGTTTTTTGACATCTTTTCTCATTTCTTCTTCTTCCAATACTCCATGTCTTCACCAAATTGGTCTTTAACTCTTTCACATCCTCATTTCTGCTTCCGAGTCATCTTTCAACTATTTACATGTTGATTCCTAAACTTTTGTTTTCTTTCATTTTAATCATTTTTTGCTTATTTTTTTCAAATTTCCGCCACATTCATCAATGTTGTCCTACAAAACATAATTTATATTGAATTAAGCCATAATTCACATATTTATCAATAATTATTCATGTTTTGTGGCATAAATATGTGTGTAAAATGCACTTATCAATCTTACCGTGAAATAACTCAATCGAACTAGACAAATGACCTCTTAGAATAAATCTCGAACATGTTTTTCCTGTAAAATCTTATTGGAAGAAAAGACGCCGAGATATGAAAAGTAAAGACAATGAATGCATTTCAAAGGGTGAAAGTGACGAGGTGATAAATGTTGATGAGAGGCTACTAGATAATTCTTACTGGGCACTAGTTTGATTATTTTCCTCATTATCTTTAGCAAGCTGTGGGGCAAAAGCACAGGAAGTCTTAAGCTAAGTTAAAGGAACGTATGTCTTTCCATGTTACATTTTGAATCACTGCATAATTTGAAAGAAATGGAATTGGAAGCAGTGAACCTCTTGGGGACCTTCCTCACAAAAAGTAGATAAAAACTCTTGAGATAAAAAGCCAACGAAAACATACTAGGTGGAAGAATGTACTCTCGGAATGAGTAGAAATTGAACCAAAATATAACTTGTTTAAAGGAATATCTGTCTGGTGATCCCAACATGGATGATTCGAAAACCATGGTCTAAGCATACTATATGGGATGAGAGCGGAGCCAGAAAATGATGTTATGATGGGCTGAAATTTAAAATTTTTTAAACGAACTCATGCCATAAGAGATCGAGTTGAGGCTAAACTCATGAAATTCACGACAAAGAATGTGTGACACTCAATGAAATAAAAGAAGTTTAGATGTCTCATCCTACAATGTCCCACTAGATCTTTGTATCTTTTCTTACCAATTAAAAAATAAATGCTTACTTTAAGAAACATAAACCGACAACATGATCAGAATAAGAAAATGATACGTATCTACTAATGAAAAACTAAAAAATAACCTAATTAATAATGTCTTAAAGAATTTTGACGATCAATCTTTCCAAACAACTAGAAGCTTTGTCCTAAACACACAATAAAAAAAATACATTCATGTGTTATTCTCAAAATTATATTTGGTGTGTGTATCAATCTTATATACCACTACATTTCATAGTGAGTAAGGAATTTCATCCAAAGTAAGGAAATTCTATTAAGAATTTTGAGGTTCCAAAGAAATTAGATTTAGTTCACGTCCATGCTTGGCTCAACTTCAAGAATAGACTTATAGTCGGATTAATCTATAAATAAATAAGTTTTAAGAAATATTATTTTTATTGACAAGATCAAATTTCGAGCAAGTTATTTATTTTGATCATAACATCTATTTCATGGTCAAAATAAGTAAACTTTTTATATAAGTATAAATAAGTAATATGTGAAATCATGTGAAAAGAAAAAATTAATTACTTATAAGCTTCGCAAAACATGTAGTATCTCTTACTATTTAATAAGTTGTTTGTTTTTAGCTCTGATCAATACCAAAATATTTATTATAAATATAATCATAATTAAATTTAGTCAAACATGCATTAAATAAAATACATAATTTGACAATAAGCTATTCACATCAATGTTCTAAAATGCGTAATGCGTTGCGATGCGTCGAGGCCGAGAATCAAGAATCACAAGTTTAGTCGTGTCAATACGAAGAATAAGCGTCATAATGCGTTTCATATTTTTAATATTATTTTAATTATTTTTAATCAATGAAATTATTTTTAATCAATCAAAAAAAATTATATCAACTCACATATTATATACCTTCTATTGTCTTAGCCCATATAAGAAAATGAAAGCCCATTTATCACAACCCATCCCCAAACACACAGACCCAACCCAAGACACTGAACAAGTCGTCTTCCCCAGCTGGAGCCCAGAGACTAAGCCAAGAACTCCAATTGCTAATCAGGATTCTGTAGATGGAAACCAAGATTCTAGAACTCGAAGGAGGCATCACAAAGAGAGTTCTCTTGCTCGGCTACAATTATGGCTTCCAGGTTTGGGATTTGAAGAAGCAAACAATCATTTCGCCAGGTATGGTGGTGCTCGTAATTAGTTCACCCAACACTGCCATTAACAATTCACAAACCACAATCAAGATTCAAAAACAACCAATCATTTCGCCAAACCCCAATTAACAATTCACAAACCAATAAACAAGATTCAAAAACAATTCAAACAAGATCGCCCAAACAATTCACAAACCACAATCATTCCACCAAACCCCAATTAACAATTCAAAAACAGATCAAATAGATCCACCCAAACCGTTCGTCTTCCCCACCCGAAGGCCTGAGAGAATTTCCCCAAATCTCTAATCTCATGGTTTCTCTTGTAGAGAGGAGAGAGAAGCAATGGAGCTCCAACCACCGCCCTCGCCACCCCCCATTGCTGTCGAGCCAATCATAGTAACAGGAGGGTGCCACTGCCGTCGGAAAGAAGAAGAAGAGGAGGGTGGAAAGTGGAAACTCGAGAAGCCTCTTTCAATTCAAGTTCAATGCTTGCTTCAGTTGCTTGCAAAGTAACACAGTAAAGTTATACTTATCCCACATCGAAATCCTATAGATGAAGGCCAAGAACTTTTGCCTATAAATAAATGGGCCAACGAATTATTTATTTTCATAAGCTTCCTGGGCCTGCCAATTGGTGGGTTGAAAGTTGGAGTGTTTATAGTTAAAAAAAAAAAATTTAAAAATATATAATTAAAAAAATAAAAAATGCGCGCATTATTGGGCTTTTGCGTGCATTTTAGTGGTCAACGCGCATTTGTATACGCATAGCTCGAATGCGAGGCGTTTTGGCCACGACTCGCGCTTAGGCGCGCCTAGGCGCCGCATTTTGGCGCCTTTTAGAACACTGATTCACATTACATGTCAATAAAAGAATATTTCATAATTGTAGTCTTTAACAAAAGTTGGATAAATGAACATTGGGCTTGGGTTGGGGTAGGTTGGACTAACACAAATATTTGGGCTAAAAAATTAGGCTCCGTTCTCTTTGTTGTTTTCAAGTTGTTTTCTGTTTTCGATTTTCCAAAATACCAAAAACACATTCTCTTTTTCATTTTCAAAAACGAATTTTTGAAAACACGCAAAATAACGAAAACACGGGAAACACCCAATTTCTTCTTCATCTTTCTTCTTGGCTCCTTCCTCCTCTTTCTCCTTCCTCTTCATCAATCTCTCTTCGAGTTCTTTTTCTCTCATTCCTCAAAATTGTATATCATCTTCCTCTACCATCCCAAAAATTATAGATGTACCTGGTCCCAAAGAAAATCAGAAAACAGTTACAATAAAATCATGGGTTCAGTGGTAATAACAGTGGCGCAGGATGGAAGTACCGATTTCACGACGATGCAGGAAGCAATCGACGCCTTGCTGTTGGGCAACAAGTGCCGGACGGTTATTCGATTGGTGCTCGATGGAAACAGTGTTGAAATAGAACAACACCACCACCTAAATCGACCACCACCAAGTTTTTCTTCTACCTTTATTTGAATTCAGTAAGTGAAAATTTTCTTTTAGGCATCAAATTTTTACTGTTTATTTTGGAATGTTGGTGTGAAGGCGTCTATGGATTTTGGATTGTTAGTGTGAAGGAACGCCCCATGAAGCTTTGACCTTTGCTCTTAGTTATCTAGGAGTGAAAGACCTTCTATCTGTGCAAAGGGTATGCAGGTCCTTCTGTTCCACAGTTAGAGGTAATCCCTTATTGTGGGTGATCCACGATTTGACTAAGGTCAGTTACTCAACCTGCTGTTTTTATTGATCTTCTATTTAGTAATAGTTTTAGTTGGATTTTGGCTTTGGAATAAGTTGGAACTTGGATAATGAGCATGCATCTTAAGTTCCTTTATGTTGGCAAAATGTGTAAAATGCCTTATTAATAACAAAGCCTTGTTTTGGTAAAATTCTGTATTGATGTGTTTTTGTTTGTAAGTGCATAGACGTTGTTCTTGAAAACATGTGTATATTATCTAGTGGTGAGTATTTTGGTTTTGATGTCTGGTATGTTATTCATAGAAAAGACCACTCAACTTCATAAACTCTCCGGCGCATTTATATGACAAAAATATGCCTGAACTAATTTTATTTGAATCCTTAAACTTATTGATTGCTTTCATCAGAAGGCTCCCAAAACTCACCACACTGAATTTTGTATAAATTTTTCTTTTGTATCATTATCAAAAGCAACCCATTATAAGAAATTGCTAATAAGTTCATTATAAAGCAATAGATTGGCCTTACTACAACAAGAAGTTGCTAGGTGTGAGACTTGTAAGTCATTTCTTCATTGTATCATATATTGGAATTCCTCGTCCAACTTAAAAACCAACTATATGGGGGGAGGGGTTGATAAAGCAATGCATTCCTGCTAAAAATACAGGGTTTAAGGATCATGGTTAACAAGGGTAGTTCATTGACTACACCACTATAAATAGCTTGTCCACTATTTCCTCCATTTTCCAGTTAGTTAATTTCACCATTTATCTCAAAAATTGAAGTTGACTTGCATTACTAGAAATTATTACAGCATCATTGTTACAACAATCACTTTGTGCAAATCATTGCCATAATTAGATTCATACTTTAAAGTTGAGAAGATAATTGCTACAACATAGTTTCATTTCTCTATAATCTGCATCTTGTTTGTTATAACTAAAAATCAGTAGTCTTTACAATTCAACTACGGTTGTGATTTAATAGGTTAGCATACATTCTTGAATTCGGAACTCCTATAGCTACCACAAGCTCAAATTTATCCTCAATGTATTCCATCCCCTTTCCAGACACACTTTATCCTTCCAGAGTATTTGATGCCAAAGGATCAGGTACAACTCTTGATGAAGCAAAAGATGTGTTGAAGAAAGTTGGGGTTGCTGATGATGAGATGGCAACTCTAGAAATGCAATTAGTCCATGCAGCCAACAATGCTACCACCAAAGATACTGCTAGGCATCTAAGTTTTGTGAGTACGGGTATTCAAAATGATGGTAGGAAGGTTATTGCAAATAGCGAGAAGACAGAAGCTGCCAGAGAAAAGTGATTCTGAAGATGATGAGAAGGTTGAGATAGCACAGAAAGATGTCCCAAGTGCAGTATTTGGAGGCTTGGTGCGAAAAAGAGAAGAGAGAGATAATGAAGTGGAGGCTGATGGCTCAGCTGCTGCTAAAAGTAAAGAGAATGGTGAATGTTGACCTCAAAAAAAGACCTCTAAGCCGTCAACAGATAAGTCTTCGAGTCAGTTCTTCCCTGTACACGGTAGCAAGTCTTTAGTCACTCGTGGCCCATTTCCAGTGGGGGTGGAGGAGGCCGCGAGCACTCCGACGGTCAAGTCAGTTTTCAGATAACCAGAAAGAGGTCACCGACGGTCAAACAATCGTCGGGACGTGGTTCAAAATGTACTAAAGTGGCAAAGTGTGTATACTAAGGGAGAGAGAGTAACTTATATTGATCAAATGTTCAAAGTCCCAATCCTTCTTTTGGCATAAGGTGGAGCTACTTATAAGGATAGGAAGAGGAGAATTGTCGGATGAGGAGACGCGTGGCACCAGATCTTTACGGGTAGTCTCATCTTAGGCATTACCCTGTCAATCCAGAGGTTGGAGGATTATTAAATGTTATTGTAGATGTGGCTAAATTGACCGTTCGAACCTGCCACACGTCCCATCAATCAGTCAGGGATTTGACTTGGAAAGATCTTGGTAGGGGCGAGGTAGGGCAGGTTTGTGGTGAGTCGTAGGTGCAGAGTGCGGGCCTTTGCATCAGCCGCGGAGTGCGAATGAGTTCGGTTCTGACGTGTGTGAGGACGCTTCAGCTCGGAGAGGCTAATTCAGTTCGTCCATATGAAACACGTGGGGTTGGTTTCGTCTGAATCGTGGCGGGTCTCAATAGACCTGTAACAATACTCCCTCAAGTCCATGTATGAATTAATTATATAATGCGTGGACTTTTCAAAGAGTCGATTTGGTTGTAGAGGTGCTTAAGTCGTAGTGGGGCAAATAGTTGTGCGGATATGCCCCTGGCTGAAAGATGAGGTGATGAATGTTGTGCCTTTAAATGGTCGACCTGTGCAATCCCGTAACAAATGGTCCCTTAAATAGTGGTGTAATAATCCGAGGCAATCAGAGGTTTGGTAGACAAAGCAAAAGCGACTATTGTTGCCTACTGTAGACTGACGGAGTCTGTTCCACTAGTGGGATGGGTTCAAACAAGAAGGGGAGAAGCGAATCCCACGAACTGGAGAACATTGCAAAAATAGGTGTCAAGACAAAGTTGTCACCATGTTGGACTCTTAAAGGGTCCATCTGATTGGGGATGGCGACTATGAGGGAAGCCAAGTGATAAGTGTATTTTTACACACTTATTAAGCACTTTTATGGAGCTTTTTATTGATGAAATTGAGTAAATTTCTATGCATAATTGTGTAATTTTTACTTTTGTAGGCTAAAATCCTGACAAGAAGGAGAACGAAGCTAAAAGAAGTAAAAAAAAAGGACTTAAAACATACAAATTTGTGAAGCTGGGGACTAAAGTGCGCAAGCCAGAAAGTTGAAGGACTTGAAGTGCAATTTATCAAGGGCCTAAATGAAATAAAAGTCAAATTCTGAGGACCAAATTGTACAAGATGAAAGATGAAGGACCTGGCATGCAAATATGGAAGGGACTAAGCTGCAAAATAATTTTTTGGATTGAACCATGCGACCGCATGGCTTGGGCAGAGACGTCAAATTGTTTTCTCAGCCCTTCTAGGCGACCGCATGGGATATAACCATGCGATCGCATAGAGTTAAAATTTGTTGGTGGTTTAAATTTCGTCAACTTTTGTTTTTGGCCCAACTTGCATTATTTTCTTGTTGTTTATTGGTAGATATTTTAGGATATTTATTTTGTGTCTTAAAATATCTCTTTATATCTATTATATCTATTATATTTTATAACCTATATATATTAGATAATATCAACTCTCTCCTTGACATACATTCTCTCCTCTTGCTAGATTTCCTTCTTTTCTCTCTCTTTTTCTCTCTTTTAGTTATATATTTCCTTTGTGTCTTAGCTCATTTTGGGAACAAAAATTGGATATAGCAAGGAGATCAACCTAAAGAAAGCTGGGAGAAAACCCATTGGAGGAGTGCAAACCTACACTAAAAAATGGGTTTATCTACACTTTTGTATTCCTTCATTTAATTTTCCCATGTTTGTAATGTTTTGTATAATTAAATCTCTTTGTTATCATTTATCTATGATGAGCTAAGTAGTTTTGTGTTGGAATTTATGTAATAGCTTAACCAAAGTTTCATTTATATCTTGTTTTGTATTGAATGATGCATATCTATAATTTATTAAATATCACATCAAGGGAGAATCAATTTTTGGACGATTTTAACCCCATTACAATTTAATTATTTCAATAATATCCAACTTTTCGTTTTTCAATATGTATTTAATTTACAAAATGTAATAAATACTACAAAATTCTTATTCATGCATGTATTCCCCATATTCATTTAATATAAATGATTTAACATTCATTCTCACGTATATATTCATTGGTATTAATTCTAAATTAATTAACATTTACGTTAATCCATGTATCGTATTTACCATTTATTTTCATTTATACATTTAGTTGTAATTCTAATACATTTAATTGCATTTTACTATTTACTTGCTTGTATAATAATTAGCATTTTATTTTCAAAAACTTGCATACGTCTCATATATTTGATTAAAAATAGTGAATGAATGATCAAATATTACTTTCACTGTACTCATAAAATGTTACAGAATAACGTGCAAAGCACGTTCAACATTAACTAGTCTTATCAAAAGCATGGTGTTTTAATTATTGTGTTTAATTGACTATTATTTACTTGATCACTAGATGATGTGTTTAAGTGGTTGGGGGTAATTATTGAGAAATTGTTACACTAACTAGACCAAAATAATTAATGCCCTAAGTTGTGTAGTATACTATGCTTGTTTAGGTGTATAGAGATATACATCTACCTTAGATGACCCTTGAGTATTCTCACAACAATTTAATGTAATTGGTTATGTGTTAATCGGCATAGAGATATCGTGGATATGCTTAATCAATTAGGATTAATTTCACTCGAGAGAGACTATTAACTAAAATTGGATCGGGTCTTACCTTGTATTTTGGTCAGATTGCATCTACGCATTGTTGATTTGATATTAATGAAATGACGGTTAAGCGAAATCATAAATTCCAACCTCTTTTAAATCAAACATCCGACTACCTTCTAAATTACTATTTGAAATTTTAAATCGAAATCCTTTCATTTGTCTTTCAAAAATTTCCAAAGATTCAATTGTGTGTGTCGTTCGTTAACTTAAAATCAATACACTTATAATTGGATAAACACTCTTCGAGGGATGGACTCAAACTCAAAAGGTCCATTTTACTACTTGATCACGATCCGTGCGCTTGCGGCATAGTTTTTTGGGCGATCACCAAGTTCTGTCTCGGCCGAGGCGATTTGAAGTTAGCAACTCTGAGGGGAGCTGCAACACAATTCTAAGTTCTGAGGAGAGCTGTTGCAACACTAAGTTCTGCTCTGACGAAGCGATTAGAGTTGGCAGCCCTAAGGAAAGCTGTCGCAACACTAGGTTCTGCTCTGATGAAGCAATTACAGTTTACAGCCCTGAGGAGAGCTGTCGCAACACTAAGTTCTGCTCTGACGAAACGATTGGAGTTGGCAGCCCTGAGGAGAGCTGTTGCAACACTAAGTTCTGCTCTGATGAAGCGTTTGGAGTTGGCAGCCCTGATGAGAGCTGTTGCAACACTAGGTTCTGCTCTGATGAAGCGATTGGAGTTGGCAGCCCTGAGAAGAACTGTCGCAACACTAAGTTCTGCTCTGACGAAGCAATTGGAGTTGGCAGCCCTGAGGAGAGCTGTCGCAACACTAAGTTCTGCTCTGACGAAATGATTGGAGTTGGCAGCCCTGAGGAGAGTTATCACAACACTAGGTTCTGCTCTAACGAAGCGATTGGAGTTGGCAACCCTGAATAGTCAGCTTTGGGACGTGTGCATGAATTGGAGGCTTTCGCGTTTTTCCAAGGCAATCATGCGGTGTTTGCTTTCTTCCAAAACACGCTTTCCTTCCTCATAAATGGTAATCATGGCGACGGCTCTATTGTCTCCCAGGTGACGCGTCTATGCTTTGCGTGAGATGCACTGCTTCATCAGGGCCCTTGTTCTGTGTGACCTTTGAATTCAATGGTGATTACAAGCCTTGGATTTGAATGGCATAGATCTGCTTGGAGATGATCCAACGGCTGGGGTGATTCTTGAAATGCCTATATAAAGTCCTGTCCTTCGCCATTTCACTCTTTACTTTTACTAAAATTTCTAAAGAGCTCTCACGTTCCTTCTGCTCATTACACTGGTTTTCCTCTCCGGCAAGTGTCAAAGTTTCCGGCTAATACATTGGTGATTTTGGCGAGTAAGGACCACATTCGACTTTAGGTAACTAAGTATTTCCTTCTCTTCATCCATTTTTTTTTCTTTCAAATTTCAAAAAATCTTCTGAGATGGCGACTAAGGGTACTGTCAGTGTGTTTTCGAGTGGGGCGAGGCGAGGTGATGAGGGTAGTGAACCTAGGAAACCCATAGTCATTTTCCCGGACGAACTGGCTAGGGTCATTAGGTCTGGAAAGAACATTAGGAGGCGCCCAGCCTCCCTTGTAGATACTTCAATCCAGTGGAGGGCCTCTAAATATCGTTCGAAGGCCACTCCGGCGCTTCTGGAGAAGTGTAGGAGAATTTTTAGGATACCTGATAGTGTAGAACTGATAGTGCCTGGGTCGGATGAGAGAGCCTGCTATCCAAGGCCGGGGTGTGTGGCAGTAAGTGAGAATCTCCTTAGGGCTGGCCTTAGGCTTCCATTCCATCCCTTTTTTAGGTTAGTGCTCTGATCATACGGGGTGGCCCCAACCCAACTTAATCTGAACTCATGGTCCCAGTTAGTAGGGTCATGGATGCTCTGGCACAAAGTTAGCCTCGGAGTGGACTTGTCGTTTAGTGTGTTCCACTCCATTTATTTCCCAAAGAGCATTGTCGAGGTGGAGAGTAAGGGATGGTACTACTTGTCGCCATGGGGGTCCCACTCTCCATTCATCGACGGTCTGCCCTCTTCAATCAAGGGATGGAAGAGCTCCTGGTTCTAGGCGGCTGGGAGATGGGATACCATGGAGAATGATCCCATGGCTCTCCTGACAATCTCCACCTCTTACTCCACTCCTCATAAGTCTCTTTTCCCGACGTGATGTACTTTGATTATTTCTCTCATATTTTTAATATTTTTGCTGCTTGCAGATTCTCTCCCGAGGTGCGAGATATCCGAAGAGAAGTGGGACATCATCGGTGACATCTATTGTCTCCCGGCCAAGGAAAGGAGCTACGACAAGCTGATTGAACTGAACACTGCCTTCGTACTCCACGGACTGATGGCGAGCTAGAATAAGTCCTCGGTTCTTCACTTCGTTCAATTAGTATTTACTGAACTCCTCGTACTTAGCAAAGTTTTGGTTCTACAGGTATATTTCGAATAAAAAGCCATTGAAGCTTGACTTCGCTATAATAAGTCGCAGCATAGCCGAGGCGAGACCACTAAAAACCAGTTCGGCTGCTTACAAGAAGCAGGCCGAACGGTTAAGTTCGTTGAGCAAGACTTAGCAGGGTGCTGAGGAGGACGAGACGGAGGAAAGAGCCTCCCTCGTCAGGAATAAGAGGCCGAGGCCGACACAAGACATGGCCACCACTTCTGCCCCATCTAAAACTATTCCCCCTCCCGCCGAAGTAACTGTTGTCGTCCCCTCCAATGCACAAGCCGTGGTTCCTATATATTCATATCCTACTGAGGGGACGAGGAGGAGGTTGAAGAGGCCAGCCAGGTCGGCTCAGCAGAAGGAGTCCGACTTTTTGGGGAACAAAGAGGACGAGCTTTCCGAGGCTGTGCTGAAGATGCTCCCTCCTGAGACGGCTGCTGCTACACGGGTCCATAATAGATACTGGACCGAGGACTGGCAAAACCATGTCGCCTCGTGCGAAGCAGAGGACCTCCTCGAGGCCAACAATGCTTGTATTGCCAGGGCCCTAAGTCTTGGTACGACGGTAGAGGACTTAATCCGAGGCCTTCAGAAGAAGAATGAAGAGTTGTAGCTGAGGGTCAAGACCTCCGCCACCTGAGAGGAGGAAGTGAACAAGGCCAAAAGGACCGTTGAGGAGGCGGAGGAGAGGAGGACTGAAGCCGAGGTGAAGATGGACTCTACTGAAATCCAAGTTAATCGACTGAGGAACGAACTTCATGAGTCCACTTCCCAGGTGGCTGTGCTGACGAAGAGAATAGATCAATCCAATGAGCATCAGCTCATGTCCTCTGAGGCTTTGGAGGCAGCCAACAAGGAGAAAGCCGAACCCAAGGTACTGGCCAGGGCTCAAGCAAAGGAGATTGAGTCCCTGAAGGCTAAAATGAAGACAGCTGGTGAGGCGGCAGTCCAGAAGTATAAAGACAACTTCGATTCCACTTTGGAATATGACGACTTCGCCAACTACTGGGCTTCATGGAGTGCCCAAGAGATCATGTCTCGCCTGCGCGAGAAGCAGCCCGAGCTGGACATCGGACTCATAGAGGCTGAGTTCGGCGGACCTGCTAGTTGTCGGCCTAATGTGGCGGAGGCGGAGGGAGAGGGGGAGGGGGAGAGCTGCCAGAAGAGCGTAGTGGGGAGGAATGAATCTTACTTTTGTAATGGCCTCAGTCTCTCTCAATTTTGTAATGGCTTCGGCCCACAATTGTAACTTTTTCGTACTTAATGAAAATTTCTTTCATCATTATTGCTTCTTTATATTGTATTGGCTTCGTCCAACTAATCACATCGTCTAGTGTTACCGCCTCGCATGTTTACTTGAACTTTTACCACTTAAGGAAATGACAAGTAAATCACTTCAAACTTTAACCACTTAAGGAAATGGCAAGTAAATCACTTTGAACTTTCCCCACTTGAGAAAATGGCAAGTAAATCACTTCGAACTTTAACCACTTAAGGAAATGGCAAGTAAATCACTTCGAACTTTAACCACTTAAGGAAATGGCAAGTGAACCGATCGTGGTTAAATGTGTACTTACGATTTTGTCAAAGATGGCACCTGCACCATTTTTTACTAGACCGTTATCCTTGGAAGTGATCCCTATGGGTTTGTACCTCGGTAAGGTTGTTGAATGTGCACTTGCAGTTTTATCAAAGATGGTACCCGCACCACCTTTAGTTAGGCAGTTATCCTTGGAGGTAATCCCTGGTGGGTTTGCACCTAGGCAAAGTTGTTGAATGTGTACTTGTAGCTTTGTCAAAGATGGCACCCGCACCACCTTTGTTTAGGCTGTTAGTTTGCACCTCGGCAAGGTTGTTGAATGTGCGCTTGCAGCTTTGTCAAAGATGGCACCCGCACCACCTTTCATTAAGCTATTATCCTTGGAGGTGATCCCTGGTGAGTTTACACCTCGGTAAGGTTGTTGAATCTGTGAACCGATGATTGTTGTGAGAACGGAGTGGAAAGTGGAATCAGTTCATTCATTGATAATGAGATTTACATAATTGCAATACTATTGGTAGTACTTCCTCAAGTGCTCGATGTTCCAAGGGTGGGGCATTATTTTCCCCTCCAGATTTTCAATTTTGTAAGTGCCAGGTCGTACTTCTTCATAGATTTGGTACGAACCATTCCAGGTAGGACCGAATGTCCCTGCGCCCGGGTCTTTAGATGATGAAAAAACTTTGCGGAGTACCAGATCGGTGATGCGAAAGATTCTCTTTTTCACCTTGGCATTGTAGTAACGCATCATCTTGCGCTGGTTGTCTTTCATTTCTTCAAGGAATTCAAGTTCGAGCCCCCTTAGACCATCATTCGTTATTTCGTTGAAGTGGATGCGACGAGGAGAGGGGACACCAACCTCAACAAGGGTCATAGCTTCGGCCCCATACGCCATAGAGAACGAAGTTTCCCCTGGTTAAAAAGAATGTTAAAACCAGCTTAAATCTGAAGCCCGCAACCGGGCGCCCAAAATTGGTACCTTGGCGCCAAGATTCCTACCGGTTGCTGTGCTCTATCCTGACGGCTTGGCGCCCAGTTCCCTGTTGGTTTTGGCCACATTTTCCCACGCCTTGGCGTCCAGAATGGGGCCTTGGCGCCGAGATTGCTGTCTCCTTGCATTTAGCCCATGATTTTCACCTTTCTTTCTCTTCATTTATCATTGTCCCATGCTCCCTTTTTTGTGATTAATCATTTATCTTCATTCCAGGCTCCAAAATGTGTCTTTTCCTCCCAAGTTATCTAGGCTATAAAACAACATGAACACACACATCAAAACGTTCAAAAGTGCTCGCGAACAAACCAAAAACTACGAAATAAGGGCGTTTGTTCGATGCACAAATTGCACTTATCAAATACCCCAAACTTAGTTCATTGCTTGTCCTCGAGCAAATATAAAAATGCGCAAAGTTATAATGTAGGAATGAAGTCCTTATCGTTCCAATGCAAGCAAGTGTGTGAAGAGTTAGATACAGCGTTGAGCTATCATAGGCTGACTCACTCCCGACCTTAAAAGTCAATTATTCATTTACGCCGCTCATGGGGGTTCACACATACCCCCAAACTTGTTTTTCTTTCTCTTTCCAAGGTGTATTTTAATTTTATTTTCAATAATAATCCTTACACCGCTCAAGTTTTGTCATGTTTCGCTAATTGCAGTTCAACGTGTTGATAAATGTGATTCGCCTTATTTTTTACTACTTCAACCTCCAAGACTCAACCAAGTTACTAACCTTTCATCAAAAGTCTAATTCTCTAAAACAAGTATTCGAGGTTTAATCACTTCATAGGGTGCGTCTTCTGTTTCATGCACTTTTTTTCTTTTTTTTTTTGTTTTGTCGTCGCTTCATTAAGCTTTCTAGATGACCCATGTAGCGAGTTTTAGGTCGGTGACTCCCAAATCAGATGACTTTAGGGCACCAGATTTTAAACCCTTGCAGACTTATTCACTCAAGTCATAAAGGCTACGAAGAAACACTTTACAGTTGTCCTCATTGGGATCTTTTGTAGTGATTAGTGCAATGTCTCTTAATAAACACTCATTCTCGAAAATAGACCCTTAACTTAAGGGTTTCACCTAATTTTCATCCTATTGGTTTCAGACAGTCCACACAGAATTTTTGCACACTGGAATCCACATCTATCATCATGTCTCACTACAGCAGTTCAACCATCCAAAAATCCTAATTTTGGTTCGAGGGTATAGCGATATTCATAGGTTGTTTGGATTTGATCTCTAAGTTCACTAATCCAACTTACTCCATTTATGAATCAACACAATTCAGTCCAATGGTATATGTAACTCTCGTGCGTTAAGGGTGACATGCTTTGCAATGGTAAATAAGAATTTACTCAAACACAACCCATTCATAATGCATAATGAACTGAGTGTAGATGGTGGACTGTAAGTAGTCAACCCGTGTGTCTATTCTGTTTTGCCAAGTTGTAGTGTCATCCCGCCAACGGGTTGTGTCTGTCTGTAACTGGTTCATGTTCAAGTTCAGCAACGCAAGTTGCCCAAGCATGGCCCTGGAGATGTCATCATCCTGCAACAGTGGGGGAGTAGGTGGTGCTGATGGAGTAGGTCGGGGGAGCTAGCACTGTCCCGATGTGTCGGGGGTTGATCACGAAGTTCCCGTGAGAGTGGTTTGGTGGGATGTAGGACCTCGTTAGATTCTCGAGTGGGGACACCCGCTTGTGTACAAAGATCATGTATGAGTGAAGGGTGTCCCAAACTCCCAGTGTTCGACGATAAGATATGCCTAATGCTATCAAGAATGACCTGCCCGACATTTATAGATAAACCCCGCTGAATAGCATAGTTGAGGATGGCCCGTTCCTTTGGTACTTCACTAAGATTGCTACTTGGCATCAGTTTAGCACAAATAAAGAGGTGCCACATCTTGCAGTGAATTTTAAACTAATGAAAGTGAATAAAATTTGGGTCTAGGTGAAGTAAAATTCGAAGAAGTTATCAAATTGTAAATGCCCTGGGAATGATTTCATCGCACTCTCGACAATGTTTCTCAACCTATCGTATTACCTCAATCAGATTTTTTCACAATTTATAGGCAAGAACCTCTAAAGTGATCATATTCCCTCTCTCGAGCGTCAAATAGAAACCAATTCTATAATTTAATCCTAATATCTCTATTTTGAATTAAAAGTATAGAAACTACACATGCATGCTTCTCATTTCAAATACGCCTCAAAGATTCGTATCTTCTCTCAAACTCTACGAAACCTAAGTTATGTTATTCTAGATCACACCTAAATCTCCCTCTCTCGAGCGTCAAAATTTAGGCATCAAATCATCCAGTTATTGATCAAGTAATTGAATGCATTAAACTCAGTAACATAAATAAATCAATAGAAAATCCGAAAGAGCTAACTAAATAAGCGTCAAAACATGTCTCAAGTTGATTACAATCAAACCCTAGATCTAGAAAATTAGCTCATAATTAAATCAACAACATCCATATGATTTATAATAGAAAACATGGAGCAAAGAGAGAAAAAAAAACTCTTTGAAGATATTTCCCCTCGATGCTTCACGATCTCCTCCTTTGATTCTTCAAGTCTTGATGTTCTTCTTCTTCAAAAACACTTCCAGCCGTCCAGATTCTTTCCTAGTAGTCCAAAGAAATTTTCAACAATGTTCTATGATGTTCACGTGTTCTCTTGGCTGCCCAACCTCTTGAACTAGGTTTAGATACTCCTTTTTATATGTGGTCGAGTTTTGGGAGACTTTTTATCAGGTTTGGGCCGAAAAAGAATGTTAAAACTAGCATAAATCTGAAGCCCGCAACCGGGCGCCTAGAATTGGCGCCAAGATTTCTGACTGTTGCTGTGCTCTATCCTGACGCCTTGGCGCCCAGTTCCCTGTTGGTTTTGGCCACATTTTATGGCGCATTGGCGTCCAGAATGGCGCCTTGGCACTGAGATTGCTGTCTCCTTGCATTTAGCCCATGATTTTCACCTTTCTTTCTCTTCATTTATCATTGTCCCGTGCTCCCTTTTTTGTGATTAACCATTTATCTTCATTCCAGGCTCCAAAACGTGTCTTTTCCTCCCAAGTTATCTAGGCTATAAAACAACATGAACACACATATCAAAATGTTCAAAAGTGCTTGCAAACAAACCAAAAACTACGAAATAAGGGCATTTGTTCGATGCACGAATTGCACGTATCACCCATAGGACTTATGGGAGCTCATCAACCCAGACCCCTTTCAAGGTTTCTAGCTTCCTTTTTAAGGTGAGTTTGATGGTTTTGTTGACTGCTTCGACCTGGCCGTTGGCTTGGGGTGATGAGGTGAAGAGACGTATTTTCTGATTCCGAACTCATCACATAGGTCTCTGATCTTTTTATTGTCAAACTGTTTATCATTATCTGAAACTAGTGAATGAGGTATCCCAAATCTGCATATGATGTTCTTCCAGAGAAACTTCGAGGTGTTCACCTCGGTGATCTTTAATAACGACTCGGCCTCAACCCATTTTGTGAAGTAATCAATTGCGAAAATGGCGAAGCGAGCGTTTTCTCTTCCTTTAGGCAAAGGGCCAATGAAGTCCACTCCCCATTTGGCGAACGGCCAAGGAATGGAAATGACAGTAAGTTCTTGATATGGCTGCCTTTGCACGTTGGAGAAGCGTTGGCATTTGTCGCACTTGCGTACGAAGTCAATTGAATCCATTTTTAGGGTTGGCCAGTAATATCCTTGCTTAAGTACCTTGTAGGCTAGGTAAGGCCTCCGTAGTGATTCCTACAAACTCCTTCGTGGACTTTCCTTAAAATGCAGTTCACTTCTTCTCCTCTAGTACATCTGAGGAGGGGGATGAGAATCCCCATCTGTACAAAATATCATCTTGCAAGACGAAGTGAACAGCTCTTCTTCGAAGTCGTCGAGCTTCGATTTCATTGTCTGGCAAGGTCTGTTCTTTCAAATAAGCTAAAATAAGCTGCATCCATGGCGAGGTGCTTTCAATCCACATCTGTTCTTAGCCCCTTTTGATGGAGGGTTCGGCCAGATGCTCAATTAGTACTATCCTGAGGAGTTCGGAATCATTGCTACTCGCCAGCTTTGATAGACCATCTGCATGGGAGTTCTCTTGCCGTGGTACTTGTATTACTTCGAATTTCTCAAAGTTGGGGAGGAAGTTATGACTAACTTCAAGTATTCTACCATGTGTTTGTCTCTGGCCACGAAAATCCCATTGACCTGGTTTACCACCAGTTGTGAATTACTGTTGATGATTAATTTCTTCACTCGTAGTTCCCTAGCCAATCGTAGTCCAGCTAGGAGGGCTTCGTATTCGACCACATTATTGGTGGCTTTGAATCCAAGCCTTACTGCGCAATTAAGTTTATGCCCTCCGGGCTCTGTAAGACCACACCGGCTCCGGAGCCAATCTCTCCGGAAGAACCGTCCACAAAAAGACTCCACGTGGGTGTTTCTGCCGGCTCCATATTCACTTCAACCTCTGGGGCCTTTGCAAATTCCGCAACAAAATCAGCTAGGGCTTGACCTTTGATTGTCGTCCTGGGTGTGTAAGTCAAGTCGAATTTACTGAGTTCCACTACCTATTTTAGTAGCCTTCTCGAGGCGTCTGGCTTCTGAAGTACTTGCTTTAGTGGATAATTTGTCAAAATGTGTATACTATGGGCCTGAAAGTATGGTCTTAGCTTTCGTGATGCAGTAACCAAGGAAAGAGCCAACTTCTCTATGTATGGGTACCTAGCTTCGGCTGGGAGCAGAGACCTGCTCGCAAAGTAGATTGGCAGCTGGCGCGTTCCCTCTTCTCTCACAAGTACTGAGCTGATTGAATCGTTTGTCACTGCCAAATATAGTAATAACGATTCTCCATCCTTGGGCTTGCTTAGGAGGAGAGTTCGTCCCAAGTAGTTTTTCAACTCTTGAAATGCCTCTTCGTACTCCGGGGTCTACTGGAACTTCTTTCCACCCTTGAGGATTTTAAAGAAGGGTACACACGTTTCAATGGCCCTTGAGATGAAGCGATTGAGTGCGACTACTCTGCCAGTAAGCCGTTGCACCTCTTTGGGCTTCTGTGGCGATCTCATTTCAATCAAGGCTTTGATCTTCCCCAGATTGGCTTCGATTCCTATCTGATTCACAATGTAGCCCAAAAACTTACCAGAGGCTACGCCAAAAGTACATTTGAGGGGGTTCAGCTTCATTTGATATCTTTTCAGAATCTGGAAGGCTTCGTCTAAATGCTTGATATGCTCATTAGCCTGGAGACTTTTCACGAGCATGTCATCAACATAAACTTTCATCGTTTTTCCGAGCTGATTGGCGAACATTTTGTTGACCAACCTTTGATAGGTGGCTCCCGCGTTTATCAGTCCGAAAGGCATTACCTTATAGCAATACAGCCCCCTATCAGTGTAAACGAGGTACTATCCTCGTCGCCTGGGTGCATGGGGATTTGATTGTAACTGGAGTAAGCGTTCATAAATCTAAGCAACTCATGCCCCACAGTTGAATCTACCAGCTGGTCAATTCGGGGAAGTGGAAAGTTATCATTTGGGCAGGTCTGATTGAGGTTGGAGAAGTCAATGCAGACCCTTCACTTGCCATTGTGCTTCTTGACAAGCACAGGATTTGAAATCCACTTCGGATAGACGGCCTCCCTAATGAAGCCATTGTTGATCAGCTTCTCCACATCTTCCTTTAGGGCCTCGTACCTCTCGTTATTCAATGACCTCTTCTTCTACCTATGAAGCGTGCACTTCGAGTCGATCTGTAAATGGTGACAACTGACCTTTGGGTCTATTCCAACCATGTCTTTGTGTTTCTAGGCGAAGACATCCACATTTCTCCAGAGGAAGTTTTTCAACCCCTCTTTCACTCCATCCTCCAGCTCATTTCCGACTTGCAAGACTTTAGATGCATCTTGCGGATCAGCTAGGAAACTTTTCAACTCTTCCATCGGAGTGATGAGGATTCTGATTCAATGATCCTCGGGTCCAATTCTTCCAAGGACATTTCGGGTCTGGCCTCTGCCATCTCAACATCTTGAATGGGGGGTTACCCTTCTTTAGGGACCTTTGCAATTTCAGCGTCGTGGAGTATCATGTTAACTCGTGGTTCAGCTTTTCTCAGGGAATTGAGGTAGCATTCC
This sequence comes from Osmanthus fragrans, assembly GCA_019395295.1. NCBI lineage: Eukaryota > Viridiplantae > Streptophyta > Magnoliopsida > Lamiales > Oleaceae > Osmanthus > Osmanthus fragrans. The sequence goes on from CM033358.1 coordinate 832,052, forward strand.
CTGGAGCCCATCTGATCGCTCTGACAATAGCAATTTCCCTTTCAGTAGAAAATTTCATGCACAAGTGATGAATGGAGGTGACGGCCCACAATTCTTTCAGGGCAGGTCTTCCTAGCACCCTGTGGTATGCAGATTGACGATCCACCACAAGGAATTCCATGAAGTGGTGTGCCACTTGGGGTGCAGTTCCCATTTCAACAACCAGGGTAATGCATCTCAACATCTTGAATAGGGGGTTACCCACGACTCTAACCACCAGAGCGTCGTAGTGAGGATAATGCACACCAGTTGCATCCTCCTGGGTGAATAAAATAGGCTCTACAGCCCTTCCTCTTTGGGATTGACTTACCACATAGCTGGCCATAGGTAGGTCCTTGGCCTCTCTAGTGTAATTCCTTTAAGCGTTCTTGATTTCACCTCCCTTGTGGGGCCCTCCAATGATTGTGTCAATTTCACGGATGGGTTGGCGCTCATCTGCTGCGACGAGGCCTCTTCTAGGGCGTTGTCCACCTCGGGGCCTTTCCCTTTCTTGATTCCTATCATTCTGAGGCGAATACCGCCTTTCTTCTCTTCTCCTTGGGCACCTTTGCCTTGGTGCATCGTCCCGATTTTGGTTCTCCCATGTATTTCTAGGGTTGCTCCTTGACCTGTTAGCGTCTTTGCAATCCCTTGTGTCGTGGCCATAGAAACGGTGAAAAGTGCAATATGGCTGCATCTCCTCTTGAGGCCTATTTCTAGGCCCACCGCCTCTTCCTCTATTTCTAGAGGTTGAGGGTCGTCCAACGTTCCTAGTTGGGTTGTTAGCATTGGGTTCGACATTCTCATAGGCCAAAGTTGGCATGGCGTTTAGTGTTGATGTGGCCAACGCTTGCCCCAAAGTGGGAACTATAATATGTCTAGCATGCGTCCATTGGTTTATCATTTGAGATGTTGGACCCCTATCGATCTGCCTTTGGGGAGGGGAAAATCCATGTGCCGCCTTATTTCTGTGGTCAATCATCTCCTCGTTGACAATCTCAACCTTCATCATCTCGACCAAGGCATCGTATGTTGTAGGATTTTTGCTTCGGACATCTCTCCAGAATAAGGTGTTCATGTTCAGCCCGCCCTTCAAGGCTGATAGTAATCTCATCGGTAAAGCGGGCGAGATAGTTTTTTAACGTCTCTCTTGCTGCTTGCCTCATGTCTTGTAAGCGTTGAATTGGCACTTATCCATCTCTCCTTCATACTGGTTTAGAAAAGCCATTTTGAAGTCTGGCCAGCTTCTTATGCTGAGTGGTGCTAACCTGCTATACCACACTTCAGCTACGCCACTTAGTGTCAAGTGAAATGCCCTGCATTTCAGAGCGGGGTGGCGCCTCCGAGGCTCATTTGTGTTTTGTACTTATTGATGTGCTTCTCTGGGTCCCATTCCTTTCGTACTTCGGAATCTTGGAAGGGACAAAGTTATGCGGCATAGGAAAACTGCGGAGCTCCCTGGAGAAGGGGAGATTATCATCGTCATCATCCAGCTCGTAAGATCGACATGGCTTGTCCAAATTGTTCACACCCGTTACAGGACAGGGTTGGTGTGGTGAAGATTCTCCTTGGTTTTCCCGGTCTACCAAGTTTCGCCTCTCTCGCCTATTCTTAGGTGGAGGTGCTTGGTCTCCTTAGATTTGGATGCGCTTAGGGCCGAGCCGTTTGGTAAGCGGACTGATCTCTGTTTCTAGGCCTTCGTCCGATCCGTTCAAAGATGCTTGTGGACCTTTAGGGCCGCTTTTCATATTCTGGAGAGAAGATATTTTCTCTGGCGGGGCCGCCATCAGTCGAGGCGACTGTGTAATGGGAGGTATCCATCCCCACCTCTCTTTCAAGGGGGCTTCCTCCTGTGGGCTCCAATGAGTTCTTCTGCTGGATTTCGCTTCGGCTCGCCTTTGAGCCTGATTTTGATTTGATGGGGGTTGGAAACCACCTTGGTTTTGCACTTGCATGACGATTTCTTGCATGGTGGCATTTTAGGTTGCTATATTCCTCATGTCTGCGGCCATGTGCCACCTTGACAGTCAGTAGCGCAGTAGTCCTGCCACCTCTACGATGTCAGTGGTGAGGTCTTTGGTGCGTGACATTGGTTCGGATGATCTCTTCTTCAGAGATATCCCTGGTTCTTCCAATGTCTATATCTTCTTCGGAGCACATAGTTTTAAGTGGTAAAAAGTATACTTCAACATGCAGTTTCCAATTCTTTTTCAAGAATCAATCCCTTTTTCAAGGTAGGATATCAACCGGATATTCGAGCAAGCTTTTGGGGCGGAAAACTTGTAGTTAAAGTAAGTTTCTCACAGACGGCGCCAATCTGTTGACCTAAAAAAATGGACCTCCGAGCCATCAACAGAAAAGTCTTTGAGTCAATTCTTCCCTGTACACGGTAGCAAGTCGTTAGTCACTCGTGGCCCTTTTCCAGTGGGGGTGGAGGTGACCACGAGCACTATGATGATCAAGTCAATTTTCAGACAACTGGAAAGAGGTCACCGACGGTCAGATAATCGTTAGGACGTTGTTCAAAATGTACTAAAGTGGCAAAGTGTGTATAATAAGGGAGAGAGAGTAACTTATATTGATCAAATGTTCAAGGTCCCAATCCTTCTTCTGACATAAGGTGGAGCTATTTATACCAAGGATGGGAAGAGGAGAATCGTCGGATGAGGAGACGCGTGGCTCCAGATCCTTACGGGTAGTCTCATCTTAGGCATTACCCTGTCAATCCATAAGTTGGCGGATTATTAAATGCTCTGGCAGATGTGGCTGAATTGACCTTTCGAACCTGTCACACATCCCATCAATCAGTCAGGGATTTGACTTGGAAAGATACGAAAGATCTTGGTAGGGGCGAGGTGGGGCAGGTTTGTGGTGAGTCGTAGGTGCAGAGTGCGGGCATTTGCATCTGCTGCAGAGTACGGATGAGTTCGGTTCTGACGTGTGTGAGGACGCTTCAGCTAGGAAAGGCTAATTCAGTTCGTCCATATGAAATCAGTTCATCTGACACGTGGGGTTGGTTTCGTCTGACACGTGACGGGTCTCCATAGACGCGTAACAATGAACATCTAGGTGTGCTGGAGAGAATTATAAGAAATAGTGCATGCCATTTCAGGGCTCTTCTGTTATGCATAAAAAACAGTATTTTCCTTGTTAGGCTTCATAGTGAAAATTGGAAATATGAATTAAGCCATTTGTTTTCGTTATGGAGGACACAACTTTTATATGGAATGCATTGCAATTATTTCAACAGATTTTTATGATTGCACATTTGGAAGCATGTAGGATTAACATATTTGGTATATTTAATTGATATAAATAAAGAGAACAATCCACAAATTCTATTATATATCTAGAAATAATTGATATAGTTGATATAAATAGATCATGATCAATGATAATTGGAATAATTATTCATTAATTTGTAGCAAAAATTGGAAGAAGAGATATATATATATATATATATATATATATATATATATATATATAAATAGGACAAAACATTTGAATTAAATGAGAAAATTTGAGCAATGTTAACTCATTAATTTATTTTCATCAATCCATTAACATTACTATTAAAATTAATTGAATAATCAGATTTATTGAATAAAATATTATAAAAAAATTCTTAAAATTTCAAAGTAAATGCGTTTTCCAATTTTATGTTTTGAGAAACAATTTTCCAAAATGACAAAAAGAACGCATTTTCAGAAATTTGAAAATAGACACTCAAAACATAAAATACAAAATGAATTTAAAACTAAAAACTAAAAACTGAAACATGAAGAGAACGACCCCTTAAATTTTGGGAAAATTTCATATCTAAGAGATTAAATTTGACATATTTCAAAATTAAAAAACAATGTTTATAATTTCAAAATCAGATATTATTTACATTTTTTATGAAATAATTAATCAAAAATATAATTTATTGATTAAATATATGTTTTGTTATGTAAATATATTAATGTCACAATTTTATACTATTTAGTCACAAATTATCGAATTAATTAGTCACAAATAATTTTTCAATCACAAATTACAAATTTTATAGGTTACAAATTATTTTATAGTCATAAATTAAAAAGTTTATTCGTTACAATTTATTTAGCAGTCACTAATCAAAAGAATTTAGGAAAAAATGCAACATTGGTCCCTAACCTTTCCAATTTTTTCATACTTTACCATAACCTTCATTTTGTGCCAACGAATATCCCTAATTTTTCATAAATATACAGCTGAAGTCCAACATTTGACCGTTAGTTGACCAAGAAAAGTAGTATTTAACCAATTTTGACTAAATTAAAAAGGGGTAAAATAGTAAGTTTAAAATTATCACATTAAATAAATAAACAAAAAATTAATAAAAAAAAAAAAAAAAAACCAAAAAATAAAAATAAAAAATGGTTTCTCCTTCACCCCACGCATCCCCAGCCTATCCCCACCACTAAAAATCAGCCACCAACACCGGACGCCACCTCTAACACCACCACCACCGGTTATCTTCTTCACTAACACCCACTCACCCCACCCCCAAACCGCCACTTGAAACCCTCACTCTCTCCGTCATTATTTCCACAGAACAAAAAGAACCAAACCCACTTCCCATTATCGTTATTTCCACTGAATCTAGAGTCAGTTGTAATAAAATGGGAAGAAAACCCAATAATTTCAACATTTAATCGTGAGGAGAACTCATTAGATTTATATGGTAAGTCAACAGATTTGATTATTTCGAAATCTAGAATTGAATATGAAGGATTTTGGTTCAGAATCGAGAATGGTTCCGATGTGAAGTACAAGTGGATTTAGATTACAGCAAATACATCCAAGGTTGTGATTGAGGTTTATGTTTCATTTTCATGAAATGATTAGAACTAAACAATTCGACGGTGGTCGGTGGTGTAGAAATTTGATTTCTGCAAATTTATTGGGGCAAAGTGGTGGTGGAAAACCAGTTACCCTCTGATTTCTGCAGATTCATTGATTTTGACTTTTTATTTAGCTTCCATTTGGTTGTGTAGAAGATGGTCACAAAGGTGGTGGCGACGACAACCATTTGGTTTTGAGAGGTTTGAGGGGTAGGCGTGAGTGGGTGTTGGGGAAGAAGATAAACAGCAGTAGTGTCGGACAGTGTTGGTGGCTGATTTTCAGTTTGGGGATAGGTTGGGGATGCGTAGAGGAATAGATGACAAATAGCCGATTAACCCATTTACTTTTCCAAAATAGCCATTGACCAATTTTTAACATTACTAACTACCTAAAATACCCTCAATATAAAAATTGCACCCATTGTCATCTTAAAATAAATATTTTCAATTTAGTCCTCAAAATATTTTTGATTTATATAATCGCTTTCGCCTTTTCATAAAATTGGTATCAAAGCCTAGTAACGAACCTGAAGAAAATTTTTAGAACTTTAGAAATATTTTCTAGAATAGATAGAAAAAAAAACTAATTTTAGAAGAATTATAAAATATCGTTATTTTAACTAATACTAATAGAATTAAATTACAAGAGTTAGCGACAAATTTAAGTAGTAAATTTAAATCTCTAAGTGAAGAGATAAAATAAATAAATAATTCTCAACAGTTAACTAAAGTAAAAAATAAAGTATTACAAATTTTAGTAGATGAATCTCCCGAATATGAAGAGGAAGATATTATTATAAATCAATTTTTAGAACAATATGATAATTATGCTTTACCTTTTGAAAAAATCGATATGATGAATCAAGACATCATGACTCATGTAAAATATATTGAATCAAATTTAGAAATTGTAAATGATAATATTAAGATTGGACCAAAAATCCTATATAAACAAATTGAATCAAAATTTAAAGAATTAAAATTTAAAAATAATTCTTATACTTCAATTGAATTACCTTTACCGGCATACGTTATAGAAGAATTAGTAAATAAATTCTTTGAAACTACTGGAGAGGAATTAGAAGCTTATAAACAAAGTCTAGAACAATTGGCTATCCAAACTGAGAATATATATATATGTATGATCCTCCACCTAAAGAGGAGACTACTGAAATTAATACTCATCCTTTAAATGAACAAGTTGAGCCATTAGTCGGAGAAACTAGTGGAACTAATGTTACTATTGATTGGATTTAAGATGAATTTGATGACTGAAATTTGGAATGGATAAGAGAACATGGAATAACTAATGAGCGAGCAAGGTTATAATTTTAGAAAATGTCCAAAAACTATTGCAATCAAATCTATACATCTTAGGGATAGTAATCATGTTAGATTATTTGCTGAACCAATTCCTACAACAGGAATATGGTTAGATATTAATGATAGCAATAATAAAAGCGAAGTTATTGATTTTTGGGCAAAAGCTACTGATTTAGCTGTTGCTTTTAATAGATGGAATACCACTCAAGCTTATAACTTTATAATTCACACCTTTAGAGGAATTACTTCAGATATCTGGTGAAGAACTTCTGAAGAAACCAAAAATCTAATCAAATATAGAGAAAAATCTACAACTACCATAGATAGTAATGAAAGTTTAGATGTTGAAAATTTTAAAGAGACTTTAAAACGAATAGAAAATTTCTTTAGACATCTACTCTTAGGAGAAGTTATACCTGAAACTAAAATTGATATGATTACTCAAGAAACTTTACAAGCGGAAAGAGAAATGGATTATTAAAAATTTGTGATATGTGTGAATTAAATGAATATACTAAGAAATTCGAAAAAATATATATCAAAGCATCCAAATCTATAAAAGAATGAATATATCTGAAGAGGATAAAAAATTATTAAATAGATATTTCCTTAAACTACCCTGGCCATGGAGTCAGAAATTATTCGAGGAGTACCAAATTTATTGGAAGAAAATAGAATGGGAAGATCCTCATCAAAGGGCTGATACTCTAGGAATGAGAACTTCATTCGCTAAAAGAAAAATATACATTTACAGGACTTCAACCTGAGATTTTGCAACTTCTATGCGAGCGCATTCAACATAACTCTGTGGCCGCATAGTTCATTCCGTGACACATTTTTTTCAATTTTGGGATAATCTTTTATTTAAGTTAAAACTCTAGTTTATAGTAACTTTTGTAATTTTTAGACATTAATTCTGTTTAGAATATATTTTTGTGAGTTTATTATAAATAGAACTCACGAAATAACGTCACAACAACCGTATCATTTCAGTACAAATGTGGCGAGTTTGAACTTGTTTCAATTGAAATCATAACAAAAACGACATAGATGTCATTTCTTCTCACATGTAACAACAATTATTTCGTTGTAGTGTTAAGCACACGAACTAACGTAACAACATCCACATCGTTTCAGTACAAATGTGCCGAGTTCGAACTCGTTTCAATTGTAATCATAACTAAAATGACATAGATGTCGTTTCTTCTCAAATGCAATGACAATTATGTCGTTGTAGTATTAACCACACACACTAACGCAGCGACATTCATATCGTTTCAGTACAAATGTGGCGAGTTTAAACTCGTTTCAATTGAATCGTAACTAAAACGACATAGATGTCATTTCTTCTCATATGCAACGGCAATTATGTCATTGTAGTGTCAAATACATGAATTAACGTAATGATATCCATATCGTTTCAGTACAAATTTGTCGAGTTCGGACTCGTTTCAGTTGAAAGCCACGCTAAAACGACAGCTATGTCATTTCTTCTCATATACAACGACAATTATGTCGTTATGCATAAAAATGACAATTCGACTATCTTTGGCAACTCGACGTGCCTTCAAGATACGTAGGATGACCGAAAAATGGCATCAATAGATTGATACCACTCGAATCGCTTAGAAAGAGTGAAGGAAGATACTTTCTTTCCGTGAAAATAGTTCGAAGGTTGTATACAATCATGACAACGCAAATATTCTCATAGTTTCTTCTGAGTGAAATCGAACCCACTTGACGACCTATTTTGATCGTCTTATATATGTCGAATGCATGTCGGGTGGTTGTGGACGATCGAATGGTCTTTTTTAATAGTAACGACATAATTATCGTTTCAATACAAATTTGACGAGTTCGAAATCGTTACAGTTCAAATAATAACTACAACGACATTGATATCGTTTCTTCTCATATACAACGACATTGATATCATTCTGCCTAAAACGGACGATTCAACCATCTATGATCACCCGACATATCTTCAACTTATGTATGATGACCGAAAGAGGGCATCGAGTGGGCCGATAGAACTCGAATGGCTCAGAAGGAATGAACGGAGATACATTCTTTCTATCAAAACAACTCAAAGATAATAGAGAACTATGGAAACACAAATGTTCTCATAATTTCTTCTGAGTGAGATCAAACTCGCTCGATGACATATTTTTGTCGTCCTACGTACGACGAAAGTACGTCGGGTGGTTGTGGAGGGCCGACTCGTCCATTTTAGGCAAAAAGATATCAATGTCGTTATATATGAGAAGAAACGATATCAATGTCATTGTAGTTATTATTTGAACCGTAATGATTTCGAACTCGTCAAATTTGTACTGAAACGATATGGTTGTCGTTATATTATTTCGTTGGTTTCGTACATAACAATATCATTATCGTTTCACTACAATTTTGACGACATTGATATCTTTTCAATATAAACCATAACTAAAACTACATATATATCGTTTTAATTTATATAACAATAACTATATCGTTTATGCTAAAAATGAGGATTTGAACGCTCATGATCACTAGACATGCATCTGACATATGTAGGATGATCGAAATAAGTCATCAAGTGGGTTCGATTTCGCTCAAAAGAAACTATTAGAACATTTGTATTCACATGCTTGTATACCACATTCAAACTATTGTAATAGAAAGTATCTTCGTTCTCTCTTTCTAAGTCATTCGAGTGGTATCAACTTGCTTGATGACCTCTTTCGATCGTCCTATATATGTTGAAGGCATGACGGGTGGCTGTGGATGGTCAAATCATTGTTTTTAGCCAGAACAATATATTTGCCGTTTTCTATGAAAAGAATGATAAATATGTCGTTGTAGTTATGATTTGAATTGGAACGATTTCAAACTTGTCAAATTTGTACTAAAACGATATGAAAGTCGTTATATTATTTTGTGGGTTTGATATATAACGATATAATTATCGTTTCAGTACAATTTTGACGACATTGATATCGTTTCAGTTTTAATTTTAACTAAAACGACATATATATCGTTGTAATTTATATAAAACAATAATTATATCGTTTCTTTTAAAAACGATGATTCGAACGCACACGACCACCAGACATGCATCCGACATATATAGGATGATCAAAATAGGTTATCAAGTGGGTTCGATCTCAATCTAAAAAACTACGGGAACATTTGTGTTCCTATGATTGTGTATTACTTTCGATTTATTCTGACATAAAGTATATTTGTTCGCTCTTTCTAAGCCATTCAAGTGGTATCAACCCGTTCGATGATCTTTTTCGATCGTCCTATGTATGTTGAAGGCATGACGGGTGGCTTGGACGATCGAATTGTTGTTTTTAGCCAAAACGATATAATTATCGTTTTCTATGAAAAGAAATGGTATCTATGTCGTTGTAGTTATGATTTGAATTAGACGATTTCGAACTTGTCAAATTTGTACTAAAACGATATGAAAGTCGTTATGTTATTTCGTGGGTTTGATATATAAAGATGTTATTATCGTTTCAATACAATTTTGACGACATTGATATCATTTCAGTTTTAATCTTAATTAAAATGACATATATATCATTTTAGGGTATATAAAATGACAATTATATCTTTGAGTATATAAAAAGTATATTTTACACGTCGTAAAAAGTTTACGTGGGGGATGAAAAGGAAAAATTCAAAAATTTAGTGGTTGGACTGGTGGGTCATTACTTAAAAATTATAAATAAATTTAAAAATATAAAATTTATTTGAAATAAAATTACAGATTTTAAGTTAATTGTCACTAATTATTTATATATTTCAAAGTCATAAATTTTGTTCGACATTTGATTTATCTTAATTAAAATTAATCTTTCAATACATAATACGTATATAGGATAAAGTGAAATATTTGACTATAATTTTTCAAAATATTCAGAACTATAGGGTTATATATAGGTTATTGCATTAAAATAAACAATATTGTTTAGCGTACTAGTGGTGAGTAAATCATCATTTTTCTTAGAGGTTGAAGGTTTAAATCCTTGGAAAATTAAAATTTGACTATAATTTTTCAAAATATATATAGGTTATTACAATAAAATAAACAACATTATTCAATATTCTAGTGGTGAGGGGAACATTTTTTTCCTTAGAGGTTCAAGGTTTAAATCATTTCCCCAACTGAGAGGGAGCAAAACGAAGAGTTGAACTGAGTTGGCATAGGGGTGGGTGTGAGTTGGGTTGGATCAATTTTTTTCCAACCCAACATGATCGATTTGATCGAAAATCAACACAACCCAACCTAATTATTGATTCAAACACAATTCAAATCGATCGGTTTTAATTCATAACTCGAGACTCTATTCAACTCAATCTCAAATTCAATTTTTCAATCCAACCCAAATTCATAACTCGAGACTCAATTCAACTCAATCTCAAATTTAATTTTTCAACCCAATCCAAGCCAACTCAACCCAACCCAATCAAACTTAAAAAACAAATGAATTTGATTTGCGGCCCCCACCCCCTAGCAAACAGCAAAACAATGATTGAGCTGGACTGGACAAAGTTGGACACTTTTCTCAATATTAGTTTTTCTCCACTTTTCAATCTAAGAGCCCGTTTGGCCCCCATTTAATTTTCATCCTCATTCTCATTTTTTTTCTTTCTTTATTTCAATCACACATTTTTCAAATAAAATAATATTACACACAAATCTAAAATTTTTCATCATTTTTCCACCACACATTCTTTCATCAATCACTATTCCAAAAATTCTATTCTCATTAAAATCAACATCAAACATACTCTAATATTGAAAAAAAATGGACAAAACTAAGGCTGCGTTCGCTTTGTCGTTTTGGGGCTATTTTCTGTTTTCGATTTTTTAAAACGACGAAAACGCGTTCTCTTTCTCGTTTTGAAAAACGAATTTTTCAAAACAAAATTTTTTTTTTCAAACAAAACGCAAAACGACGTTTCAGCGTTTTGGGCGTTTTCACCTTTAAATTACAAAACGCGGAAAACGATCGCCTTCAAACTCACTCTCCCTCACATCTCTCGCTCTCTCTTCGCTCTCGCTCTCTCTCCCCCTTCTACTGCAGTCTTCCGTCGGCGTTATTTCTCCAATGGCTTCACCTACTCTCAAGCGGTGGCTCAGGCCTGAGGTTCGTCCCTAGATCTTTTCCTTTGATTTCAACAACTTACTAAATTATAGGGACTACAATACGATCTTTTTACCAACTTTTCTGGTGTTCTTAATTTATATATGTTCAGATCTGATGGTTTTATACGCGTATTCATCGGTGTAGGTTTATCCTTTGTTCGCGATTTTCTTTCGGATCTTTTCTTGCCCGGATCCATTCAATGCACTGCAGATCCAAGACTATAGTTACAGCACTGAACAAATAATTAGTTCAAGATTCTCCTTTCTTGAGAATTTGAGGGTAGTAGTGAAATATGAGCTGTAGAGTAGTGGTTACTGCAGAAGAGTTTGATTTGGTCGGGGATAATGGAATATTTTCAGGTAATTGTGAAAGTGACGATTCTGTTGAGTAATTCTGCTTGTTTTATAGTTTGGTGGTGCTAAAATTGGTGAACGCGATTAGGGTTTGTTTCTGCTTATAGGATTTTGTGAATTTCGGTTGTTATTTGCTTCACATTTTGATGTGGAACTGGGGTTTCGATTGAAGTTTGCATTTCGAGCAATTTTATGCTTTTAAGGTGTCATTTGGGAATTTGGAAGTGCAATTTAAATGATGTGGGTTCTTCGTAATGGTGTCAGTTTGAATTCTCAATGATGTGGTGCAAATTTGGTTAAGTTTACCCGAAATGTTTCTTGTAGTTCTCATCATGTGCTGCCTAGAGTTTGGATTTTAGGAGGATTTTGATTGAAAATTTATTAAGTGAATCAAATTGCGGATACAGAGATGCCTCCATCCCCAGCAACGAGGTTTTCTCCAAAGAGGGAGCTGAGGGCTGAGAATCACAAGAGAGGACGTAGTCTTGAGAGTGTGATTCTCAGTAGAGAGAAAGATGATGATCTTGCTCTGTTCAATGAAGTGCAAAACAAAGAAAAAGAGAATTTCTTGCTTCAGTCAAATGATGACTTTGAACATTTGAGGGGCGTGCTTGTCATTGCCTAGATGATTTTGTGACTTGATTGCATTTTCTCGACATATTGATATTGAACTTATGCTTGTGTGGACCATTTTATACTTGTAACCGTGAATGCAACTTGTTTATGTTTAATTGCTGAAAGAGAGAATTTTTTGTGTTATCTATTTATTGATCATAATATGAATTGGGTAGTAGTATAGACATTGAATTGAGCACTAATTAATTGTGTGAGTTTTTGTTGTTAGCATAAGCCCTGAATAATTGTCTTTGTCGTATTCATATTCAATGTTTAAGCAGGTGTAATGAGGTATTGTTGTGTTTTTCCTTCAAAAACCAAAAATTGTTAAAAAAACTATTAAAATGCTAAATAAACTCATAATAAATCATTAACAATCTTCAAAATTCAGGATAGAATAATTCGAAGCTTGTAATCAAACAAAAGGAAGATCTATTAAGTAATGAAAACGGAACTATTATTTCAGCTTCTGTTGTGTTTAATGCGTGTGCAAGTTGCTACCTTTTGTAAACATTTGTGTATACAATACACCTATATTATTCTTTCCATTTTCAGTCCTTGCTTAAACTTGATCTGCATGTCCTTCTGAATGTTTTTTAATGGGTAGTTAATTTTTTATTTGCACTATAGTTTTCCCCTTTAATTTTAATCAAATTCTCCTTGTTTTGTATCAGTTGTTTTGTTCTTTGTTTGCATTGTAGTTCTTCCATCTTTTTCATTTCGTCAAATTCTCCTTGTTTTTCATCTGCTGTGTTGGCTTTTATTTTACCATATCTTTTCAAGGACAAAAGCAACAAACTATCCCTTATTCTCAATGTTGGGTTTCCTAGGCTCAGGAACACCTTTCCAATCGACGCAAATCTCCCCACCAAGAGAGAGAGAAGAAAAACCCGGAAAAGAACCCCTCAAATGCCTTCTTCACCGCCGTTCACCACCACCACTACTTAGCCTCTCTTTCAAGGCCTAAGTCTTACTAGAAAATTATGAGAGAAACTTACAATATAAGGAAGAACTAGAGTCTTCTGTGGGAGGAGAGAAGCCGGCCGAAAATGGAGAGACAGAGACCGTTTTGAAGGAGGGAAGAGAGTCTCTTTTTCAAGTCACGTGTGTGTGGCTTATAATGAAAGAGTGGAGTGGTCAACAAACTTCTCCAACAAGTTTTATAAGATACAATCTCAACCATAGATCTCATCCAATGGCTCACAATAATACTAGGGTTAAGAGAACCATTTCTCACATTCTTCACCTTGGTTCTCATAACACTCTCTCTTGGTTGCGAATTTGCACATGGAAGAACTGTTCATCATCATCGCCCACTACCTGCAAGAAAAATTAACCCGTATCAATATGTAACAAAGATAAGCATAATTTAAATTTACCTGCAGGTAGAATTTTAGTTCCCACATCAGAGGGATTCCAATCAGTGTGAATCTTAACAAGTTTAACTTCATTTTTAGACAATTTCTCACGAATAAAATGATATTTTACCTCAATATGTTTAGATCTTTCATGATAAACAGGATTTTTACAAAGCAATAAAGCACTTTGACTATCATTAAACATAACAGGTATATCATGCATGAAGTTCAATTCTTTTAAGATTCCTTTTATCCAAGTACATTCCTTAACCGCCTCGGTTATGGCAACATACTCTGCCTCAGTACTTGACAAAGTAACTAAAGGCTGCAACTGTGACTTCCATGTTATACAATTGTCACCTAGGGTAAAGAAGTATGCTGTAGTTGATTTCCTACTGTCTTTATCACCAGCAAAGTCAGCATCAACATAGCCTTTTAAAGTTAACCCCTCAAATCTTTTCTCATACACAAGACCCAGATTTAATGTACCAACAATGTACCTTAACAACCATTTCAAACCTGCCCAATAGGGCTTTTCGGGGTTGGACATAAATCTGCTTAAAAAACTTATAACATATGCTAAGTCAGGTCTGGTTGTTATCATAGAGAACATAACGGAACCTATAGCATTGGAGTAGGGTATGTTCCTCATTTCTCTAAATTCCTCCTCAGTTTTAGGAGACTGTGCACTAGAAAGATTCATGTGAGCTGCTAAGGGAACGTTCACAGATTTTGATCCATTCATACCAAATTTAGTTATGACTTTGTTCAGATAGGCTTCTTGGGAAACAACAAGTCTATTTTCAGCCCTATCTCTCTTTATAACCATCCCCAAAATCTTCTTAGCACTCCCCAAATCTTTCATATCGAATTCTGATTTTAAAAGGTTCTTCATCTTAGTGATTTCTGTCTTACTTGAACTTGCTAGAAGCATGTCATCTACATACAGCAACAAGTAGACCTCACAGCCCTCCTTACTATCATTATAGTACAGGCATGCATCATATTCACTCCTTTTAAAACCTATCTTCAGTACATAGGTATCGAACCTAATGTACCACTGTCTAGGGCTTTGTTTAAGCCCATACAGAGATCTTTCTAATTTGCACACACAGTTTATTTTACCCTTCACCTCAAAACCTTGAGGCTGACCCATGTAAATATCCTCTTCCAATTTCCCATGTAGGAAGGCAGTCTTAACATCTAGTTGTTCCAGTTCCCAGTTGAAATGAGCAACCAATGCAAGAATCAGTCTAATTGTTTTGTACTTTATCACAAGAGAGAATATCTCATTGTAATCAACCCCCTCTTTTTGAGTAAACCCCTTCGCCACTAGTCTGGCCTTATACCTAGGAGGATCACTAGGATTATTTCCTTCTTTCAATTTGTAAATCCACTTACATTGAACTATCATATGATCCTTAGGTCTATTAACCAACTTCCAAGTTTTATTCTCCATTAAAGATCCCATCTCTTCCTGCATAGCTTTAAGCCAATTTTCAGAACATTTTCCATTCACGGCTTCTTCAAAACTATCAGGTTCTATTTGGTCAAGGGCTTCACCTGAAACTAAGGCAAAATCAGTCATGTTTAGGGATTCATATCTAGGATTTGGCCTGATCTGCCTCCTCCCCCTATCCCTAGTAAGCTGATAATCTTGATTAGGTGGCTGATCATTAAAATGTTCAACTTCAACAGGTTCAGTGTTTTCTTGAAGTTCAGTCACCCCTTCAGTTTCAGTTACATTTTCATTTTCAGGTTCTTGATGTATAGGGTCATTAGCCTCATTCCCAGGTGTAGGTGAATCAAGCTTAGTAAGCTTCACCTCAGTCTGAATACTCTTCTCAGTTTCAGTTTTGTTGGTTTCATCAATTTTCTGTTTTAGACAAGGCATCTCAGATTCATTAAAGACTACATTCCTGCTGTTAATAATCTTAATACCTTGAACCCCTAAAACCCATAGCCTATAGCCTTTCACACCCTCAGGATACCCTAACATCACACACTTGACCGCCCTCGGCTCAAGTTTTCCTTCAGATTGGTGTGCAAATGCAGCACATCCAAACACTCAAGTGTTCCAGATTTGGAGGCTCTCCCGTCCACAACTCTTGTGGGGTCTTAAACCCTATACTACTGGACGGAGACCTATTAATCAAGTAAGCTACAGTACTTGCAGTTTCAGCCCAAAAACCTTTCGCAAGGCCAGAGCTAATCAACATACACCTAACTTTGTTCATTATGGTCATGTTCATTCTCTCAGCGACCCCATTCTGTTCAGGTGTGTATCTAACAGTTCTGTGTCTTGTTATGCCTTTTTGCTTACAGAAGTTGTCAAATTCAAAATTGCAGAATTCAAGCCCATTATCAGTTCTCAAAGTTTTAAGCTTCTTATCTAGCTTATTTTCCACAGACTTTAACCAAATTCTGAATTTTTCAAAGGTTTCCGACTTAGCCTTCAAAGGGTAAATCCAAACCTTTCTTGAATAATCATCCACCAAGGACAAGAAGTACTTGCTCCCACCAAATGTGGAGTGCTTCTCCGGACCCCATAAATCAGCATGGACATAGTCCAATGGTCCGCTGGTCCTATGAGAGCTAGCTTCAAAACTCACCTTATGGGACTTACCCAAGACACATGTTTCACAGAAATCCATTGCTTCAATATCATCCTTTCCAAGCAATTTCTGATTATTTAAAGCTTTTAGCCCTTTAAACCCAATGTGACCCATTCTGTTATGCCAAAGTTCAGTCTTGTCTTTACTCACAGTAAGAAGACTAGAATCAAGTGGTATTTCAGTTCTACCCTCCAGATAGTACAACCCATTCCTTTTAGGTCCTTTCATAACTATGAGAGAACCCCTCATAATTTTCAAAATTTTGTTACAAGACTTGAAGGTATATCCCTCATCTTCAAGAGAACCTAAGGAAATGAGGTTCCTCTTTAAATTAGGAACATATCTTACATTTCTAAGCTGCGTGACGGCCCCATCGTACATCCTGATGGCTATGTCACCAACTCCAACCACATTTTGAGAATTATTGTCCCCCATGTAGACCTTCCTAGATTCAGTCTCGTTATAGTTATAGAACCAAGACCTCTCAGGGCACATATGAAAAGTGCACCCTGTGTCTAGGATCCAATTTTTATCAAATTCTTCCTCGGACACATTAAGGACATGCAGACTGTCAAATTCAGAAACCATGGCAGCATTATCTTGATCAGAATTGTTCGGGTCTCTTTGTTTTCTTTTCCATTCAAAGCAGTCTTTCTTGAAATGTCCCAACTTTCCACAGTGATAACATTTCTTACCACTCTTATCTTTGGATTTGGATCTCATTTTAGATTTCCCTCTCCCCTTCTTGTTATGGAAGTTAAATTCTTTCTTTTCTGATCTTCCCCTAACAAATAAGCTTTCCTTCTCGAGAATGAGTTCTATTGTCGCTTTTTAATTCAAGTTCCCTTGATTTTAAGGCATCTGTGACAATAGCTTGAGTGAGAGTGTCCCTACCATATCTTATGGCATTTTTCATTTCTCTGTAAGATTCGGGCAAAAAGTTTAGCAATATGACAGCTAAATCCTCATCGGCAAATTTTTTATCATTATAAGCCAGACTCTTAACAATTATGCTAAAGTCACTCAAATTCCCCTCAACATCCTTCCCGGAATCCATCTTAAAACTAAACAGCTTCTCCAACAAATATATCTTGTTAGGTAAAGTTTTAGTCAAGAACAATGCATCTAGTTCAGTCCATAAAGTTCTAGCAGTTTTAGCATTATCAACTTGTCATACAATGTTATCAGATAAATGCAAAATTATAGAACTATAAGCAATTTCATTCATGTCTTCAATTTCACGTGGTTTAGCCTTTAACTCATCAGAATAAGTAGAAGGATCATCGAGAGCTTTAGCAACTCTCTGTTGGACCAAAATGGCTCTCATTTTCTGTTTCCAAATCGAGTAATCCCCCTTTCTATCGAATTGCGATAATTCGACCCTCGAACCCATTACAGATTCTGTAAAAGAGTGGCCTATACTTGTGGACATAACAGAAAATGTTTTGAAAAAATCTTTTCCAGATGATCAATATATGAATGTAAATGCCGAGTTAAAACCAATTTTCAGAAATGAAGCACAACGATGAAATAATCCGTTCACGAAACACAGGTATATAATACAGGTAAATATGCTTCCAGGTTACAAATTAATCAGAAGAATTCAATCCACAGAATTCACAAACGTGCAACCAAGCAAACGTGCATATACCGGTAAGAGTACCAAACCTAACCTAACGGAGAGTTTGGAATAATCTTACCAAACTACTGTTGAAAAACAGTAATAATACCACCAGTTTCAGAATCGAACTGTCGTAGATATCAAGTCAGGGGCAAAATCGTCCAACTTTTTATGTATAACCTGAAACACTAAAATAAACCCATTAATACGTTCAGCAGGTTAAAACAAAAATTCTGTCCGAAAAAACCTCGCCGGAGTCCGCCCACGCGCCGCCGCAACGCGCCACAGCCGGAAAATTCATGCGCCACCACCACCAGCTGCGCCTCAGCCTGCTCGACTCAGTTCCGGTCTCCGTTCGTCGATCGGAGTTTTGGTTTGGCCGGAATTTGGTTTTCCCCAATTCGGACCTCCAAAATCGCCACCCCATTTTTTCGATTTTCGTGCCGATTCTTTACCAATAGACGAAGCCCATGGCCTGCAGATTCTATTTCCGATCTCCGTTTCTCCGGGTGGTCGATGGTTTGGCCGGAATTTGAAGTTGAAGGTCCGGCCGGTTTTAAGAACACGCACGGTTTCTCCCCTTCTTTTGCTCCAGCCGATTTCTCTCTCAAATCTCAAGCCCTAGGCTCTGATACCAGTTTGTTGGGTTTCCTATGCTCAGGAATACCCTTCCAAACGACGCAAATCGCCCCACCAAGAGAGAGAGAAGAAAAACCCGGAAAAGAACCCCTCAAATGCCTTCTTCACCGCCGTTCACCACCACCACTACTTAGCCTCTCTTTCAAGGCCTAAGTCTTACCAGAAAATTATGAGAGAAACTTACAATATAAGGAAGAACTAGAGTCTTCTGTGGGAGGAGAGAAGTCGGCCGAAAATGGAGAGACAGAGACCGTTTTGAAGGAGGGAAGAGAGTCTCTTTTTCAAGTCACGTGTGTGTGGCTTATAATGAAAGAGTGGAGTGGTCAACAAACTTCTCCAACAAGTTTTATAAGATACAATCTCAATCATAGATCTCATCCAATGGCTCACAATAATACTAGGGTTAAGAGAACCATTTCTCACACTCAATAATTTAGGATCAGCTACATTAATCTTTTTTCACAGTTCATACGGATTCCCCAACGAGATGTGTACTAGGATTCATGTCATAAGATTCTACACTTGGCTTTATTACTTCTTTCTGATGGAAATTATATTTGAAACAGGGAATTCTAACTACACTGGAATACTGTCCAAGGACAATTTAAGGAAGGCGTACAATGAATGGCTTCTCCCGCTGCGTACATTATTGACAGGAACCATGGCAGAGAGCCAGAATAATGATGATCCATTCTCATCTGATACAGTATGCTCGTTGAACCCTGTCGAGTTTGTTCTATTTCGCTGTATTGAACTCGTAGAAGAGAAGCTTCAACATTTATAACTTTTTACGAGCAATATCAAAAGTGTGAGTTTAATGTAATTACCGGATAATTAAGCCATACCAAGATTATGTTTGATGGTTGATGCTTACATGTATCAGAATTTCAATTGAGATTGGTATTTTTGTTTTTGGTTAGTTTTGAGTTCGTATTCAGGATTTTAAAGTATTGTAGTGCTTTCTCATGATATGAACTGTGTTAAATGCTGTATTCCCAAGAGCCAACAGATATCAATTTTTTTCTCGTCGATTCTGGCTCAAATGGGAAAAGTCAGAGATCAAATTGCTACACAAATGTAAAATGACTACTCGAGATGTCGTACATGAGTCATGGGATTAATTTTATATTTTATTTAGTGCTTATTTGTTTTGTCATGACATGTAAACTTGTAATCGTATTTATTCACATGTGTTGTTAACTTTAATTTAGGTTGTGTTTTTATATTTTTAAAAAAAAAAGTATAAATATTAACAAACTTCAAAATGTATATGTTATTTAATATTATATTAACAGTAAATTATTGAAATTAATTGAATAATCGGATTTATTGAATAAAATATTATAAAAATGTTTATTATCGAAATGTATGTTATTTTATTAAAAGTGGAAAAATATTTGAAAATGCATAAATATTTCGCATTTATATGTTATTTTATACTACATTAACATTAAACTATTAAAATTAATTGAATAATCAGATTTCTAGAATAAAATAGTATTAATAAATTTTTTCACAAATTTATGTTATTTTAATATATGGAAAAATATTTTATGATTCAAAGATATTTCAAAATTTAAAGAAATTTTAGGTTTATAATATATTTAAGGGATAATTGCAGTCGCGGTCCCTAACCTTTGCATTTTTTGCAGACTTTATACTAACCTTCAATTTGTACCACCTGGAGTCCCAAACCTTTAATAAATTCGTACCCGAAGTCCAAATGGACGGAAACCGTCCACTTTGACCGTTAGTTGACCAATAAAATTGATTTTGACCAAATTTTGACCATTTTTAAAGGATAAAAATGTAACTTTATTATTTAACCATATAAACAATTAACTAAAATAAAATAAAAATAAAAAATAACCATTCATCTTCTTCTTCACCCCATCCCCCACTCCACCCCACCCCACTCCACCCCACCCCACCCAAAACCACCTCCTAAAACCACCTCCCAAAACTATCTTCCTCTGCACCTGTCTCTTTCTCTCTCAGCCTCTGCGTTACCGACCTCGCCGCCGCCTCCACCCCACGCAAAACCACCTCCCAAACCTCTACCTCCATGGCTGAATTCAAGCAAAACCTCCATTACCTTCTTCAACTTCCTCTCAAACGCAGCAAACACCTGAGGTGTCTTCCTAAACATTTCTAAAATCTCATCTTCTGAAAATCCCAAATCCCTGAAAAGCTTTAACTTGATTTTCAGATTCTGGTCGCTCATAGAACTAACTACTCGAACAACATGAATAAACATTTTGGAACTTCTACAAAACCCCATCACACGCTCGAGCATAACCCTATAAACAATTAACTAAACATTTTGGAACTTCTACAAGCCACCTCCCATTACACAGGTTTCAGTCATCGCGCGGCCGGGAGTTTCTTGAGTTCAAGTCCGAAATTCTCTCAATTGGCTGAAGATTAGAGGTAATTAATCCATACCCCATGGTCATATGACCTTGAATTGAATGTTGGTGGGTGTAATTTGTGGATTGGGTAAGTGTACAAGCATCAATTAAAAGGGGATCGAGCACAGTATTGTTCGCGTCGCCTGTTTCAGGAAAAACGACCTGTTCCTGGCCAAATCGAAGAAGACCCATATGGTCATTGGATGCGTCTTGGGAAGTAGGTTCTAGGGGAGGTGGTCCGCGATCACCGTTCGTTCCATCGGCGCCGAAAAATGCATCTGAAACTCGCGATTTCCCTGTTTCCATTGGTGCAGCCTGCTGGTGCTGATTCGTTGCATTTTTTGATGATTCAAGACCATGGTTAGGTGCATCCCATTGAGTAGAGTTGGCCAGTGTGTTGGGCATCCGTTGGGGGTCGCCGAAATGGGTTGTGCTGACCGTTTTTGGTTCTGTTAATGGCTGATTTTGGGGTGGGGTGGGGTGGGGTGGGGTGGGGTGGGGTGGGGTAGGGTGGGTTGGGAGGCGGTGGGGTGTTTGGGGAAGATGAAGTTATTGTTAGTTTAATTGTTTTAATATATAATATTTGGGAAAATGTAAATATACCAATTTGCCCTTTTTAATTTGGTCAAAATTGATTACATTTTGACTTTTCTGGTCAACTAACGGTCACATGGACGGTTTCCATCCATTTGGACCCCGAGTGATTGTTTTTGAAAGGTTTGGGACTCCGGGTGGTACAAATTGAATGTTAGGGTAAAGTCTGCAAAAAATGCAAAGATTAGGGACCGCGGCTGCAATTATCCCTATATTTAATAATATATTAACATTAAACAATTAAAATTAATTGAATAATCATATTTCTTGAATAAAATATTATCAAATAATATTATAAAAAAGTACAAAGAGAACGCATTTTGTGTTTTATGTTTTGAGAAACTGTTTTTCAAAATTTCAGAGAGAACGCATTTTCAATAATTTCAAAACAAACACTAAAAACACAAAACACAAAATAAATTTTAAAACTCAAAACACAAAACAGAAACACGAAGAGAATGCACCCAACTTAAAACTCAAAACACAAAACAGAAACATGAAGATAATTTCTAGAAAGGTAATTAGCAGAAATGGTCCCTAACGTTTACACTCATTGCTAAAATGGTCCCTATAGTTTTAATTTTGGCATTTACACCCTTATTTCAAACGTTTGTTGCGGAATTGGTCCTTTCATCCAATTCCGTTAAATCAACCGTTAACAATTTAATGAAATTTGCAGAAATGATTCCTAACATTTACACTCATTTGCTAAAATGGTCTCTATCTTATTTGAGTCTAATTAAAGTTTATTCTATTAAATTTTATTTTATTTTATTTTATTTCTTATTTTCTACCACATAACTTTTCATAAAATAATATTATATGTAAATTGAAAATTTTTCCTTCTTTTTCAATCGTTCATTTAAAAATAATAATAATATTCCACATATTTTTTTCACAAAAAATGGGGGCCAAATGGGGAAATTAGTCAACTTCCCATATTTTTCTCCTCTTAAATTTTTTTGTGAATATAATTCCTATGGTTTGATATAATTTACAAGTTTAGATTTCAACTCAAAACGTTGTCGGCAAAATATATTTTTAAGAGGAGAAAAAGTTGTAAATGACAATGTTTTGAGTTGGGGTATAAAGTTGTAAATTACATCAAACCAAATGAATTACATTCACCGAAAATTTTAAGAGGAAAAAAATATGGGAAGTTGACTAATTTTTCCGTTTGGTCTCCATTTTTTATGAATGAAAATATGTGGAATATTATTATTATTTTTAAATGAACGATTGAAAAAGAAGGAAAAATTTTCGATTTACATATAATATTATTTTATGAAAAGTTATGTGGTTGAAAATAGGAAAGAGAAAAAAATAAAATTTAATTAGACTCAAACAAAATAGAGAGACCATTTTAGCAAATAAATGTAAATGTTAGGGATCATTTCTACAAATTTCATTAAATTGTTAACGGTTGATTTAACGGAATTGGATGGAAGAACCAATTCCGCAACAAACATTTGAAATAAGGGTGTAAATACTAAAATTAAAACGATAAAAATCATTTTAATAATGAGTATAAATATTAGGGACCATTTCTGCTAATTAGCATTTCTGAACTTTAGTTGAATAGTCTAATATTGCAAATGAAAACTAGAAAGTTTCAGAGTCGTGAATTTAAAGATCCGCTAATTTCTGATGCGAAAGTCAGAAATTCGCCCTCTGAAACTTTTTAGTTTTCATTTGCAATATTAGATTGCTGAATTTAAAGATGCGAAAGTGCTGAGAAACTTTTTAGTTTTCATTTGCAATATTAGATTGCTGAATTTAAAGATACGAAAATGCTGACGAATTTAAAGATACGAAAATGCTGGCTCAGCACTTTCGTATCTTTAAAGCTCAGCACTTTCGTATCTTTAAATTCAGCAATCTAAGGGCCCGTTTGGCCCCCATTTTATTCTCATTTCCATTCTCATTTTTTTCTCTTCCTTCATTTCAACCACACATTTTTCAAATAAAATAATATTACACACAAATCTAAAACTTTTCATCATTTTTCAACCACAATTCTTCCATCAATCACTATTCCAAAAATTCTATTCTTATTAAAATTAACATCAAACACACTCTAATATTGCTCAGCACTATTAGATTAAGTGCTGAGCAAGCAATCTAATATTGCTCAGCACTATTAGATTAAGTGCTGAGCAATATTAATTGCTGAATTTAAAGATACGAAAGTGCTGAGAATTTAAATTCAGCACTTTTGTATCTTTAAATTCAGCAATCTAATAGCACTTTCGTATCTTTAAATTCAGCAATCTAATATTGCAAATGGAGCACTTTCGTATCTTTAAATTCAGCAATCTAATATTGCAAATGAAAACTAAAAAGTTTCAGAGTCAGAAATTCGCCACTCTGAAACTTTTTAGTTTTTAAATTCCTCTTAGAGCTCTTTCAATCTTTCACCCAACTTCTCTTCTCTTTTTGAAGTAAAAACCATTTCTATTTTGAAGTTTCTCCGTCTCTCTTTACGTTGGAGACGGTGCAGTTTTGCATTTGATGTGATTTTACGGTGATATCCAATCGGTGTTTATCTCACCTGCGTATTTGACAGAAAATCGAAAATGAGCAACGAAGAGTGCAAAAAGTCGCCGTACAGGCGTCACCAGAATGATCCTGAAGCTGGTACCAGTCACACCGACTTCAATGAAGATGATGAAGCGGGTTCTGGACCGTTTGATATACCTAGAACCAAAAGTGCTTCACTCGAATGGTTGCGCTCCGTAAGTTAATCACAACTTTCGTTTTTCCCTTTTTTACGGTTTTTACGAAATTTTTTTATTGTAATTTTATTATGAACTTGCCGTTTCTTTGCAGAACATATTTTAATCAAAATGATACAATGAAGATAATATTTGTTGTTATTTTGGTTTCTTTCCTGATTATTGCATAGTTTCAAGAGAGAAAAATCGGATGTGCTATCACAATTTACAGATTTGTTGTGTCCTCCCTTCTGTTTGACACCTTATTAATCTGTAAAAGATTATATAAATGGTGATCTCCAGCAAGCATTTTCCGAGAAAAATATATCATGTCCAATTTCTAGTTTCCTTTTGGATTTAAAATATATCATTCTATTTTAATCTCTCTGGTAATATTCGTATAAATTTGTTAGTTTCTATGCTAATTATGATTTTGGTGGAAAGGGCTTTACATATAGAAATTTGTCTCTTAAAGTGGAATAGAAAAATAGAAAAGTGAATTGGTGAAATTACCTATTTTAAATTATCTGGCTTCTACTTTTACTTTGCAAATCTCAGTCACAAGTCTTGAATATGTGAAGTGCCATTTTTATTCTTTCCTTTATGATTGTTATTTACTTTAGCAGTGCCTCAAATAATTGCTTAGAAGTGAATGTAGGGTGCAGGAATCATCTTTAAAAGAAAATTAGATGTAATCTGTCAATCCTAAATTATAATTTTTTAATATGAAAATACTTTTGATCTCTTAGATATTTGTCATTGCAATAACTGTCTGCGTTGGCTTTTTTGGTTCCATTCCTGTCCTTTTATTTGTTGGTTGATTATTCAAGAGTCAGTTTGTGGGTTGGGGTAGGGATCCACACATGTTCGGGTGGTGTTATTTGTTAACTACAGAAAAATGGAAATAGAGTTTGACCAGTTTGTTTAATAATTGACTCAATATGGTTTGAGCATATTGTCTTAGAAAATTCATATCCTACTGCGATAAACATGTGCATGAGTAATGGTCGACATGTCTATGTTAATAAATGGCTCTGTAAGGTTTGAGGAGATTGTCTTTGCTACATATCCGACTGATCGATATGTGCGTGTGTAATGGTCTGCAATGGCCTCCAGTCGGATTGAAATTTTTTACCGGCCTTGATGAGAGGATTTAATTAAACCACCTTTAGATCTTCAAGGAGGTGTGTGGTCCTCATCAAAAAATTGATCATTTTTGCCCTTTAACTAAAAATCCGAAATTGCTTCACAGTTACCTATTGGCTTGTTATAATCGAACAAGTTCAATGGGCATGTTGGGTGAGCAAAAATAAAGAAAAATGATCCCATAAGTGTTGACAAATAAAATCAATCCGATTGGACAAGCCCAATTAAATGGCCAAGCGTTGGAGTTTAATTCGAGAAGAGGGCAAGGCCCAATTTGAAAGACAAGCCCAAGTGAGATGACCAAGAAAGAAAAATGATCCCATAAGCTTTGTACTATTATTCGTGCAGTTTGTAAATAAATGGTTGTTTTTTCGATATGCTTTGATGAAAGATCATTCAAGAACTCATCTACAATCAAATGAAGCTCGACCATTGTGCTTCTTTTGAAAATTCCAGTGATATAAGATAGTTGATTTTCTTGTCAAATATTATTTTTCCCAACTGTTCAAACTGCCACGTTCTTTGCATGTAATTCGTTGTTACAATTTGGATCTTCTTGTGAGACGATATAAAGCTGCATCAATGGGGCACTGTGCTTTGGCATGATGATGATGCATTATTTTAGGGTTTTTTTTTTTTTTTTTTTAGCTCATTTACATTATTCGAGGTATGTTTTGATGTAAAATTGATATTGTCCATTTCAGCAAGCTGCACTTGTGTTGAATGCTTCTTGTCGATTTCGATATACTCTGGACTTGAAAAAGGAAGAAGAACGAACGCAATCACTTGCTAAGTTTAGATCGCATATTCAAGTTCTTTGGGTAATTTATATTTCTTATTCTTTATTGTGTGATAAATATTAGAGTATTTTGTCAAAGTTTATTAATTATTTTATCTAACCAGGCTGCTAATCGCTTCCAAAATTATGGGCAAGAAAATGGTAATTCTTTTTATTTATTTTCCTTTTTAAATGTCAATTACATTTTTTTATCTATAATTATTAATGACACTATTATATTCCTGCTTTTCGAACCAAAAACTCCAGGGCAGTTACCTCTATCAACGACCACCCGTGTTGGCAATTTCGATATCAGCGTGGAGGATCTAGTTTCAATGACCTGGGAAAATAATCTTTCTCTTCTGCAGCAACGTGGAGGGGCAAGTACTCTATAATCACACTGTCATTTGTCATTTTCTGTCTATGCTGAACTAAAAATAATCACACTGGTTGGTTTCTTTTCTTTTTCTTTTTAATTTGCATCAGGTTAAAGGAGTGGCAGATAAATTAAAATTGGATTTGGAGAAAGGTATACCTGGAGACGATATTGACCTCATAAGCAGAAAGAATGCTTTTGGATCGAACACATATCCTCGGAAGAAAGGCCGAAGTTTTTGGGTAAGTATCGAACAATTTCTTGGAAGCTCTTTTTATTGTCCTCGGAGTTATAATATTTTTTCGATATTAGAAAAAGTGTAACTAGTTGTTTTGTTTGCTTATCCTACAGAACTTTGTCTGGGATGCTTGTAAAGATACAACTCTCGTGATCATCACTGCTGCAGCTACTTCTTTAGCATTAGGTATCAAGACTGAGGTAAGATTAAGAAAGGTCATTTATCAATCTAGTTGTTTGTTCTACTTATCAGTGGTACAATATTAATAATTGTTCTTGGTTCTGTCGCTCTGGCCTTTCACTCTTTCTGATGAGCATCGAATTTTCACTTGGCCAATCTTTTTAAAGAAACACTTTGATGGTTTCGAACTACTTTGGATACATACATTATATCGTCAATGTGATCCTATGCACCGCTTATTATTAATCCAAATATGTTTGCCAAAAATGTTTGGTAAAATAAGATGCTCAAATTTTCTTTAAGCTTAGCAAAACATGCTAATTGTCCAATTTCTTATATCGTATAGCTTGATTCAGTTTCTATGATAGTATCAAAGGGGCCTTGGCATTGAAAGCTGTTCAGGACAGAATTGAATTTTTACTAGTTATCTTATAAAATTTCTATGACTACTCTGACATTAAATGATAAATAGTGTATCATGTCCATGAGCTTATGTTTCGTTTATTTATGATAGGAGTTAATCATAGTCATATAAAATATGGAGAACATAGATGTATTTGAATTTCTTTATTTATTAATTCTGTAATTGTTATCCTTCTGATTTTTTTTATCGATTGTTTTCTTTTGGTCCCAATTCTGGTAATCTCTATAAAGGGAATAAAAGAAGGATGGTATGATGGAGGAAGCATTGCCGTGGCAGTCCTTATTGTTATTATGTTTACAGGTGCAGGATTTATAGCCTGTTATTTTGCTATTTTGCCTGGGTTAATTTTCTGTGCAATTCTGCTGTATTCTTGTTTGCTTTTTTCCTAGATTTATTACCTATTTGGTCTGAATTACTGTGCTAAATTGTTGTAATTCAAGTAGGAGTTTGTGCAGGTAATCTCAATAAGTTACTTCTTCTGAAATGTTATTAATGTCGTTGTCATTTTTTGTTCTTTTCGACGTCCCTTACTGGCTACTTCGCAGTATTTTGTTTCAACGGAAATCTGTGTCATGTAGTTTAGGTTTGATCTGGGATGCATATAGTTTTTAAATTTTTAGAAAACTCTGTTCATGTGTTTTGAACTTGCTAGTGGGGTGCCTCTGAATGCACATTATGTGCCTGCATGCTTGAGCCAGATGGTTACCTCAATTGATTAAATGGATTCATTCCGGGGAGATTATTATTATTATTTTCTGAAATTTGTGTTATGTGATTTCTTATGTTAATATTATGATTTATTCAATTGCCTTCTTAATGTGAACATTAAGTGTTGCAGCATGTGTCTTAATTTTATCTTTTTGCAGCTGTTAGTGATTACAAGCAATCCCTACAGTTCCAACATTTAAATGAAGAGAAGCAAAATATACACATGGAGGTTTGGCGTTATGTTCTTTGCATTGATTTTCCCTCCATTTTGCTTTTCTCATTACATTTCAGATAATTCTTTACAGGTCATTCGAGGTGGGAGGAGAGTTAGTATCTCAATATTTGACATAGCTGTTGGGGATGTTGTGCCTCTAAAAATTGGTGATCAGGTAAATGTCAAGATCTCTCTCTCCCCTTCCCCCCCACCCGCAAAAAAATAATAATAAATAAATAAATAAAATGAGAGAGAGAGAGAGAGAGAGAGAGAGAGAGAGAGAGAGAGAGAGAGAGAGAGAGAGAAGAAGAAGAAGAAGAAGAAGAAGAAGAACAGACAGGTTTTGAAGGGAAGCGGCCAAGCAGTTGGGAAAGTGGGGGTTGTGTATAAATCTTGCATTCTTATCCGCCGATAGTCTTGTTTTCACATTTTTGATAGGTACCTGCGGATGGAATTGTAATATTTGGTCACTCCCTTTCAATTGATGAATCAAGTATGACAGGGGAGAGCAAAATTGTAAGAATCAATGGATTGCCTGCTATATTTCCTGGTAGTTATTGTATCCATATTCTTTCATGATGCTCAATTTTGCTTTTGGCAGGTTCACAAGAATTCAAAGGCACCATTTCTGATGTCTGGATGCAAGGTTGCTAATGGTTATGGCACCATGCTGGTAATCTTTCATGATACTCAATTTTACTTTTTGCTTTGTATCTCCACATGTGCCCTTCACAGCTGTTACACCTTCCGGCTGCATTTCCTAAACTCTTTATGATGTGTATGTGTATACGATTCTAATAATGTATGTTTTTAGAAATTGGTGATCGTGTCAGTGATAGAAAACCTTTCAACAAGCAATATAAAAATCCTAACTGAATCAAACTTCCGCAATGTTTTCAAGCTGCCAGCCAGTGATCTGATTTCAAACTATTTTTTGATGGCTGCATTTCTTTACATTATTTATAACCCTTTGACACTGTTTAAATATGTTGCTTATATGATGCATTACATTTACTTAAATTTGCAAATACAATTTTAGCTAGTTCTTTTTTATGTTTCAATTTGCAAATCTGTAGCGTTTAGCATGATTATATTTCCTTTTGAGCTCTGCTCTTTTAACTTTATCATGCTCACATTAGTGTGTGTTTTGCATAAATGTTTTTCACAGGTAACAGGTGTGGGAATAAATACTAAATGGGGACTGCTTATGTCAAGCATATCCGAGAATAATGGTGAAGAAACACCATTACAGGTTAAATTTGCTAATATTTCTGATCTTTTGTATGGATTCAAGACTGCTTGTCTATAATGTTCATATTGTTGTGTTTTACTAAGTTTAGGTACGTTTAAATGGGGTTGCGACTTTTACTGGGATAGTTGGGCTAGCGGTAGCCGTAGTCGTTCTAATTGTTCTTGTGGCCAGGTAACTTCAGATATATAGTTTTGTTCTGCCTGCAGATAATATTAGAGTAGCGTTGATTAAAAATCAGTTATTGTGCAGATTTTTTACTGGGCATACCAGAAATCCAGATGGGACTGTCCAATTTAAAGCAGGCCAGACTAAAGTTGGTGAAGCGATAGTTGGGTTCTTAAAAATATTCACTGTTGCAGTATGTCTCTATTCAAATAACTTTTTGATTTAGTTCTACTGTATGTTCATCTTTGAATTGTTAAATGAATTGGGAAAAAAAATTCCAGGTGAACATTGTAGATGTTGCAGTACTAGAGGGGCTTCCTTTGGCTGTTACCCTGACGTAAGTTCAATTGTTGATGTTCATCATGTATAGAGTCACGTATTTGTTTTTTCAATATGTCTGAGGTCTAGACAACAATTTTGCTGGATATATGGTACTAGTTTTTTTAGTTGAAATTTTTCACATCTTTTCTGACGAGAGATCAGCAACTAGTATCGTTAAGCTTCTTGTTGGAAATTTTTTATTTTTTATTTTTGATGAATGATAGTTTAATTCCTCAATGATGTACTAGTGTGAAATATTTTTTTTTTTTTAAACTTGATGTTGTAACGTGTATAGATCCAATTCACTTTATTCCTCTATTTTTTTGATTAATTAGTTTGATGAATGATAGAAAAACGACACCAAGCTTGGCTAAAGTTTAAATTTTTCGAATATTTTTAAATATGTTAATGTGATTAAAGAATTTCATCCCTCCCCATTTGTCACTATTTCTATAATTATAAGTAAAAACCATTACACAAAATGATTATTTGAAGAATCCTTTGCTGTTAGGTGATAAGAGTAAAACCTGAAATTTCCATTTCCCTTGTAGGGCCTATTTGCTTGTTTGGGAAAAAAATTGAAAAAAAATTAAAATTTCATTATGATTTACATGTCAAAGTCAAATACTCTCCCCATCTCATTTATATAGGTTTGTTTTATTTTTCACACGAATTAAGAAATCTATTTAATGTTATTTAAAAATTAATTTTTGCCAATAATTTTTCTAGTTTACTCTTATTTATATTTGTACAATTTCAAGATTAAGTGGAAAAATTGGTTATAACCGGAGAAATTAAATAAAAGTATATTAGTGAACAAACAAAACAAAACAAGCTCAATAGAAAAACATGACTATATAATTGGGATAAGAGAATAAGGAAAGTAAGCATATACAAATAGGACGGAAGGAGTATTAATTTAGTATTTACAACTATTATTTACTT
This sequence comes from Osmanthus fragrans, assembly GCA_019395295.1. Taxonomy (NCBI): domain Eukaryota; kingdom Viridiplantae; phylum Streptophyta; class Magnoliopsida; order Lamiales; family Oleaceae; genus Osmanthus; species Osmanthus fragrans. Next base: position 863,072 of record CM033358.1, read on the forward strand.
ATTATTCACACATTTTATGAAACTCACTACAAAAAAGAAATAAGGAAAACAACTTTAGGGCTAATGTCATGAAAAAGAGGGCATATCAAACTCGATTCAACTCAATCAAAAGTGAGTCATCTTTGAACAATTTATTAATTATCAATGTTTAACTCGATTTACAGAGTTATTCTTCATTGGATTGGTAAGTCCGTCGTCAGAATGATTTCAGAAAATCCTAAATCCAGTTTTGTTCAACTCAGCCCATGTGCATCAGCAACAACAAACAAATTAAAACCCAGATGAAAAAAAATGAAAATCTAGAAAATTTTATTGTAGAATTCATTTGGGGCAACTATCAGACACGGCAAGTATATGACCAAACCAATCCTCCTCACTCCTCAGCGTCAGGCCTTGGATTTGGGCCAAATGTTTTAAATTCTTAATAAAGGCCCACTATCTTTAAAAAAAAAAAAAAAGGCCCCAAACATATCTTCTCCTTCCTTGGTACTTTGCGTAGCAGCCAGCTCCAACCTATAAAAAATCGATCTTGTTGCCGGCCGATCTGTAAATTTCGGCGGAGCCAGCACTGGCGGCCGTTCCTGCTCGCCGGGTGTTGGCTCCGCCACTCCTTGGCTACCTGAAGCAATTTGGTTTTTCCTTCCATTGGTTGGATGATGCTGAAATTGCGTTTCTGTTCGCTGAGATGGATGCATTTGTGATTATTGTATCTTTTTTCACATTTCCAATTTCCTTAATATACTGTATTCTACATTTGTCCTGTAGGCTTACATACTCTATGAGAAAAATGATGGCAGACAAGGCCTTGGTATGTAGACATAATAAAGGCATAGTTAATCATTTTGCTTGTTTCTTAGAGCTTCTATTGTTTTCTGCAAGTCATAATTATCCAATTTGGGATGCAGGTGCGGCGGTTATCCGCCTGTGAAACCATGGGGTCTGCAACTACCATTTGCAGCGATAAAACTGGGACTCTAACTCTGAATCAGGTAGGTTATTAGTTGTCTTCTTTTGCTTCGACATAGGTTTTAGAGGGCTAACCCAGAAACTTCTGGAGTCAGTTGTTTTAATTTTAGTGATATACAAATTTTCTTTTTTCCTGTTGTGATGATTTTCCTTACAATTTTTATGTAGATGACCGTGGTCGAGGCATATTCTTGTGGAAACAAAATTTATCCCCCAGATAATAGGTCCCTGCTTCCTCCTAATATCATTTCTCTGCTTATTGAAGGCATTGCACAGAACACGACTGGCAGCGTATTTGTTCCTGAGGTAGGTTTTAGCGGTGTTGTAGTGTATTTCAATGGTTGTTTATTCAATTATATCGAGTACTAAAATTGTGGTGGCATGTTACTTGTGTGTATGACAGTGCCTACACATTTGGAAGGGAGTATATCTATAATATCAAGTGGCTAGGAATTTTAACCTACGGAAAACCTTTTAACTTTTGGCAAAATGTATATTATAAGGCGGTTTGGATGTTTTATGTACGTTTTTTTATTTTATTTTCAATAGGAACCGTCCCTGCTTAAAATTTTTATCATGAAGGAATTTGGCATTCTTTGTTGTCTGCATAAGAATCCAATCTAAGAATCGGGCTTAAAATTGCTGCCTAATATTTTTCGAAAATGTGATGGTTGTAGGTAAGTAACACTTCAAGGGTGAATAACTAGATAACATAAGAATTGAATCAATTTAGTAGCTGAAGTTCATAAACATGTAAAAGCTTGTCTTTGGTTTAGTGATGTTGCTAATGTTGTAGCTGTGACTATTATACTAGTCTATAACTTATTTCTTACACTGTAAAAGCTTTGGTATAAAGCATTCACACTCGCTGTGGCTGATTGTTTAAAGGGAGGTCGAGTTCAGGAGGTTTCTGGATCACCAACAGAAAAGGCCATTCTTCAGTGGGGAATTAATGTAATTCAGTTAATTCCATTTTGCTTGTTACTTTATTCTTTGTTCTCTGCATCGAATTGATTTGATTAATCGCTATGCCTCCTGTAGCTTGGGATGGATTTCAATGCTGCAAGATCAAATTCAGTGATAATTCATGCCTTTCCATTCAACTCTGAGAAAAAGCGAGGTGGTATCGCTCTGAAACTGGTAAGTGGAGAAATCAATTCAGTTGTTATATATATATATATATATATATATATATATATATATATAATTTTTTTTTTTTTCCCTTCCTACATGATAGTTGATACTTGTATAAGTGAAATATTGTTGGCATAGGGGCAAAAGACAAAAAAAGGAAATTTATTTTGAACATAAGATTTAAGTGATTAGATAATAAGCAAACATATCTTTATCGCTATAGTTCCAGAAGCTGCATTAGATGATCAATCACAAATTTCTTTAATTTATGTTCTCTCTAACTAATTATGAGACTTGAAGCACATTTGTAAACGTATCCGCTAGGTTATCTGGTACCGTGCTAGTCCTTATGTTGAGGTTTGTAATATTAGCTTTGAGGTTGTACTCTCATTTTGTGACATGTAAAAGGGGGGAGCACTTTCCTGTTATATGTGGGCTTCATGTATTTATTCACCATACTTCAAAATCATTATATTGCAGTCGGATTCTGAAGTTCATGTGCACTGGAAAGGGGCTGCAGAAATAGTGCTTGCATCTTGTACAAGTTACATTGACGCAAATAATCATGTGGCACCAATGGATGAAGATAAGGTTTTCTAATACAGTTCCTTTTTTTTTGTTACATAGCTGTCCCTTCAACCCGCTCTCTTGTCAACTTCTATTTTTGATAACTTTTAGTTTCTAAGGGAAAAATGTTTGAATTTTCTGAGGGAAAAAAAAAAGGCAAGCTTATCTCGAAGTGATAAGAAATATACTTGATAGTTTGTAGCAAATGAAAAGCAAAACTTTTTTCTGGAGGTATTTTTTAAATTTAACTTGATCTCTGCTGTTAAATAATATTATTATCATCTGCAGTCATTGCTTTTTAAGAAAGCAATTGGAGATATGGCTACCAGAAGTTTGCGGTGTGTTGCTATTGCCTACAGGCCGTATGAAATGGAGAAGGTTCCAAGTGATGAAGAGGAACTGTCGAGTTGGCAGTTACCAGAGGGAGACCTTATTTTACTGGCAATTGTCGGTATCAAGGTACTGATGAGTTGTTCTCCCTTTCATAATAATTGAACTTTAGCTTTTCTAATAAATAAACTACTTGGTTAGAAATGAAAATGTCTGGTTTTTCATTTTGGAAATCAGATTCTGAGTGTGAGAAACGATTTGTTTTTTCACCAAATTGGGAAAAGAACTTGCTGTTTTCTCTAGATGCCAGTTCTTTAGCTGCACATACTTGTATACATAGTGAGAAAAGTTCCCTTAAGATGGTACTTTTGAATGAGTAATCAATTTAAATATTTGGAAAATGAGGGATCGCTTGCTGGTAAAAAGACTATTCTTCTCACAATCAGCAGATTCTCGGTGGCGGTTGTCTGACTATTACTATTGGCGAAGGCCATGATCTTGTTCTTAAAAATGTACTTCCATGTAGTTCTGGGAGGTCGACATTGATAGTCTCTATTAATTTTGCGTATATTTTGGTGTCCGAGTGTCATACATCTCCCATAATTATGTCATATCTTATAAGGTTATCCTTTTTCTCCCATTTTTTGGGGCAATACGTCTCTGGATCAATTTTTAAATGTCTAAAGCACTTCTTTCATGTATAAAATAGATATGTATAAACTTATATGCAAGTCTATTATATTTTGATGCATGCATGTTTACTTTACTCAGTCACTTAATGAGTTTATCTCTGACATAGGATCCTTGTCGTCCTGGAGTGAGAGAGGCAGTTCAATTATGTATTAATGCTGGTGTTAAGGTATATAACTCTCACAAGCACATTCTTGTCAGTTTTCTCTTATGTTTATGTTATCAAATAGCGTGTTTCTATCCTTGACAATATTTAGTTTCGCACATTCGTTTCCTCCTTTACTTTGGCATTTCTTATAAGCTCAAAAGATCAACACATCAGTGTGGATAAAACATCTTAAATGCAAGTGTTTGTGCAGTAAGTCTAAACGTGCTTGCCACCACAAATTTCTTGTGTCCAATTTGAAATATGGGCAAATTGGTGCTGTTCGCATCTGGGAGTAGCCATTTTTTGTCAATAATTTAGCTGCTTCCATTTAATGTTAGCACTGGCTAATAATATAATATTGTCTTCCTTTCTACTCTTGATAATCCTGCAGATTTTAAGCAGAGCTGTTTATTTAAATTCTCTACCATACTTATTTAGAAAAGTTTTTTATTTTTCCATGGCATTTTATCTGGAATATTTTTTCTTATAGCCGTCAAATATTCTGATCTTGTGCAGAACTAGTTGTTCACACCCAAAATTCTGCTCCATTAGTTTGAATAACATTTCAAGAACTATTTTTTGGACACGAGAAAATTTTGTGTATATTGTGATGACCTCAGACCTTGTTTATTATCTTGTCCAGATAGCCCACAGATACTAGTTTGGAAATGATGGATATCTTAATTTGAGTTCGACTGAAACTTTTATCTAATTGATTATGTGATGGCTTATCAATATTTTGACACTTATACATCAGTAGAGTGTGATTTCACCAATGGGATTTTTGGTCTTTATACTGTGTTTATCTGCTGATTTCACCATGCAACTTCTTAATTGTTCCAGTTTTGTTGAATATTGTTTTAACAATTTAATAGGTGCGGATGGTCACTGGTGACAATCTTCAAACAGCTAGGGCAATAGCTTTAGAGTGTGGGATATTAGGATCCAATGCAGATGCTACTGAGCCTAATCTTATTGAAGGAAAGAAATTCCGTGAGTTGTCCGACACACAGAGACTAGAAGTGGCTGACAAAATTTCTGTAAGAGCTGTAAATAAACTTGTGATCTAGATATCTTGGCTGCTGTTCGTTTGTGCTAGTTGTTAATGGACACTGATGACTTCTTGTATGATCAGGTGATGGGAAGGTCATCTCCAAATGATAAACTCTTGCTTGTGCAAGCACTGAGGAAGAGGGGACACGTAGTTGCTGTTACTGGAGATGGAGCTAATGATGCTCCAGCACTACATGAGGTTTGATTCTTTGCTGGTATTACTGGTTGAAAAACTTGTTTTATGAGTTTGATAAAAAAAAAAAAAAAAAAAACTAGGTTATATGTAACTTTTAAGATGGCTTTTTTTAAACTGTGACTACCTACTTTTCAAAATGCCATCTTATAAGCTACTAAGCTCACTGGCCACAATTTATGTCTGAACCATGTTCTTGTTAGGTACAAATTTCATATGTACACGTCAACTTTTATTTGGTAGGATAAAATGAAATTTTATCTAGTCTACCTTTGGTTTAGAGTGTACAAGATGGTTGATTTCATACTCACAAGTCCTTTTTAACTTTGTATGTAACAACTGCTTGTACATCAGTTTCATTGTGCTAGCTAGAAGAGTTTATGGAATTCAGAAAAGATCAAATTAAATTGACTAGAAGTCTGAACTGTATTAAATTGGAGATAAGTTCCGTAAATGAACATTTGAATAATCTGTGTCCATGAATCTCATTATAGTACTTGCTGTATAAAAGAGTAGCAGAAGAAGAAGATTAATGTGGTCGAAGACTTCTAAGTTGATTTTTTTAGTCTTGTTTCTACTTCTTCGGTTCATATGATCTGATCTGTAATTTTTTCGTGGTGTAGGCAGATATAGGTCTTGCAATGGGTATCCAAGGCACAGAAGTTGCTAAAGAGAGCTCAGATATTATCATACTGGATGATAATTTTTCCACGGTGGTAAAGGTCAGTCACCATTTGACAATATGATGCCACTGATCATCATAAATGAACTCTTAGCAATGCTTGTTCATATGCTGTCAAGCAAAAACTACTTCATTTTCCTTCAGTCAGGAACATAGATAATATTGCTTCAAATGAAATTAAAACCACCCTACAAGGTGATTGTATCAGTTCAAATCTGTATATTATCAATTATCATCACTCTTAAGATTTCTTCTGGATGCTTCAAGTTTTTCTTCAGCTTCCATGGAGTTACAAGGACTTTCCTCTCATTATCTAGATTTTAAAATTATTCATTTATATATAAAAGTCAATGAGATTGTTATCAGTTTTTCTATAATTCTCGGATCCCCGACCTCCATAACAGATGTAAGGATAGGGCATGAGTTTACAGGTTTTGCAGTTTGGCATTTGTGTTGCAGTGGGTAGATTTTTGTCTACATGTCTGGTTAAAGACTTAAAGCCTCTCAGAATTGAATTATTGTGATTTCTTAGTACATTTTTTGCGAATTGCAGGTCGTGAGGTGGGGAAGATCTGTGTACGCCAAAATACAGAAATATATTCAATTTCAGCTCACTGTTAGTGTTGCTGCCCTGATAATCAATGTAGTGTCTGCAGTTTCTTCTGATAATGTCCCACTAAACGCTTTGCAGGTTCGTAATCTCTCGCTCCACCTGCTAGCCTCTATGGTAGTAGATCTCTCAGCTGTTTCTTTTGTAGGGGTGAGTACTTGTGTAGTAACTTCCACATTCTATTTCTTCTACACAGCTTCTGTGGGTAAATCTTATCATGGATACACTAGGAGCTCTTGCACTTGCAACGGAACCTCCCACTGATCATCTCATGCATAGACCTCCTGTGGGTAGAAGGTTAGACTTACCAGCTATTATGTAATGTTCTAAAATCATCGTTTAAGTACTTTAAAAATTGGGTTTATTACTTACCGTGTCTGGAAAGGTTTGACTCCTCTTCTCCCTTCCTGGCTTACCAAAAGAGAAATGATTAATGTAATATCCTTATTGGGGTGCTGGTTTTACATATTAGGTGGTAATCATGGAGGACTATTGCCCATTGAAAAATAAAATTTCATGATAATTAGAATTATTTCTGTATGTGTTCTGTGCAATCACTGTGTTATTGGAGATATGTTTTCTTTGTATCTTTGTACACCTTAGTACCCATGTCATTCAGATATTCTCGTTCAAAACTGATTCTTGATCCCTCTAAAAAAAGGAAAAAGAGAATGAAAACAGAATTAAGATATATTAGTGCAATAAGAACTCGACCTATCATATTATTAAACACGTAACCTTAATTATCTGCCTAAGACTATTGGTAATAATTGCAAAATTCTGCAAGCTTGCTTGGTTACCCTACTTCGATATTTAGAGGCATGCTCGGGCTCTGAAATAGAAACAGAATGGCATTTAAGTCTTTAACAATGTGGAACTGGGATGGGTTGCATGAAGGGTGCATTTTTCTGTGATGTGAATTACATATTGAATCCTTGTTTATTAAGATACTGCTGCTATTTTAGGGAACCTCTCATAACAAATATCATGTGGAGGAACTTGATCATACAGGTACAAGTTTTTGTAATTATTTTATTACGTTTTAGAGGCTTGGAAAAGAAAAATAGATGTTCTTTTTGGTTTTGCTGTAATCCTATTGGTGGTTCAATAATTGCAGGCTCTATATCAAGTGACGGTTCTCCTCATCCTCAATTTTGGTGGTACAAAAATCTTGAATTTACAGCATGACACTCGTGTCCATGCCCTCAAAGTGAAGAGTATGCTGATTTCTAATGCATTCGTCTTCTGCCAGGTAATTACACTGTTTAGTTCATAAGTAAGATTTAAGTTTCAAACCGGGAGGCCTTATCTTTTTAGGAAAAAGAGCTTTCATATGGCTTGGTCTAGCTCCCTTGAATCTTTAGATCAATCATATGCCCTCAACCTTTTCGAGCTCTTTCAAAAAGACAGAGACAGCAAAAAATGAGTCATTTGCGATTGGGTCAAAAGATCGGGGGCTGTCAGGTCTTTGATTGCTGTTTTGAAATCTGTTTAACTGACATCGTTTTGGATTTATATGATTTCAGATATTTAATGCTAGAAAGCCAGACGAGATTAATGTGTGGAAGGGGGTAACCAAAAATCGTCTTTTCATGGGGATTGTTGGCCTTACTCTTGTGCTCCAGGTAAAAATGAACATCTTTGCTCTTTCTAGAAGCAAACTTTCTTTTCAGTCTCTTCATCTTCGCTTATTTCATATATCTGCTATTGTTATCCAGGTGATAATAATCATGTTTCTTGGGAAGTTCGCTTCAACTGTTCGACTCAGTTGGAAGTTATGGCTCGTTTCCATAGCAATTGGTGCTATCAGGTTCGTTTGTCATTGAAGTGTCGGTCTATGACTTTCATCTGTTTATCATGCTCGTAATTCCTGTAGCTCACGTGTAATTTCACTGTTACTTCTTGAGCAGCTGGCCACTTGCAATTGTCGGGAAACTGATTCCCGTTCCTAATAGGCCTTTTAGCGAATTCTGTACAAGAAGATCGCATGAATAAAGAGGTAAATGCAACTTTTTGTTCGCTCTTGGAGAAATGTCCATCCTGGCTGGTGATGGGGGCCTCGTGTTTATTGTCAGTAAGAAGCATTTATTTAAATGTTTTTTCGCAGGTTGACTTTACTGCATGGTTTTCTTCTCCGAAGTGACTGACACAGTGTGCTAACATTTTCCATAGACAAAATATTATGTTTTGGGGAGTGCTGAATATTGTGCTATTGAAAACTTCGTAGCTTCTTGTTATGGGTACAGTTCTATTATGTTAGCTGATTTACTTATATTCTGAATGTTTTATGTATTGCTTTCGGGGATACCAATGAAGAAGTGACATGTAATTTGCTGACTGCGTTATGGTTGGTTTATTCTCATTTTATGCGATTTTATGTCATTTTACGCTTCCAAATACTTGTTTTCTTCACAATTATTTATTGAAAAAGTTCAAATCTACTTGTATTGTTTAAGATTGTTTTTGGTAAATCTTTTATTCCATCGACGGCGGCGACGCTGAATCGAGTGATATCCTTGCAGTGAGAAACTAAATTGGACTGTTGCAGAGAGAAAAATGAAAATGGTTGGAAGTTTTTGATAAACTCTAGTTTTAATTAGAATTTTATATAATGGATTAAGAGTAATAAATTCCTTGCCTAAAACGTTATAATAATAACCAATGAACATATGCCACGTGAAAAACTGGTATATTATCCTTAAGGATGATGCTACATGTACACCATGCTTTACAGCATAGTGTACAACCCCCTCACACAAGAGGGGGTCCCACGAATTTTTTATTCATTGTGGGACCCCCTCTCATGTGAGGGGGTTGTACACCATGCTGTAAAGTATGGTGTACAAAAGACATTACCCTATCCTTAATTATCGAAAGAGAAGCACAAATACTCATTTATTAATGGTTTTGAATCGCTTAATTGAAAAGATTTTCAAACATTCTCTCTTGATAACCCTAAACATGGGAAACCACGAATCTCTTTCGGCCAAAACACGATAAATACAACCCAAAAGAATATTTGCGCTGGAGCAGCTTAGCTATTCGTGTGGTGGAATACATGTTTTACGTGGATTTTGAGGCGTCTATGGCGGAAATGAGAGCGCAAAATGGACTGGGGAATTCACGTCTTTCTTGAGAGTATTGGGGAGTTATCCAATGGACATGACCCCATGGATCCTTTCCAGAGAAGAAGATATATAAATCATTTCACTCACACACAAACGGACGAACAAAATATTGTCTAAGAAGCATGCTTATCCCAATATTCAAATGTTATATAACTACTCAATCTCGCGGTCTTATACGTGCAGCTTTAATTCGAAACTATTGGATACTGTCCGTTTTATTTAAATTTCCTTTATGTATTATTGTTTCTAGAGCAATATAATGTTAAAGGAATTGTATTATTTGGCAAAAGGGCAGTGCCTGGGAAATCAAATTTTGCTTCAACGAGGGTTCAACCCACGCTTGAGACATCCACCTTTTCCTTGGGGAAGATTTACCCGGTTGGTATGGTTCGTGAATATTGTGCCAGCCCTCAGGTTTATCCAGTACGCACTGGTGGTCGGGTTCTGCTCTAAGAGTGGTCGAGCTCCGCCAATAGCGGTTGCGGGTTCCTGAGTCATAAAAAAAAAAAAAAAAAAAAAAAAAAATTGTATTATTGTATTATAAGAGAACAGTTATTGCTTTTTATTGTTAAGTCATGTGCTCCCACTAGAACGGATTTGAAAATTAAGGGTTGACAAAAATACAGACGATGTGTGTGATTGCTAAACATCTAAGCTCGGATTTTTTTAGTAGATCTAATAATGGAAATCTTACCATATATGTAAATTAAATTTGAACATTTGATATTTGAGCCGAGCAACAAAGTAAGAAGAAAATCCTAGTAAAGTAGCCTATTCCTTCCTTTTTGTCACTACAAAATAATAATAATAATAATAATAAAATTCCTTTTGCAACATTTTTAATTTCATATTGCTAAAAAGGATTTATTGCAACAATCATTAAATGTATGTTTCAATTGGTTAACTCAATTCAAATTTGACAATAATATGTTGATTCACGTTGCTAATGTATTATTTTTTAACATTCAAAGTCTGCTGCCAGAAAGATTTATATTTTGTAAATTTAACAAGGGACATTGACTGTTATCGAAAACGTTAATATATAACGTATTTTATAACGTTCTATAATTGTTGTTAAAAATCTACATTTAGGTTCCGTGCCAATTACTTCTATTAACTAGTAACGAGCCTTCAACAATCCAATAGGTTCCGTACTTCCATAAAATGCCACAATACAATCACATATTATACTAATTTGCAACTCCGCTCACCACCTATGCTCGATGTGCCATGTAATTGTCACATCAATTCCGTTGTTTTGAACTTCGAAGATTTTAAGGTTCATTAGCTCTTTTTTAGGATGTAAGGTGCAGAGTGCACCTCTAGAATACTATCGTATTCTTCTACAATGTGTGCAGGCAACGCTCAGCATAAGCACGATCGAGTGGGTCTAGCCTTGACTAGCCGAGGCAATTGTGAATACTATAGTCGAAGTTTTACTTCTTATGTTCTATGTACGTTCTCCACAACTTCTTAGACATTACTGCATTTCACCTAAATATGTTTTTAGCCAATTAATGTTTTAACATTAATCTTCAAATGCATTAATTAATTATGAGACCTTCTTATTGATGTGGTGTTGAAGTCCTACTTAAGTTGATGTCAGTGTCTTTATAAACTGTCCCCAATCAAATTAACGTTAATAGGCGTTGTAAGGTGTCAACATTTTAATGGAGAGTCAACAAATCTCAACTTGTCTTACTTAAATGTGGAGAGGACTCGATGAAATTTATGTCAAATTTAGTATTTCATAACCACATAATATACGAAGATACCACAAAGATAAAATGTCTTATTTCTCATCTTTTAACCTAATAGTTTCTCGACATTTTTGTATTATGTGAATATTCATCTTATAAATTACAATAAAATCACCACGCTCAGAAACGGCAAAAGAACGAGTTTGTGTGCAGCTCTAATCCCAAACACCCTCCTAATAAGAATAAACTACTTGCCATATCCCACTTCCTGCATTAAAGTTTCAATATCGAACGAATCAAAGGCCTTAGATGCTAATGTGTAATAAGATTCCAGGCTTTGAAGAAACCTCAGAGCATCACATTCGGCTTAAATTCTTACTACTCATTTCTTTGGCAAATGCACGACCATCCCTTAGTTTCAGAGCTTCGGCATCTTTTATGCAGGAACCAACCATACATATGTGCCTACAATGTGCTGCAAACACTGCTGCAACCATACATATCTAGAAATCTTTCACCTCAGAAGAAATTAAGAGGGCATGTTCAATCGTCTCCACTCTTCCCCACCAAAAGTATTCATAGGAAATCCTTGAAAAGAAGAGATGCAACTTTGGAGGTATAGGTAGATTCCACAACTATTTCCACCAAGTTCAGAATGGCATATGAGCTTAGACCAACTTCACCAATTTAACATTTAAAAGTACTTCATACTAGTTATTTTCCTCACATCGCAGTGACAAGTAAGTTTGTCCTCTCCAGAGTTGACACCTAGTGGAATTGATGATATTACTTCCCTACAATCGGCAAAACAGCAATCTTAGCCATATTCTAGCTACAGAGTTCTCTCATCTTCTCAGCCTTCCATACGGAACTATTAGAGGTTTAAAAGTAAGGAGAATGGGAGCCATGGGTCAACAAATGGGCGAATAGTTTTCCCATTCCCCACCCTTCACCTCAAACCCTTTAATAAAAGCTTTTGTCCCAAATAACACTTTTCGACAGAAAAGAGTAACCCACAGAATCTTGTGCCCGGAAAAAACTGTCATTCCTGGGATAATTTCTTTTGTGAATTTTTGTTTGAGAGAAGAATTCATTCAGTAACCTCCATTATTAATTTAACTAGAAGAGCTAGGTTGATCATTCCAAGGTCATAAAAGCACAAACCTCCATGATATTTTGGCAAGCATATAGTTCCCCATCTGACCCACACCATCTTCTTCTGTCCAAATCTTGCTTTGCAAAAAACCAGTAACATAATGGATCTATGCATTATTTAAATGTGTCAAAGGGAGTTTTGAATAGGAGAAGCAGAATCATATGATTGAAATCCCACTAATGCAGGACCTTCACAAAAAGGCTAAAGAGCAAATTTTCTAACATCTAGCTTGACATGTAACCAAATGAAAATAAGATTCACATGATATAATGCCTCTTTCTCTGTACAAGATATATCCATGGCCAAAGAGGATATCAAATGCAATAAAGAACGTGTTTAACTTCTAAGTAACATATTTTGACATGAAGGCATTTCTTGGAGAGATTCTAAAACTCCATTATATTCCACGAATAGAAAGTTCATGTCTCCTACATATAGTTCATTTTACTTAATCTCATGGTTTAAAAAAGCGGTAGTGAGGCGCATGTAGTATGTCTCGAGGCGATATTTTTTAGGCTAAAAATATGAGGCTCACGTCTCTAAATCTGAGGCGCACGCCTCATGGAGCATGAGGCAAGCATCTCATTTTATTGTTTTGTTTGGGCCTTCTTAAAAAAGAAAATTGCTCATTTAAAAAGGCATTTTGGACCCAAACAAAACAATAAAATACCCAAAAAACTAAGCGACAGCCAGAAATTAGAAGACCAAAATCGAAAATTCAAAAATTGGCCTTCAAAAAACTAATGGTTATATATCATATTTACTATATACTCCAACTTTTATTTTTTTATATTATTTTATAATTCTTCTACTTAGATATTTTGTTTTTTGTGAGGGCCTTAATCCGCCTCGTAAAGAAAAATCGTCTCAATACTTAGTTTCATCTTTTTAAACCTTGCTTAATCTATATCCAAATTTATTTTACATACCCACATATGCCAAGGTTCATGTGACAGATCAACATAGACATCTAATGCAAAGCAAAACCGGTATTCTGATAACAGAAGTTAACTCTACCCAACAAAACCTTCACCATACAATGAACCTATGGAAATCAAGTATAATGCCAACATAAAAAAACCAAGGTTTCACTACAAAAAAGCACAACTGATCATCATAACATTTGGAGAATCCCACTGCTGTGACCAACGAAGTGTTACCATTTACATTGAAATCCATCACCTAACTGTCAATTCTTTAAAGCATCCAACAACCAACAATAACACAATATAGCATATAATCACCAATGTTCCAATGTTAATTCTTTTTCTTCCAACTCATATTTCTAACGGGTAGGTGTTAAATTGATCTAAACGTTCATTACACTTTGAGCAATCAAAAGAGAAAAACTTGATTTATCAAATTCCTAACAGAAAAGGCAAAACATAGAATGTGAAAGTAAATCAGCGGAGATACCCTGGGATCTTAATCCGAACAAAGAGCATACTCATGACGTATGAAATCACCACAGATACAACCCCAGCCGATGCATACGACACCTTGACGCTCTTGGAGCGGTTCTTGTCAAGGGCCAGATCCAATAGCACTATCCCAACACCACCGAGCACGAACATGAACCCAGAAGATAAGCCCTCAATAATATACTGCCCGTTGACCCGACCGGGGAGGAAGACGACAGGTTTGACCGCTCCAGTAAACCGATCCTGAGTGGAGCCGATGCCAGGGGGCTCAACGATGACGTCGTACACGATCCCGGAGACGACCATGAAGTAGGTGAGGAGGATGAGGGAGTAGACAGTCATGGCGGAGGGGAGAGTGATTGTGGGCAGCTTCAGCCGCAGGCGAGGCGGGCGAAGGAAAGAAAAAGGGAGGATCTTTAAGATGTGGAATATAGGATCGACGGAGTCAGATGCCGGATCAAATTTGGTGGTGGTGGTGGTGGTGGCGGCATGGGTTTCCAATTTGGGTGGCATTTTGGCGAGTCGCTGGTGGACCTCTGATGATGGATCTGGTGTAGGAAGAAGGTTTGGGGAGGTTTTTAGTTGGGAAAATTCACAAATCATATGTAGAGTTCAAAAATCAAGTTTTAAGTTTGATTAATGTAAAAATTAGGTTTTTGTCTAATTAATTAAAAATATTTATTAATTAAATAAAATAAGGTCACAATTATATAAATAATGGTCACATATACATAATTATAGGTCACAATTTAACTATTAGTCACATATTGTCAAATTAATTGATCACAAATTATTTCGAGATCACAAATCAAAATTTTTGCAAGTCACAGATTATCTCGAGGTCACAACCTAAAAAATTTATAGTCACAGATTATTTTATAGGTCACATGTTTTCAATTTTGTGGTCACAGAATATTTTTTAGGTCACATATTTTCAATTTTGAGGTCACGGATTATTTTTTAGGTCACAGGTCAAAAATTTTATAGGTCAAATATTATTTCGACGTCACATATCATTCAATTTATGGATCACATTTTATCTATGAGTCACGTAAGTCACAGTTTGTTGATAAGGTCACAATTCCCTAACATATAAGTCATACTATTGTGACCACCACTAAATCATATGTGACCACGATTTCGCTGCTGCCTCCACAAGGCGGCATCACCGTCGCCGTCAAATAGCAACATCAACACCTCAAAAACCGTCCTCCCAACACCACTATCACCACCCCAAAACCACCACGCCATACGCACAATTTACCACCCTAAAACCACCACCACTATCACTGCAAAACCACCCCAAAACCACCACCACTTCCAACCACAAAACACCCACAACAGCCACCAAAAATCTGCAAATCATCCGCCCAAGTCATCTCCCACCACCAACCAACCACCACTATCACCAAAATCGCCACCGCTATACGCACAACACCGTCGCCGCCGCCAACACCATCACCACCACCACAAACCTCATCACCGCACCGTTGTCACCTACCAGAAACCGGCAGATCCCCCCACCCAACCACTAGATCCACTCAAAACTCACAAACCAAACACCTGACAGAAACCAATCACTACATTACCACCATCGACGCCACCCACGTCCACAGTCAATCCACGTCCTCGCCACCAATATCGCAAAAACCACCACTCAAACCACCACTGTAACACTCAGATTCGAAGGCATAAAGGTAATCTTTGAACAAATAAAAAAAAACCTCCACTCCCGTCGCCTGTGGAGAGTCACCTCCTCCCTAGTCGCCGCCACCAGAGTGAATGGGTAAATCTGGTCGCCTGTGGAGAGTCACCTCCACCCCGTCGTCGCCACCAACACAGAAGTGCAGAACACACCAACAAAAAAAAACAGCCATCGCCACCACCTCCAGTCCCGTCGCTATCAACAACACAGACCACACCAACAAAAAATCAGCCACCGCCACCACCTCCACTCTCGTCGCTGCCACATAGTCTTCAGATCTGATTCACACAGGCAAACTCCCACAGGCGGCGACAAAGGCGTGAGAGAAACTGAGAGAAAGAGAGAGAGAGTGAAACCGAGCGAGAGAGTGAGAGGAAATAAAAGGAATGAGAGATTTTAATTTTTAATTGAATACCTGATTTATGCTTAATTAAAGTTTAGACCTGATTTTAGAATTGTTATATTTAAACACCTGCTTTGGTGTAATTTTCCCTTTTTAGTTAGGTAAGACTAGGGATGGCAACGAGCCGAGCCGGTCCGACTCGTGGGCCAAAATTCTAGGCCCGGGCTCGGAGGATCCGGGCTTTTTTCGGGCCGAGTCGAGTCGAGTCAAGCTCGATGAAATTTTGAGGCTCGGCCCGGGATTTTTCCGAGCCGAGCCGGCCCGAGCTCGGGTCGGCCCGTATTTTTCTATTTTTTAATTTTTTTCTTTTAAAAAATTCAGTTTTATTCTATTTTTTTTACATTTTTTTTATCGCGAGACTAAAAAGCCCGTGATACGGGCCGGCCCGCGTAGCTCGCCACCGGCCCGGCTCGGGTCGAGCCTAAAAAATGAGGCTCGACCCAAGTCTTGGCTCGGTATCCCGGGCCACGAGCCGAGCCCGAGCGGCCCGAGCATTTTGCCACCCCTAGGTAAGACACTCAATGGTCCCCAAAATTTGTTCTTATTTCAATTTAGTCCTTCGTCTTTAATTTATTGAAGAATAACCACTAGACTGTATTTTATTTTTAAGTTGTTAATTTTATAGATTATTTGTTTCAATATTTGGTTCATAAAAAAGATTGTCTCCCTTCGTATGAGTTCAACTATATCTTGCTTTCAAGAGTTCAATATTGTCACTTGGTCAAGACAAAAGATCGTATAAGAAGTTGTAGACTACATCGTCAGAGTAAAATTCTCTTAGTCGAGAAGAAATGGTAGATTGAGTTGAAGTCGCGTCAAGTACTCATACCAGAACAACAGTAGAGAAACTCAGCAATGGCGAAGAAGCAACTTGAAAGCTCTGCCTAATTAAAGTCTGGACGCAAATCTCTACTGACCTAGTCAATCACTCTTTGGATCGAAAATAGTGACTTTTCCAAAGCTCTCAAATGCTTTATCTCCAAAGTTCAAATTCAGGTACACAAACAAATACACACATGTTTGTAATTGTGTGCGTGTGAATATAAAATGCTAATGAATGATAGAAGGAATAAGTATAAATATGTGTTGTACCGCATTGGTTGGTGGTTGTATCGTGTTCACTTGTACAGAATGACAGCTTGAAGAACCATGGATTTTACATTTTTTTTTTCTCTGGAGTGCTGATAATATGATTTCTTGAGTTCGTAAGTGTAATAAGGGAGGAAATTGAATGGAAACATTGAAAAAAATTTGGATTGACAATTGACTTTCGGAAGTCAATTTCTAGATACCATGATTTTTGTGCTAGTTTTTTGAAAACATTAAAGAAGCAATTTTGATGTCTGAATGCTCGTGAAACAATTCAGGTCATTGGCTTTGAATAGCTTTAAACATGTAGACCATGGTGAAAAGTGCAAAAATCGAGCTGGGGTGAAGAAATGAATATTTGAATGTTGGCCATATGTGTGTAAATTATGTTATTAACAGGGTTTTCTTTATCCAGTGTTATGCTCTTGCTGTTTTTCTTTTTACTGGGACAATTTGCTGTAATCAATCCTATTTTTGGTTCAGGATGATGATTGGAAGGCTAGGGCACTTAATTTGGATGATGTATTCTCGAAGTATTTGAAGTTTTGGTAAGCTACTTGACAATACGATTTGATGATCAATTACAGACCATTCATTCATTCATCCTAAGAATTTACATGTTGATTTCAAATTCAGATGCCTATGTTGATCTTCATCGAAGGCCAATTAAAAATTTTGAACCATCAATTTTTATTCTAGAATTGAGATCACGGGCAGTCAGTCTTATCTACGTTCTCATGCAATGGCATTAAGCACCTAACCGTGGGAGTGGAATATCTTTTTTATGTAGTTAACTATTGCTTAGCCATCAATTCCATATTAAGGGATAAAATTTCATATCGAATAACGATGAAAATATAAACCAATTTGTAAAGAATTGGACTACTCAACTTAACAAGGTTAATATTTTAAGATGGAACTCTAAGTCTAAATATGGTATTAGAGCCTCTAACGAGCAATTCGATCTGATTAAAATTCAAAAAATGAGCATGCAGATTTCAGAACATAATAGACCAATTTATAAGAATTTTGGCTACTCATCTTAATAAGATTTACATTTTAACTTAGAACCTCAAGTCTTAACAATCTATTGGTAAAAAGATGAAAAAGATGGAGGATGATAGCCTTCGGGAAAATGGTGAATAATTTGATTTGGCAAATAAGAATAATGTGCAAGCTGGACAACATGCTAGCGACATTCCACTAGAGAAGAATAAAGTCCAAGCTAAAGAAAGGAAGGGAAAGAAAGAAGCTATCTCTGAAATCTGCTATCCAAAATTGGTTGTCCAATGATAACTGTATTTTATACACTTATTTAAGGCCTCAAACGATGATATTCAGTGCTCATATGATGAATTATTGTCTAAATTGTTGCATTTGGTGTTGAATAGGTGAAACTCGATGATTGAGCAAGAAATTGAAAGAAACAAGAGGAAAATTGGCAAAAGGGGACAAGATCCATAGTATGAGGGCCAAAGTGTAAACACTCAAAAGTTGTGTCGAACTTCACAATGAAGATTCGAGAATGCCGGGGCTCAATTGGGTGCAATTAGAAGTCAAAACGGGTGAAATATGGCCAAAACATTTTCACAAATCAAGTTTCAACCGCGGAAGGATGTTTCAGATTTTTGTCAGAGATTGAGACCCATTTTTGACACAGTAAACATTCGAACTGGAAAAAATATATTTCACGTAAAGTTGTAGCCCTTTGAGTTGGCTTTACAACCCAACTTAAATCACCTCAATCGGATATCGGGAGAGAAGATTATACTTGAAATACTGAAGGAAGCACGATGCTGAATTTCACCCGGAGGTTGGCGCCGCGGCGCCACAATAGTGGCGCTGCAGCGCCACGAATTCTGAAAGTAAACAGAGTATGCGGCGCCGCAGCGCCGCTCCCGTGGCGCCGTGGCGCCGCCTGGGACGATCTAGGGCGCGTTTTGGTCAATTTTTAAGCCCGTAAAAACCCTATTTTCTACACCAACGTGGGGGCAACTATAAATACAATTTTTCTCACACCGGGGGGCCATCGGATTCGACACATTCCTCACATCACAAAACACATTCAAACTTTGAAGATTTGGGAGAGAATTCAAAGGAAGAACACACAAAAAGGGATTTATTCTACTCATTGAAGGAAATACATACAATTGAATATTCAACGGCGGAATTCAAAGGAGAAAAACATCGCGCAAATCACGTTTTGAAGCATCAATTGAGGGGAAGAAGATCTTGGTGCAAGATCGATTTCTCATTCTATATCATTCTTCTAAACCCGGTGATGTATTCTATAATAACTTTGTATTTTTCTTTCATGATTATGAGTAGCTAAATTGAGTTTAGGGCGAACAATGTAACCGAATTGGGATCCTTTATTTCTTTAATTTGATATTCTTGTGCTTTTATTTTATGTGTTGATTTTGCTATGTTCTCAATGCATTTAATTACTTGATCACTAATTAAATGATTTCGTGACCAATAATTACGTAGAGATGCGGATTGTTGTTTAGACCAAGTAGTAAATTCCGGTAAATTGGCATAACGTGTAGAGATACCTATGTTAATTGCTGCGGTCATAATTGAATTCCTAGAACCAATGTTTCGTTTAACTAAATGTCAATTTGCATAGAGATATGGAATTGAATTAGTTAAATAGGTTCAATGAGAACTCGAGAGGGGTAAATTGAATACAATAGGAGAATTCGATCGAACACTACTTTAGATTGTATGAATCTTGATTTAAAGAATAAATGTGATCAATAGGTGAAATTGTTCCGCCCTAATATCCGTTATTATTTGAATTCTCAATCAAGTATGTTTGCATTCAATTCAATTTTCACGTGTTTTTAATTTCAAATATTCTCAACACGTCCATATTTTTGTTTACTTTCATCAAATAGTAGTTAGGAATAAATTAGATTAAGTACTAAAGTACAGTCCTCGTGGGAACGATATCCGGACTCTTAGGTCCACTTTATTACTTGTTACGATCCGTACACTTGCGGGATATAAAAATCGACAACAAGTTTTTGGCGCCGTTGCCGGGGACTATTTACTTTTAGTCTTAATTTATTTTATTTTTAACTGTTATTTCATTTGTTTATGTTCTTTTATTTTAAATTTCTTTGTTCCATTTGAGTCTTTTTTTTCCCTCTTTTCAGGATAAAAAAAAAAGGTGCAGAATAACATATGGATGTGGTTGATTTCAAAAACATGCTCGTATGTGACTTCATCATAAGGCAACAACAATTGGTTGTTCAAGAAATTGATGAAAGAGATATGCTTGTGGGAGATTTCATTATAGGACAGAGACTACTAGACTTAAAGGCAGAATGTGAACTTAATGAAACTGTCCTGGCTGACTTGCCTGTTGCAATATTTCTCGCACCAAAATTTGATATGGGTGATCTACCCGTGGAATTATTTCTTCTACCGGCTATTATTGAAGAACATCAACAACGAGAATCATGTCGACTGGCCTTCCCACAAATACAAAAGGAGGAGAAGATTTTCTATGAAGATGTCATTGTTCCTCTGCCAGAAGTTGCGTACGCGGACGTTGAGCTTGAGAAAACTTCAATTAAAGAAGAGGTTAAAAAGATCGAGGATTTAATCATAACAGGCGAAAAAGAACTTGTAGTATGCAAAGAAGAGGAAATCCTCGATTTTATCGTTTGCTCAAAAGTGGATTTTGTGATTAAACCTTATGAAGAGATTCAGGTGTATATTGTTGAATTCACAACGGGTAATCTAGGCAAGTCACACCATATTCAAGAGGGCAAAGCAATATCTTGGAGGACGTTCGAAGTGTGGTGCAAAGACAATCTAATCAAGCTAAGAAGGACCTCCAAAGCCATATTCAAAGTGCCATGAAACACTTGTGCGAAAGTCCAGCTAAAGACTTAAAAAAAAGCGCTTCTTGGGAGGCAACCCAAGTTTTTCTTCCTTTATTTATTTTGTTATATGATTGTTTAGTTTATTTTTCTTAATTTTCTTAGGAACCCTTAGGCCCTTGTTTAATTAAGTTGGTTATTAGATGTTTAAGCTAAGTAACACTTGTTCCATGTATTTAATATTTCATCTGATTTTTCAGGGACATGAGATTGCGGAACTCTTAAACCAACATTAACAAGGAGAAAATTTGACAAATCTCAAGTTTGGGGGAGCAGATAAAAAAAGAGCCAATCAAATCCTACTTTATAGCGCCATAATGGCATAGGCAGTACGGACACTTCAGGGAAGTTCTCCTCATTTTCCTTTAAATTTCACATTGAGGACAATGTTTAGTTTAAGTTTGGGGGGATGTTTTATAAATTGCCTATTTGCCTAATGTTTGTGTGGGTTCGACAGTCTGGCTGACTGTGATGATTTATTTTGAGATTTGATGTTAATTTATCAACTGTGGATAGGTGCATACTAGATCGATTGAAACTTAACCTTGCAGAACTTGATATGCACTAGAATTGAGTTTGACACTGTGATGAAACGAGTTGATTCATATGTTGATAGGTTGATTTAGTTGGACATAGATGCTTTACCTAAACGATACTAAATTATTTATCCTTAGACCAAATTTAGCACAGTTTGGGAGTGATATTACGGTAGTAGGTTGATGCTAATGTGAATGTGGATTCCATGTATGAAAACTTATGTGTGGATTGTCTTAGACTAACATGATAAAAACGCGACGAAAAAGTCTTAAGTTGGGGGTCAGTTTGTTTGAATAGGTGTATGATAAAGGGTATTGCACTAATCAAGGCAAATAAAAAAAAAAAAAAATCTTTGAAGTCTTCATGACTCGAGCAATTAAGCCTGCAATGGTATCTTAAAACCTGGTGCCCTAAAGTCATTTGACTTGGGAGTCATCGGCCTAAAACTCGTTACATGGGTCATTTAGAAGGCAACCAGAGATGAAGTTGTACTTGAAACAATCAGATGTTCTCTTCGAAGCCTTTTTGACCCGGGTTATTAAGTCTGTAAGGGTGTCTTAAAATCTGGTGCCCTAAAGTCATCTGACTTGGGAGTCATCGGCCTAAAGCCTGCTACATGGGTCATCTAGAAAAGCTTAAAGGAGAGAATAATAAAAAAAAAATAATAATAATAAATTGTGAAAAAAAAATCAAGTGCATGAAAAAAGCAAAAGCACTAAACGCCTTGGTTATGCCCTAACACCTGTTTGAGTGAATTGGACTTTCGATGTAGGATAATTAGCCCAGTTGAGTTGTGGCGGTCGAAGCAATCAAATAATTGGAGAATCCTTATTCATTGAAGTGTTGACTTACAATTAGTAATGTCCACCTGAATTCGAGAGGGTGAGGATAGTAATGAAATTTTTCAAACCTTAGAGTACACACTGAGAATGAGTGAAAAAGAATAAATTTGGGGGTGTGTGAATCATACGAGAAATGAAATGATATATTTGACCACAGAGGGTTGGGAATTGAAACAACTTGTGCGGTCATAGTTGATTACTTAATTCCTCACACACACACAGACGTCAATTTTGTACTGGAAAGTAGATATTGGTTTGGTATTGCGACTTTGAAGCGTGTTTGTGGAATTAACACTAAAATCTTGAATCCTGAGATAAGAGGTTTGACTGTCCAACTAATTATTTTTTTTGCATGCTTGAGTGCTAGTAGCTATTTAGTTGATAGTTTTGTTTGAGGACAAACAAATGTTTAAGTTTGGGGGTATTTGATAACTGTATTTTATACACTTATTTAAGGCCTCAAACGATGATATTCAGTGCTCATATGATGAATTATTGTCTAAATTGTTGCATTTGGTGTTGAATAGGTGAAACTCGATGATTGAGCAAGAAATTGAAAGAAACAAGAGGAAAATTGGCAAAAGGGGACAAGATCCATAGTATGAGGGCCAAAGTGTAAACACTCAAAAGTTGTGTCGAACTTCACAATGAAGATTCGAGAATGCCGGGGCTCAATTGGGTGCAATTAGAAGTCAAAACGGGTGAAATATGGCCAAAACATTTTCACAAATCAAGTTTCAACCGCGGAAGGATGTTTCAGATTTTTGTCAGAGATTGAGACCCATTTTTGACACAGTAAACATTCGAACTGGAAAAAATATATTTCACGTAAAGTTGTAGCCCTTTGAGTTGGCTTTACAACCCAACTTAAATCACCTCAATCGGATATCGGGAGAGAAGATTATACTTGAAATACTGAAGGAAGTACGATGCTGAATTTCACCCGGAGGTTGGCGCCGCGGCGCCACAATAGTGGCGCTGCAGCGCCACGAATTCTGAAAGTAAACAGAGTATGCGGCGCCGCAGCGCCGCTCCCGTGGCGCCGTGGCGCCGCCTGGGACGATCTAGGGCGCGTTTTGGTCAATTTTTAAGCCCGTAAAAACCCTATTTTCTACACCAACGTGGGGGCAACTATAAATACAATTTTTCTCACACCGGGGGGCCATCGGATTCGACACATTCCTCACATCACAAAAAACACATTCAAACTTTGAAGATTTGGGAGAGAATTCAAAGGAAGAACACACAAAAAAAGGGGATTTATTCTACTCATTGAAGGAAATACATACAATTGAATATTCAACGGCGGAATTCAAAGGAGAAAAACATCGCGCAAATCACGTTTTGAAGCATCAATTGAGGGGAAGAAGATCTTGGTGCAAGATCGATTTCTCATTCTATATCATTCTTCTAAACCCGGTGATGTATTCTATAATAACTTTGTATTTTTCTTTCATGATTATGAGTAGCTAAATTGAGTTTAGGGCGAACAATGTAACCGAATTGGGATCCTTTATTTCTTTAATTTGATATTCTTGTGCTTTTATTTTATGTGTTGATTTTGCTATGTTCTCAATGCATTTAATTACTTGATCACTAATTAAATGATTTCGTGACCAATAATTACGTAGAGATGCGGATTGTTGTTTAGACCAAGTAGTAAATTCCGGTAAATTGGCATAACGTGTAGAGATACCTATGTTAATTGCTGCGGTCATAATTGAATTCCTAGAACCAATGTTTCGTTTAACTAAATGTCAATTTGCATAGAGATATGGAATTGAATTAGTTAAATAGGTTCAATGAGAACTCGAGAGGGGTAAATTGAATACAATAGGAGAATTCGATCGAACACTACTTTAGATTGTATGAATCTTGATTTAAAGAATAAATGTGATCAATAGGTGAAATTGTTCCGCCCTAATATCCGTTATTATTTGAATTCTCAATCAAGTATGTTTGCATTCAATTCAATTTCACGTGTTTAATTTCAAATATTCTCAACACGTCCATATTTTTGTTTACTTTCATCAAATAGTAGTTAGGAATAAATTAGATTAAGTACTAAAGTACAGTCCTCGTGGGAACGATATCCGGACTCTTAGGTCCACTTTATTACTTGTTACGATCCGTACACTTGCGGGATATAAAAATCGACAACAAGTTTTTGGCGCCGTTGCCGGGGACTATTTACTTTTAGTCTTAATTTATTTTATTTTTAACTGTTATTTCATTTGTTTATGTTCTTTTATTTTAAATTTCTTTGTTCCATTTGAGTCTTTTTTTTCCCTCTTTTCAGGATAAAAAAAAAAGGTGCAGAATAACATATGGATGTGGTTGATTTCAAAAACATGCTCGTATGTGACTTCATCATAAGGCAACAACAATTGGTTGTTCAAGAAATTGATGAAAGAGATATGCTTGTGGGAGATTTCATTATAGGACAGAGACTACTAGACTTAAAGGCAGAATGTGAACTTAATGAAACTGTCCTGGCTGACTTGCCTGTTGCAATATTTCTCGCACCAAAATTTGATATGGGTGATCTACCCGTGGAATTATTTCTTCTTCTACCGGCTATTATTGAAGAACATCAACAACGAGAATCATGTCGACTGGCCTTCCCACAAATACAAAAGGAGGAGAAGATTTTCTATGAAGATGTCATTGTTCCTCTGCCAGAAGTTGCGTACGCGGACGTTGAGCTTGAGAAAACTTCAATTAAAGAAGAGGTTAAAAAAGATCGAGGATTTAATCATAACAGGCGAAAAAGAACTTGTAGTATGCAAAGAAGAGGAAATCCTCGATTTTATCGTTTGCTCAAAAGTGGATTTTGTGATTAAACCTTATGAAGAGATTCAGGTGTATATTGTTGAATTCACAACGGGTAATCTAGGCAAGTCACACCATATTCAAGAGGGCAAAGCAATATCTTGGAGGACGTTCGAAGTGTGGTGCAAAGACAATCTAATCAAGCTAAGAAGGACCTCCAAAGCCATATTCAAAGTGCCATGAAACACTTGTGCGAAAGTCCAGCTAAAGACTTAAAAAAAAGCGCTTCTTCTTGGGAGGCAACCCAAGTTTTTCTTCCTTTATTTATTTTGTTATATGATTGTTTAGTTTATTTTTCTTAATTTTCTTAGGAACCCTTAGGCCCTTGTTTAATTAAGTTGGTTATTAGATGTTTAAGCTAAGTAACACTTGTTCCATGTATTTAATATTTCATCTGATTTTTCAGGGACATGAGATTGCGGAACTCTTAAACCAACATTAACAAGGAGAAAATTTGACAAATCTCAAGTTTGGGGGAGCAGATAAAAAAAGAGCCAATCAAATCCTACTTTATAGCGCCATAATGGCATAGGCAGTACGGACACTTCAGGGAAGTTCTCCTCATTTTCCTTTAAATTTCACATTGAGGACAATGTTTAGTTTAAGTTTGGGGGGATGTTTTATAAATTGCCTATTTGCCTAATGTTTGTGTGGGTTCGACAGTCTGGCTGACTGTGATGATTTATTTTGAGATTTGATGTTAATTTATCAACTGTGGATAGGTGCATACTAGATCGATTGAAACTTAACCTTGCAGAACTTGATATGCACTAGAATTGAGTTTGACACTGTGATGAAACGAGTTGATTCATATGTTGATAGGTTGATTTAGTTGGACATAGATGCTTTACCTAAACGATACTAAATTATTTATCCTTAGACCAAATTTAGCACAGTTTGGGAGTGATATTACGGTAGTAGGTTGATGCTAATGTGAATGTGGATTCCATGTATGAAAACTTATGTGTGGATTGTCTTAGACTAACATGATAAAACGCGACGAAAGTCTTAAGTTGGGGGTCAGTTTGTTTGAATAGGTGTATGATAAAGGGTATTGCACTAATCAAGGCAAATAAAAAAAAAAATTCTTTGAAGTCTTCATGACTCGAGCAATTAAGCCTGCAATGGTATCTTAAAACCTGGTGCCCTAAAGTCATTTGACTTGGGAGTCATCGGCCTAAAACTCGTTACATGGGTCATTTAGAAGGCAACCAGAGATGAAGTTGTACTTGAAACAATCAGATGTTCTCTTCGAAGCCTTTTTGACCCGGGTTATTAAGTCTGTAAGGGTGTCTTAAAATCTGGTGCCCTAAAGTCATCTGACTTGGGAGTCATCGGCCTAAAGCCTGCTACATGGGTCATCTAGAAAAGCTTAAAGGAGAGAATAATAAAAAATAATAATAATAAATTGTGAAAAAAAAATCAAGTGCATGAAAAAAGCAAAAGCACTAAACGCCTTGGTTATGCCCTAACACCTGTTTGAGTGAATTGGACTTTCGATGTAGGATAATTAGCCCAGTTGAGTTGTGGCGGTCGAAGCAATCAAATAATTGGAGAATCCTTATTCATTGAAGTGTTGACTTACAATTAGTAATGTCCACCTGAATTCGAGAGGGTGAGGATAGTAATGAAATTTTCAACCTTAGAGTACACACTGAGAATGAGTGAAAAAGAATAAATTTGGGGGTGTGTGAATCATACGAGAAATGAAATGATATATTTGACCACAGAGGGTTGGGAATTGAAACAACTTGTGCGGTCATAGTTGATTACTTAATTCCTCACACACACACAGACGTCAATTTTGTACTGGAAAGTAGATATTGGTTTGGTATTGCGACTTTGAAGCGTGTTTGTGGAATTAACACTAAAATCTTGAATCCTGAGATAAGAGGTTTGACTGTCCAACTAATTATTTTTTGCATGCTTGAGTGCTAGTAGCTATTTAGTTGATAGTTTTGTTTGAGGACAAACAAATGTTTAAGTTTGGGGGTATTTGATAACTGTATTTTATACACTTATTTAAGGCCTCAAACGATGATATTCAGTGCTCATATGATGAATTATTGTCTAAATTGTTGCATTTGGTGTTGAATAGGTGAAACTCGATGATTGAGCAAGAAATTGAAAGAAACAAGAGGAAAATTGGCAAAAGGGGACAAGATCCATAGTATGAGGGCCAAAGTGTAAACACTCAAAAGTTGTGTCGAACTTCACAATGAAGATTCGAGAATGCCGGGGCTCAATTGGGTGCAATTAGAAGTCAAAACGGGTGAAATATGGCCAAAACATTTTCACAAATCAAGTTTCAACCGCGGAAGGATGTTTCAGATTTTTGTCAGAGATTGAGACCCATTTTTGACACAGTAAACATTCGAACTGGAAAAAATATATTTCACGTAAAGTTGTAGCCCTTTGAGTTGGCTTTACAACCCAACTTAAATCACCTCAATCGGATATCGGGAGAGAAGATTATGCTTGAAATACTGAAGGAAGCACGATGCTGAATTTCACCCGGAGGTTGGCGCCGCGGCGCCACAATAGTGGCGCTGCAGCGCCACGAATTCTGAAAGTAAACAGAGTATGCGGCGCCGCAGCGCCGCTCCCGTGGCGCCGTGGCGCCGCCTGGGACGATCTAGGGCGCGTTTTTGGTCAATTTTTAAGCCCGTAAAAACCCTATTTTCTACACCAACGTGGGGGCAACTATAAATACAATTTTTCTCACACACGGGGGGCCATCGGATTCGACACATTCCTCACATCACAAAACACATTCAAACTTTGAAGATTTGGGAGAGAATTCAAAGGAAGAACACACAAAAAGGGATTTATTCTACTCATTGAAGGAAATACATACAATTGAATATTCAACGGCGGAATTCAAAGGAGAAAAACATCGCGCAAATCACGTTTTGAAGCATCAATTGAGGGGAAGAAGATCTTGGTGCAAGATCGATTTCTCATTCTATATCATTCTTCTAAACCCGGTGATGTATTCTATAATAACTTTGTATTTTTCTTTCATGATTATGAGTAGCTAAATTGAGTTTAGGGCGAACAATGTAACCGAATTGGGATCCTTTATTTCTTTAATTTGATATTCTTGTGCTTTTATTTTATGTGTTGATTTTGCTATGTTCTCAATGCATTTAATTACTTGATCACTAATTAAATGATTTCGTGATCAATAATTACGTAGAGATGCGGATTGTTGTTTAGACCAAGTAGTAAATTCCGGTAAATTGGCATAACGTGTAGAGATACCTATGTTAATTGCTGCGGTCATAATTGAATTCCTAGAACCAATGTTTCGTTTAACTAAATGTCAATTTGCATAGAGATATGGAATTGAATTAGTTAAATAGGTTCAATGAGAACTCGAGAGGGGTAAATTGAATACAATAGGAGAATTCGATCGAACACTACTTTAGATTGTATGAATCTTGATTTAAAGAATAAATGTGATCAATAGGTGAAATTGTTCCGCCCTAATATCCGTTATTATTTGAATTCTCAATCAAGTATGTTTGCATTCAATTCAATTTCACGTGTTTAATTTCAAATATTCTCAACACGTCCATATTTTTGTTTACTTTCATCAAATAGTAGTTAGGAATAAATTAGATTAAGTACTAAAGTACAGTCCTCGTGGGAACGATATCCGGACTCTTAGGTCCACTTTATTACTTGTTACGATCCGTACACTTGCGGGATATAAAAATCGACAACATCCAACTGAAGAATTATAATGCTGAAAGACTGGAGAATTAGAAGAAATGAAGGTTGTTGAGCAGCAAATCACTATCTCTAGATCTAATTAGAAGATTTAAAGCTTCCTTTAATGTTTAACTTATAATTAAGCTAGTGATCAAGTACGCATGTATCTTTAAAGATGATAAAAATGACTTGTAACCCAAAACAATGCAGATTACCACATGATTTTGAAAGATTTTAGCATTCTTGGTGAACTATGTAGGCATTGCCATCATAGCCAGCTCCACAATTTTTTGCTTCTTCACTAGTGCTACATTCTAAAATCTTTGTAAAATCATCGCAAGTATACGGTTCGTTAACAAGTGATTAAGTGGATTTTAAGTCCGAATATCGTCCCACAATGATTTATTTAGTTCAATTTTTATTACCGTGACTTTAACCGAAACAATAAAATAAGAGTGTTTGTTGTTATGCAAATTATAACTAAACTAAATACGTATGCAATTATAAGTGATTTAACTAACTAAATGCAAGTTGTGTTTAAATATAATTAGTTGAAATGTTCTAATGGATTATAAACGTACTAGGATTGCGAATCTCCATGCAATAATCATTTTTTTAAACTTAGTTTTGTAATGTTGAACTTATTCTCATGTACGACCCTACTATATTTTTATGACGGATGCGAATACATGAATTTTTATAAACACTTAAAGATTCACATAGAGTAAAGTGGTATATTTATATCCCCTATTGGACTATATGACGATTTATATCACACCGAGCATATTTCCATTCTTTTGAATGTATGAAACAAGTCATCAAATTCATACAATCACGTGCACAATAATTGTGAAAAAAATAAATTTATATAAACCATTCAAATTCCAAATACGTGTTTTAATGTAAAGAATAAAAAGTCATATTACATGGTTCATCGTTCTCCTAACACAAACAATTCTAGCCTAGCATGATGGAAAGAAGAAAACAAACTAAATAATAAAGAAAACAAATCACAGATTTAAATCTTGAATTGAATCATTGCGTCTTGATATCAATCTTCGCGTTCTTGCCTCGTTCTATGTTCTAAAAAAAACTTAGGAATGTATTGGAATGCATCTTCCTCCCATAGGGATGACCTTAGGGTTTTAAAAGATGTCCAAAAATTGATTTTCATAAGAATTTTAATCAAAAAAAGAAACAAGATTTTTCGTGCCGAAAATGAATTATGTTATAGCATAGTACAAATCAATACTATAACATAGTTCAATGGAAATCAACCTTGGAAGTTTCTATAAATATGTATGCGACCGCATGGCATTGCCAAGAATCCTAAAAGTTGCAATTTAGTCCCTGAACTTCTTTTTCTCGTTTCTTAACCTCTTTTCTCATTTCTTCTTCTTCCAATACTCCACGTCTTCACCAAATTGGTCATTAACTCTTTCACATCCTTGTTTCTGCTTTTCGAGTCATCTTTCAACTATTTTCATTTGGTCCCTAAACTTTTATTTTCTTCCATTTTAGTCATTTTCGCTTATTTTTCCTCAATTTCGTCACATTCATCAATGTTGTCCTACAAAACATAATTTATATAGAATTAAGCCATAATTCACATATTTATCAATAATTATTCATATATTATGACATAAATAAGTGTATAAAATGCACTTATCAATCTTACCATAGAATAAATCAACTGAACCAAACAAATGAACTCTTTGAAGTCTTAGAATAAATCTCGAACATGTTTTTCCAGTAAAATCTTATTGGAAGAAAAGACGAGGACCTGTTACTTCGCCAAGATATGAAAAGTAAAGATAGTGAATGCATTTCAAAGGGCGAAAGTGACACTGTGATATATTTCGATGAGAGGCTTCTAGACTAGATAATTCTTACTGGGCACTAGTTTGATTATTTTCCTCATCATCTTTCGCAAGCTGTGGGGCAAAAACACTGGAAGTCTTAAGCCAAGTTAAAGGAAGTTATGTCTTTCCCTGTTACATTTTGAATCACTGCATAATTTGTAAGAAATGGAATTGGAAACAGTGAACCTCTTGGAGACCTTCCTCACAAAAAATGGATTAAGATGCCTGTACATGCCCTCTCACATAGGGCCTGTACAGACAGCTTAACCACAAAAAGTAGATAAAAACTTTTTAGATAAAAAGCCAAGGAAAACATACTAGGTGGAAGAATGAACTCTTGGAATGAGTAGAAATTGAACCAAAATATAGCTTGTTTAAAGGAATATCTGTCTGGTGATCCCAGCATGGATGATTCGAAAAACATGGTCTAAGCATACTAGATGTGATGAGGGCAGAACCAGAAAATGATGTTACGATGGGTGGAAATTTAAAGTTTTTTAAACGAACTCATGCCATAAGAGATCGAGTTTAGGAGGCTAAACTCATGAAATTCACGACAAAGAATGTGCGACACTCAATGAAATAAAAGAAGTTTAGATGTCCCATCCTAAAATGTCCCACTAGATCTTTGTATCTTTTCTTAACAATTAAAAAATAAATGTTTGCTTTAAGAAATATAAAGTGACAACATGATCAGAATAAGAAAATGAAACATATCTACCAATGAAAAACTAAAAAAATTACCTAATTAATATTGTGTTAAAGAATTTTGACAATCGATCTTTTCAAACAACTAAACGTTTTAGCCTAAACACACAATAAAAAGTATACATCCAGAGCGGAGAATCCAGCATAAAAGTTCAGCTAGAGAGGAAGTTGACTTTGACCGTTGACCGTCGACAATCACCCGATCCGACCGATCGTTTATGAAAATTCGATTAAATAATATAAAAAATTATTGAATATATATGTAAATGCACAATTTAATTTTCAATTATAATTGATAAACAATTTCACAATTACAATACCCAATTTCACAATTTCACAATTACAATATTTAATATCACAAAAACAACAAGTAGAGAACCACTGTCTCTTACACATTCACACGGCACTCACACAGTCATACATTCAAAAATCAGAACTCAGTCTACGAGTAACGAGTAACGAGTCACAGTAATACATTCAAGAATCAAGCATGAGCATAGGACATCATCACTCAATTCAAAATTCAAATCTCAACCTCATGGTACCTTCACTCCATCAACATTACAACCCGACCCACGATTCTCAAGTTTTCAAAATCCCAAATGTCGTTTAATACTGCAAACAACACCGCAAAGGTAAGGAATGATATCTGTGTAATGTGTATCCCTTCATTGCCTCACCCTGCAATTTCAACTCACAAACTGTAACACTGAAATAAGCACAAATGTCACAGACTCACAGTCTCCTTCTCAAGATCACAGACTCACACAATCACACACGCAGTCAGCCACAGCCAGTCACACAACTCCAAGTCTCCAACACACAACCAGCGGCGAACAAATCACAGAAAGAAATTGAACTTACCTCCTAAGTCGAAGTTGTGACGATTCTATCAAAGTGTGGTGACTGGCGATTGACGAAGAAGAGTCGCGAATCCCGAATTCGACGCCGGTGAACTCCAATTCCACTCTCCACTCTTCACAGACCACAGTCCACTCTCCAGAATCAGAAAATTTGGAAGAGCTATATAAGGGCTTGGCAATGGCGTCGATTCGCACTCGCATAGTCGCACTTCTCTTCTCCTCTAGCTTAGGTTCGCAATTGGCATTTGGGGGAGAAATGAAAATGGATCTACACGTTTGGGTTGGGGTTTGGCCACCGTTTGGGTATGAAATTGGGCCTGGAGCTGGGGCTGGTGTTGGTAGACGGGTGGACTCAAGTTAGAGGCCCAATTGGTTTTTTAAAAATCCCAGCTCGCCCAACCACTACTTCTTCTTCACCATTCGCTAGAAACCAGAGCTTCTCTTCCATGATTCCATCTCCAGGCAACTCCAGCTTCGGCCGGTCTCCACAGAAGCCCAAAATTCCGACAAATCCAGCTAGAGCGGCCGCTCTAGCTCGCCTCTAGCTGGATCCTCCCCTGTACATCCATGTGTTATTGTTCTCAAAATTATATTTGGTGTGTGCATCAATCTTATATACCACTACATTTCATAGTGAGTAAGGAATTCCATCCAAAGTAAGAAAATTCTATTCAGAATTCAAAGGTTCCAAAGAAATTAGATTTAGTTCACGTCCATGTTTGGCTCAACTTCAAGAATATACTTATAATCAAATTAATCCATAAATAGATAAGTTTTAAGAAATATTCTTTTTATTTACAAGATCAAATTTCGAGCAAATTATTTATTTTGATCGTAACATCTATTTCATGGTCAAAATAAGTATTAAAAAAAATTATAAATATAAATAAGTAATATGCGAAATCATGTGAAAAGAAAAAATTAATTACTTATAAGCTTGTCAAAACAGTAGTATCTCTTAATATTAAATAAGTTGTTTATTTTTAGCTCTAATCAATACCAATTATTTATTATAAATATAATCATAAGTAAATTTAGTCAAACATGCATTAATTTGACAATAAGCTATTCACATTACATGTCAATAAAAGAAGTGGAAATTACACAAAGACCTACTTTTCAAAATCCACTTTAAAAAACAAGATGGAATGTTTGAATATACAAAAATCAGATTTTTTTTTTCCTAATTAATATATTTTAAAATTAATTAATTTATCCTACACAAATCAAACCCTAAATTATTTCTCCCTTACTTCCCCTCTCTCTCTCTCTCTCTCTCTCTCTCTATGAGAAACTTGCATCTTTCTTCTCTCTCTCTCTCTCTCTAATCTCACCCATCTCTCTTTCTCTCTCTCTCATCGGCGACCAGCGAGCAAGAAGTAGATCTACGAGCATTGCTTGAAGCTTGTAGATCGCGGTTGCAGATCGTGCAACTGCGGTGGCGTAGATTGCGGTGCAGATTGTGATGACGCAGATCACGACTGCAGCGACACGATTTATAGCGGCGTAGATTGCGGTGGTGATGGCGCACGGCTACAACGACTTAGATCGCGGTGGTGATTTTTTTTTTAATTGGATTTGGTTTCCATGTTTTGGTGGTTTTTGGGTTTTAGGGTGTGGTGGTGGTGGTACCGCAAGAAGTTGCGCTGAGATATTGATGGTGATGGTGGCAATGGAGACGGTGGTTCAGGTGGTGGAGGTGGCGGCGTTGGAGATGCTGTTGGCGGAGGCAGTCGAATTTTGTTAGTTTTTGGGGGTTTTTTTTTTTTGCGGTGGCGCTGGTAATGTGCTGTTAACGGTGAATGAGTATTGGTTGTAAATGGTGGTTGTGGTGGTGATGGAGAGGGTGGGTTGGTGACGACAAAAGTGCGGTGATGATTTTTGTGGTGATGGTGGTGGTGGGGGTGGCGAGACAGCAGTACGATGGTGACTTTTGTGGGAGTGTTGGCAATTTTCTATCTGGTTTGTTGGTGGTAAGGTTGTGCTAGTTGCAGTGTTTGAGATGAGGGGGCTGCCAGAGATGGTGGTGGTGGGTTTGGTGGCGGCAGCTGCGACATCGATGTGGCTGGCGGCAGTGGTGGTGTGGTGGTCTCATGTTGGTTTTGGTTACAAATAATTTAATCTGTGACCTATAACCAGTAAACATGTGACCAATAAGAAAGAGGAATTTGTGACCAGAAAATAACACGTGATGGCGGCAACGGCGACGGTGGAGGATCTATGACTAATGAAAAATATGAACTGTGACTAAAAAATAACATGTGACCTAATTTATGACTAGTAAACAATATGTGACTAATGAAAAATCTGAACTGTAACTAAAAGATAACGTGCGACCTAAAAATTTGTTAATTTGTGACCGATTATAAGTTGTGACTTATAATGTTCGTGATCTGTGACCGATAAAGAAGTTGTAACTTATAAATTTTTTACATATGACAGTAAAAAATTGTGACCTTTAAAATTTTTGATTTGTGACTGTAAAAAAGAATTTTGACATTTAATTTTTTTGATTTGTGACCGAAAAGTAATATGTGACTAATTAAATTGTGAATTTGTGACAGATGAACAAATTGTGACCTATAAAATTTTTGAATTCTGACGTAAAATAATTTTTGACATTTAAAATTTTTGATTTGTGACCGAAAATAATATGTGACTAATTAAATTATGAATCTGTGATCAAATTATATAGATCTGTGACCTTAATATATTTTATTTATTTATTTATAAATTAAAATTAATAAAAATATGATTTTTTAAAGTTAAAACTTATTTTCTTATTATTGAAATGGGTCAAAGTTATACTCTTACTTATGAAAATTTTCCATAAAAGAATATTTCATAATTGTAGTCTTTAACAGAAGTTAGATAAATGAACATTGGGCTTGGGTTGGGACTCAAGTAGAGTTGGACCAACACAAATGTTTGGGCTAAAAAATTAAAATTGCGCAAAATTTCAGATCTAAGAGATTAAATTTGACATATTTCAAAATTAAGAAACAATGTTTATTATTTCAAAATCAGATATTATTTAAATTTTTATGAAATATTTATTGATTAAGCTCCTGTTTGGGCTACATTATTTTACATTTTAATGAGGAGAATAGTAATTTTTCGGAGAATGTGCAGTTAAAAAAGAAGGAAATATTTTTAAGTTTATATGAAATATTATTTTATTGAAAAATATGTGGTTGATAAGAAGAAAATGAAAAATGAATTTTAATTTAATGGGGGCCAAACGAGCGGCTAAATATATGTTTTATTATTTAAGTATGGGTAATTAATATAAAACAACCTTACCTTTCAATGTTATTGTGCAAAACGTCACTACCTTTCATTTTTTGATATTTTTACCCATATATTCATCTTTTATTGTAGAAATCATCATTTTTATCCAATTTTTTTATGTAAAATGACAAATATATCCCTCTTATTTAAATAAAAAAAATTAAAGAACAAATTGCAATGATACACCCAAACTTAAATGCAGATGAGTCCAAATAAATTATTAAAGGGGTAATTAGCACAAAATGTTCATACCTTTCAATATTATTGTGCAAGACCTCCGTACCTTTCATTTTTTGACATTTTCATCCTTATTTTCATATTTTATTTCAAAAATCATCATTTTCATCCATTTCTCGATTAAAAATTGTAAAATACCAAAATACCCTCCTCTTTAAATAAAACAAAAATAAAGATAAGAAAAATAAAGAACAAATTATAACTATATTCCCAAAAAATTTCAAAAAGTACATATAAATAATAGTTGGAAGAGGCCTCACACATAGTAATGGTTGTGGGTCATAGATTTGGATTGTTAATAAGGTCGAGATTGGGTTGACTGAGCCTCGAAAATCACGTTCTTGGAGCGAGCTTACGCAACAGTGACAATTTTGCATTATTGGTCCATGTTTTATGCTTGTTTGGATTTCATTATAAGTTATTGAAATTATTATGCGATAAAAATGAGTGGTGCAAAGGTGGCTAGTAATTATCTACCCTACAAATTTTATGATTAAAATTGAAATTTGATTTTGACTTTTAAATAAAATGTACTTATAATAAAATCCAAATAAGGAAGTTTTAGTCCCAATTTTTTAAATTCATTTTTTTCAAACTCTTTTTTAACTATACATTTATGAAACTCACAAGATTTGTCAATTTTTATTTTTTTATTAAATTTTACTTAAAATCTGGTTTTTAGACAAACCAAACATGGGGCTTAATATGATGATTGGGTGAAAAAAACAATAACCAATTATGTGAATATAATTATTTTATGACATTCCTCTTAATAAGATTAACTTTTAAGTTTTAACATATAACTTAAGTTTCAATATTGTTCAGAGCTATTCAACTTAAGCCCCCCCTTTGCTAGCAATTTTTTTTCATTCTCATTTTTTTATTCATTTTAAATCACACATTTTTCAATAAAATAATATTTTTCATCACATCAATAACTTTTCCTTCTTTTTCAACCACATATTCACCATCACATCATCCAAAAAAAATTAATTCTTACAAAAAAAAAAAAAAAAAAAAGACACAGGAGCTAAATGAACATTCAAATATTAAGGGTGATGAGTTGAAATGAATCATCATTTAGCGAATATGATTTACTATTTGTTAACAATTAAGGATTTTTTTATATTGTAAGGAAGAGTTTGACATACTCATGACATGCTCCTCACAATGAGGGTTTTGATTTTTTTTATTTACATGGGTTCCACTGTGAGTATCTGTCGTCTAGGCTGGCATTTTTTCTGTTAAAGTAGTTTAATCCCAACAATTGACCAACTAAAGTCGTAACTCTAAGTCATAATAAAAATAAAACTAATTATAGAGAAAAAGTGATTATAGTATTTATTTATAAAGCGAGGCCAAGTCAATGATAGAACTTTAATTTGCGAATTTGCAAGGCAAGTTCCGGACAATGTCCGAACAAGACTAAATTCGCATATTCCGGACAATGTCCGAACAAGACTGTCAGACATAATTACTAGTTGACTTGACTTACTACCCTTAAACTTGACAAACACGGCACCATTTTTTGGATATTAACATTAACCCCCGTTTGGCGACCCCATTATATGAAATTTTAATGGATAGTGCTAGATGTACTCACACCCATTTACTATATGATTTACTTACTACTCACAATAAGGAGTGTGAATTATATTGTCGGATTGTTTTATTCACGTGAAACTTGGATGCCATGTGAGTAGTGAGTAATCCATTTTATACACATAGACTTGACTTACTACCCTTAAACTTGACAAACACGGCACCACTTTTTGGATAGTAACATCAACCCCCGTTTGGCGACCCCATTATATGAAATTTTAATGGATAGTGTTAGATATACTCACACTCATTTACTATATAATTTACTTACTACTCACAATAAAGGGTGTGAATTATATTGTCGGATTATTTTATTCACGTGGGTTCTGGATGCCATGTGTGTAGTAAGTAATCCATTTAGTAATGCATTTTATACATATAGATTAATCCAATTTTTATGGTTAAAATAGGCTGCTTTTTTTTTTTTAATGGGTGGTTAAATAAGAAAAGTTTTGAAATTATGTGTAATATTATTTTATTGCAAAATGTGTGATTGATAGGAAGAGATAGAAAAATAAATTTTGGAATAATAATTTTTTGAAAAATGTGTACTTAAAATATAATTTTTTTAAAAAAATTTACATGTATTATTTTTTATGGAAGAATGTAAAATTTTGAAAAAATGTATTTTAAAAGTAATGGAGCTACTTTTTTCCTCATATTTTCTGGAACTCATAAATTTTACACTTATTCACCATCTGTTGCTATCTATTTAGAAAAATGTTGTGTGTAAAACACTTGTACACAACATGGATGACAGTTCTCGTCCATGCGGTGGGATCAACAATTATTTTAATCTTGAATCTCACCCTCAAATGTGTGAAGGCTGTGCAATCGTGTTGTGCACGGTGCTATATTCGTAGCATATTCCATCTATTTAATGTTTGAACCAATTGTAATCAATTTCAACTTGCTTTAAGTTTTCAATTTGGCCTTTGTTTGACAACTATTATCTCAACACTCTCTAAATTATATACTCATTTTCAGTCACACATATACAAAATAAAATATTCAATATGTAAACTTAAAAAAAATTCTTACTTTTTAGCCACGTATCCTCAAAAAAAATTATTATTCAAAATATTAATTTTAACCAATAATGGCTACCAAATGAGGATTTATATTCTATCCCTGCCGCCAATTTTCAACTAACCGTCTTACAACTATAAACGTATTGAGTACTTCAAAACATTTTTTAAAATTTCACTCACAAGTGTTGCCTCGAAATCTCATTCTATCGGGTTACTAACATTTGGCACATGCATGTGTTAAGCTCTTTAGCCCCGTTTGACTCCCCCATTTTTTTGAAATGAAAATAGGTAAAATAATATATATTTTTTTGAATGAGTAATTGAAAAAGAAAAGAGAAGTTTTCAATTTACATGTAATATTATTTTATTAAAAATTGTGTAATTAAAAATAGAAGAAAGAAAAATAAAATGTTATGAACTTTAATTTAATGGTTACGTACATACTGAGCTATTGTTTGACTTCCATTTTCATCAAAAATTCGTTTTCAATCACATGTTTTTCAATAAAATAATATTACATGTAAATTCAAAAAAATTCTTTATTTTTTAATCTGATATTTTCCATCAATCAACTATTTTAAAATATATTTTTAGGCAAAAAAAAATGTGGCTCAAACAAACGCTTAATAAGATTACAACTCTTATCAAATTTTAGATCAAATTTTATTAAAATTTAGGTCCTGTTTGACCTACATTTTTAATTTCTATTCTCATTTTTTACTCATTTTTAACCACATATTCTTTAATAAAATAATATTTTCTATCACATCAATCACTTTTCTTTCTTTTTCAACCACATATTTCTCATCATATCACTATTTCAAAATTCATTATTCTCCAATAATTTTCATCCATCACACTCTTAATATTTTATTAAATTTTTAATTAAACCTATTGTAAATGCAATTTTAGATAGGGTTGTGCTATTGATACATAGGGGGGTTCATAATGGACACATGGAAGTCCCCTATTGAAAATCCAGTGCCCCCTCCCAATAAGATGCCTTCATGTGTCCATTATGAACACCACTATGCCTCCTCATATGTAAAAGCAGCATTTTCTTTTTAGATAAGGATGACAGCTTCTAAAAAGAAACGCCTTATTGGAATGCTGAAAGTGAAATACTGCTCTGACCATTGTCCAACACTTGCCAACAGGAAAGAACAAAAAGAACATTATCCACAAAAATTAAATATATTAAAA
Organism: Osmanthus fragrans; assembly: GCA_019395295.1. Lineage (NCBI taxonomy): Eukaryota > Viridiplantae > Streptophyta > Magnoliopsida > Lamiales > Oleaceae > Osmanthus > Osmanthus fragrans. The sequence goes on from CM033358.1 coordinate 902,665, forward strand.
AAAAAAAAAAAAACAAAAAAAGAAGGGTGAAGAAGGAAGAAAGGGTAAGCCCTTCGAACCCATTTTTTCTTACCGTTTGTTGCGCACGTGTGGGGTTTAGTGTGAGAGAAATCAGTCAATAATCACGACTCTAATTCTCCAAACGGTTCAAAAATATATTTTGATGGGTGGTAAAAATTGAGAAACAAACAGGCTGCATTGACTTTCAGCCCATTGGATAAGTCTTCTTCCTACTTTATTTTTTCGAGTAATTGTGTACATTAGGGGTGCAGATTTTCTATCCATCAATTTAGTGCATGAGCGGTAAAGCTTAATTTTTTTTTAATGACTTATAAATTGTGAATATTATAGGGTGAGTCTTGTTTGGGAAAACTTTTAATTGAAGTTGCTCAAACATATTTATTATCTACATATTTTGTAGAATTCATAACTTACTATTCACACATTTAAGATCTACAACTTATAAGCACTTTTAAAAAATTAATATTTATTAATCATGCAAAAAATGTGTGGATAAAATACGTTCGGCTAACTTAAATCAAGTTTTAAATAGTTGACAATTAAACAAAAAATCATAGACTAATCTAAGATAATGTGTCTTTAATGTTGATTAAGGTATGTACGAGCCCCAGATTCCCTGGATTAAGCTACAAGTGACAGGCAAGTGTGCAGGAGGTATGCTCACATAGGATCCCATTAGAGTTACACTACGAGTACCGCACAATGCACAACACCATGTACAATCCCCTCACAATAGGGGGTGGGTATACCCCCTATTAGAGGGCGTTGTGCACCAGTGCGATACAAACAGCAAAACCCATCCCATTATTATATCAATCATGCTATATGAAGAGAGAGTTTGGTATAATGGTTGACATAGTATCTAGGGATTAAAAAAAAAAAAAAAAAGAATTATAAATATTATATGGATATATTTTTTAAAAATTTAGCATATATTGGAAAGAAATACAATTTTTCCAATGGCTTTTTTATTGAAAATTTTCTATTGGTCAAACAAATTCTCAAGCCAATGTGGTAAAAAGAAGTTCATTTTAAAATTAGTTTTCATGGCACTTGATTCTACAACAAATTTTATCCTTGAGGTAGAACCAATTTTTGCATAGTATTTTTGGAAAATCACATTGTTGATTCTCAATCTGATGCCAATCACTGCAAGTCGTTCTTTTAACTTTAAAAACAAAGTATTAGTTGATCATATTCATCAACTTGCATTCTCATTACACAATCAGCCCTCTGAAAATGGAAACCACTTAAAATATGTGTCCCGAAACATGAAGCAACATAGATTTGCAAAGTTTTCGTTGTTAAGGACTGATTGTACAACCTAATCAAACGCCAATCACCATGTTAAAAACTTACGTACAACTGCATTATTAGCCTTTTTAACTATCACCAAGTAACATGCATGTATGCAATCAAAGTGTGCATATATATGAGTATAATATAAATGATCTATTAAACACCATTGCCTATCTTATACTAAGGACATTTGTTTACGAATTATTCTAGACGGATGTGGCCACGTTGGCCTCTCCATCCAGGGACGAGCACAGACCCCTAGCCAATAGAGGGGACATGTGTCCACCATTAGCTATGTCAATGTTGCTTAGTGATCATTTAATTTTTCGTAAGTGAATGAAATCTTGAACTAGTAATAAAGTAGTGAATAGAGCGTCGAACTCATGAGCACTATGTACTTAATCTAATGTCAATTAATTTCAATCTTAATTGAATAGTCAAATTGGTTTGAGTTAACTATGTGAGATGAATTGCTAAGATGTTATATCCACCTTATTATTCCATTTTTAGTATAACAATTAAAGTGACAATTTGAAATCATTCATATTGATGAATATTCCTAATTTAATTGAAAATCTCTCTCGATAAAAGATGCAAACATGATAAATGCATTAACAAGTTCTAGAACACATGTTGAAACCATATAAAACATAAATGTATATTTATATCCTCTATCGAACCTCATAATATTTATTATATTGTGCTTAAACCCTATTATCTCTCTCTCAATAACAAAAAAAAATCCATTAACAATTCAATTGATTATCAAGTAATTGAAAAGAATGATAAAAGTTATAATAAACATCCACAAATCAAACCAAATTAAAAGTAAAAATAATTAATTAAAAACTAAAAATATTATAAAAATAGATCATTTCATCCTAAGAATGTATGAAATTCGTCTAACATATCGAAATTACAAGAAATCATATTTAAATGGAAAGACATAACACGAATTTTTGATAAATTGAGAAAATGAAAATGAAGATGAAGATGAATCTTGAAATCTTGAATATCTTCAATGATTTCTTGATGAATCTTCACTTGCACCTTCTATTCTTTGCCCAAAAATCAAGTTTGAAAAAAGTCTACTACAATTCTCTCACAAAAACTAAGGGGGTGTTCTTTCGTGTTTTAGTTTTGTGTTTTGAGTTTTGAATTCGTTTTGTATTTTGTGTTTTGGATGTCAATTTTGAGACTGTTGAAAAACTCGTTATTTTTGTCGTTTTGAAAAAATATTTTTCAACCCATATTTTTTTAATTTTGACAGATTTGTGAAGAAAACAGTCAAAATGTAAAAAATTTGTTTTTATGTTTTCTTCACAAAATTTTCAGCCGTTTTCAAAAACTCGTTTTTGAAAATGGGAAAGAAAACGCGTTTTCAATGTTTTGAAAAATCGAAAACAAAAAAGGTCCGAAAACAGCAAAAAGAACGCACCCTAAAATTTTCATCATTTGATGATAACAATTGATGAATATTGGAAAATAATATATACATGAGAGGTCATTTAATGTATTATGTTGTTAGGTATTTGTAAAAGTTAAATATTGGTTGAAAATCACGTTCAAAATGATTTTCAAAAGAGTTCCAATAGAATAAGGAAAATTACTTCCGCAAGCGCATATTTTTGTCTCTACACAACAGTCAGTATTTTGATCATAATTTTCTCTTATCGATATCTGATTGAAGTGATTCAAAGTGCGTTAGAAAGATAACTCAATGGGCTACAAACTTTGTTAGATGTAGAATGTTTTCAATTTAGACATTTACTATGCTAAAAATGAGTTTCAATTTTCGGCTAAAAATCCAGAATATAACTCGTGCAAAATTGATTTGTGATAATATTTTAATCATATTCTATTCATTTTTTTATTTCTAATTACATCAAATTGACTCATAGCAATCTTCAAAGTATCGTCTTGTGGTCTGAATCAATTATTGAATATTTGCAATTTGATCCTCAAACTTTGGACTTCATCATTTTTTGCTTCTTTCTTTCAATTCCACTTCCAATCATCGAATTTTACCTAATAAATGAAATATATAATAAATTAGGCTATGATTGATTAAAAGAACTATGAATTATCCTTATTTTTAGATCCAAATAAGCTTATAAAATATACATATCACTGAACTACTAAGCAATGGTACTTAAGAAATATATAATAAATTAGACTATGATTGCTTAAAAGAACTATAAAATATTCTTATTTTTAGGTCCAAATAAGTTTATAAAATACACTTATCACTTAGCTACTAAGCAATGGTACTTATCCCAGTTTTTCCAAATTTTACATTTCTTTCTCTTCTTTTTAACCACATATTTTTCAATAAAATAATATTATACGCAAATTCAAAAATTTTCCCTAATTTTTAACCACATATTTTTTATCAATTAGCTATTTAAAATATTTTCTTTTCTCTAAAATAGAAATCAAACAAGGCATATATATATCCGTGCAATAGTACAACTGGTACATTTGGAATTGATGTAAATTTCCCGGAAATTTCTTAAGATGACCTCTCAACCACTATATTGCGTAAAATTCAAGGGATGTATCATCATTGATTTGGTGCCATCTTTTAATATTCCCAATCCAATGCATCTACAACAGATGTAGCACCATCACTTCTGTCCCCTTTTGATAAGAAATTTCCTCGAATGAAAAGATACTGGAGTTGATAAGCTCAGAAAAGGTAAGCGTTAAGTTGCTTTATATCTCTTTGAGATTATGATAGTAAGTAAACGGACATCCTTTATCCAAATATTCTAAATTTATTCTTTCAAATGCATGATATGCTTCCACGTTTAATGCTCTTTACCAGGCATGATATTTGTCTTAAACGTCGGCATGATATTTGTCTTAAACGTCGGCATGATATTTGTCTTAACGTCGGCAGTAGCTTTGGCATGATATTTATCTTAACGTCGGCAGTAGCTTTACCGACACTGACGTGGGCATTAAATGCTAATGGCTATCCTTAAGTTCGTAAAAAATGATGAAAAACGTATGATTTGAGTTAGTTTTAGTCCACAATTTCTACTATTTTACCATTTTAAAATAAGTTTTTTCTACCGTATCATTTCTTTCACAAGTCGTTTTGATATTCATGTAAGATGATTGTCACTATCTAATTGTCACGTGTGTAACAATAGATAATGTCTTATTTAATTTGAATTAAAATCAAATTAAATTTTTAAATCAAAGTCAACAATTAATTTTGATTTATAGTACTCTCACTTTTTAACTACACATTTCATCAGTTTTATCAAAATTTACTAAAAATTTAATTTTAATTTACATCAAACATGGGATGATGTATCAACATATATACCAGGTGTACAAAGGAGAGGGTTTGGTTAGTTGATTTTTGGGAGTTTTTATTTTGGGTGGGCCCCACATTGTTAGTAATCTGGCGGTGTCCGTGAACCCTGCCACTGTACATGGGGCAAAACTTTAAATGAACAACACAAAGTGATGTTCATCTTAAATTTTGATATAAAAGACAGACCTGATTCTTTGCCTCCAAACTCATTGTCTTTGTTAAATGTTAAATATTCTTTCATCCATTAGCGAACTCGCGACAACAAAAATGCTCATCTGTTTTTATTCTACTTTCAACGAGGTGGTGGATTCGAAAGCAGCTTCTTCTCAAACTCTTAACTATTTGGGGAATCTTTCCTCTTAATTTTTGCCAGTGATTCGGTGACGAGGTAAGTATCGGCCTTTTCGTTTGTTCAAGGAATCTTCGTTTTGTTCAATTAAACATTATTATTTGAATTGAATTGATAATTTTTGTCATTCTATGTTATAATTAAACGAGAATTGAAAATAAGAAAAATATAAGAATAAGAACACGGGATTTACGTGAAAATTTAAGATAGAAAAAAAAAATCATGGACATAGGGGAAGAATTCACTAATATCACATATGGAGACTACAAATTGTGTAGGATGATATTTTCGAGAGGATTTCTCCTCCTATATATAGTACAAAGAAGAGCTTAACATAAGATGGAGTTATAATATAACAGGCCTTGCAAATAATGGAGCGTTTAAGATAGAATATGATTTAAAAAATTGCTAAATCGCGAACGGGGTTACAACATATAAGACAACCTTGGGTGTTGCCAAAGGGTGAGATTTCAACTGAAGCAGTTTGTGTCGAATCAGTTTTTGAGGATGATTTTTGATCGATTTTGGTATATGATTGGATTGTTGTTTGTGTGATAATTGAAGAGGGGATTGAGCGCTTCACAATGGTATATAAATTCGGTCGTTTTGGAGGAGGTTGGTTAGAGTTTAGAGGGTTGGAAAGTGGTGGTGGAGTTTGGCTTGCCAGAATAAAGGAGGAAATATTTGAACATGTTTTCCAACATTCTGGTGCGTTTGTGAAGAAAACGCCCGAAACGATTTAGCCGTTTTGCGTTTTTTCACATATATATTTTTTTATTTTCAAAAATTCGTTTTCGAAAATAAAAAGAGAACGCGTTTTCAGCGTTTTGAAAAATCGAAAACAGAAAACGATTTGAAAACGGGCAAAGAGAACAACCTCTAAGCTCGTCCATTTGCCCTTCGAGGCATAATTTAGTGGTGCAAAGGATAGAAGTGAGGTAGTCTCAGTTGAGCTGGTAGTCGCTGTGTGAGTGTTTGATTCCTGTCTCTTACAAGATTTGGAATTAAATTCTTTATGGATATCAATATGACAGTTCTTGTACACTGGCCAGTTGAGTTACATCCCATAATTTACTTTCTTCACAATACTCTAGGAGCGGAATTGTGGAGTGGAAGATCTCAATGTTGGGGTTCAACTTTTTTTTTAAGCTCGTCCATTCTTTTGAAGAGCTTTGCTTCACGTACAGACAAATTTGTACAGAAAAATTACAGAAGAGATACATGGGTATTTTTTGGCATTATTTTATTTCACTTGGACCCACTTCTCTTGTGAGGTTTCGGTACAAATTCTGTAAAAAAAATCTGTACACTCAGAATTTTTGTCTTTTGAAACATTTTTTCAACAGAAGGTGGGTCCCAGGTTAAAGCAGGGACACGTTTAGTCTAACATGGATTGAGGCTATTGTGCAGACAATTTTTTATTGACATTTTAAATTTCCATTTATGCCCTTATTTGTGTACATCTCCAGCAAGATACGAGGACAAAACAATCCACAAAGCCTCAACGGTTAGATCCTCTTATACCCATTTTGTTGGAAAAAATGCATTTTTTTGGGTTGATGACCACAATATGACGTTGAAAAAGAAGGAAAAGTTATGATGTGATGGAAAATATGACAAAGAATGTACTGAAAATAAAAATGAAAATGAAAATGAAAATGAAAATGGGTACCAAAAAAAAACCAAATATGACATTGTGTGTTGACAGACATGTACTGTACGAGAATGAGATATGGTAAAAAAAAAAAACATTGTGACATGACAGAAAGCACGTTGTAATGCAATGTTTTTCAATTTTAGCCCCGTTTGGTTCCCATTTTTTCACCATAAAAATGAAAAATATGACCGTTATCCATCACATTCAACCACCATATTTGACTTTATATTTCTTGTGTGGGGCCCATAACGGTTACATTTTTCATTCTCATTTTACAAAAAATATGTGTATCAAACGGGACTTTATGTTTTGAGTTTTGAATTCATTTTTAATTTTGTGTTTTGAGTGTCATTTTGTGATTGTTAAAAATACATTCTTTTTGCAATTTTGAAGAATTGTTTTAAAAAATAGAAAAATCCAAAACTCGTTTACTTCCTCTCCTCACTATCTCTCTTTGTCCCCTCTTTTGTAACCTGTCGAAATCCCAACCTCCGACCATCGTCGTGATCGCGGACTAGTGGTGATAATGGGTCGAGTCGAGTCGGCTCGGCTCAGCCCACGAGCTCGTGGCTCATGGGTCAAGATGAGTCGAGCTCTAGTTCGGCTCGCGAGCTCGTCTTTTTTTTTTTTTTTTTTTTTAATTTTTTTATATTATATAATACACATTTTCTAATTTTTTTTAAAAAAAAATTTTTGACAAGCCACGAGCTGCTCGTCGAGCAGCTCGTCTACTTGACGAGCTGAGTCGGGCTCGTCTGACATTTTCAAAGTTCGGCTCGTGGCTCGGGCTCGTTTTTTACGAGCCCGAACGGACGAGCCGAGTTCACGAGCGCACGAGCTACTCGACTCGATTGCCACCACTATCGCGGACCATCACTGGTCGACTGTCCATCTCTAGGCGACTTAGAAATAGACCTCAATTCAGTCCAAACAAGAGTTAAACTGTCCGTTCAACCCACCTCTGCCTAGTTCGAAGAATTCAGACTCCGATGACTAACGTTCAACCTATGGCCGCGGACCACATGGGTGACCTTCCTTTCCCTCTGGCGCACCTAACCCAACTTGGGTTAAGCCCAATTTCAACCACAGCTCGCTAATTTTGTGGTGCTTCCGACATGGTGATGGCGATGTTGTGTAGTGGTGATTTTTGTGGCGGTGGTTCTGGAGATTGTAGTGTTGGTTGGGGTGATGTTGTGGTTGTGGTGATGGATCCGGTGATGGTGGTGGTTGGGGTGATGTTGAGGCGGCGACGGTTGGTGGTTTCGGCGATGGTGGTAATGTTGGGCAGGGACGGTTGGTGGTGTTTTGCAGGTGGCAATGGTGGTGGTTGGACGTGATGTAAATGAAAATAACGAAAACAGGTTTTGAAAAATTTGGCCAAGTTCTAACTAAAAACACTCATAACGACAAATTGTTGTTTTGAGTTTTTTTTGTAAATTTGAGGCTCGTTTTCAAAAACACGTTTTCGAAAATAGAAAAGAGAACGCTTTTTTCCTATTTTCAAAAATCGAAAATAGAAAACGATTTGAAAACGGCAAAGTGAACATGCCCTTATTTTTTTTTAAAAAAAAAGGAGAATTTAACGTAATATTCATTAAACAACATGTGGTAACATGAAACATGCACGTTGCAATAGTAAAATAGAAACTCATTTGCTGCGTTCCTCCCATGCTTTTTTGACGAGTAAAATTTGACAAGTAATCTCAATCCTTAATTTAAATCAATTTAAAAGTCTATATTCATTTTCTTGAACCCACCCAGGCACCCAATCCTACCTAAATCTGCCTACCCCATCCTCGCCACTTTCACTATACACACACAGCTTCAGATCTAGGGAGAAAAAGTACACCAAAACTCTTTTAACTCACAGCCCCCCACCAATAGGAGGGCGCCACCAGGGCCCATGTGGCCCTGGCCACAAAGCACAGTTTTTCCCCAATGAAGGAAGTTGAACTGAAAATATAAAACGATAAAGTTAAATGCAATTGACCATAAAATAACTAAACTCTCTCTTTCTTTGAAGCTGACCCTAAATGGTTCATATACATAGAGAGAATGGGGGATGGGGTAGGAAGCTATAGGTGCGTAGGATTAAGAGGTATTAGGGATGGGGTAGGGTCAATTTATGAATTTTAGAATATTTCAAAAAAGTGAATCTAGACCTTTAAACTGATTTAAATTAAAAATTGAGATTCTTTGTCAAATTCATTTGTTAAAAAGCTGTGTATGAGGAACGCTTCCCTAAATTATAATGTCGATGGTCGGTCTTGTGATAATATGATTAATATATTGAGCAATGTTATACGAATATCACGGATGATCGCATGTGAGTGTGGGAAAAAATATTATTTTATTCACATGGGACCCGTACACTCACATACGATCATTCCCATGATCACCCATGATGGTTGAGTTGCATTTTTCTAATATCTTTTACAATCTCGATCAATATTATCTCTTACAATCACGCACCTGAAATATAAAAATATCCCATAAACATAATTAAGACTTCATATTTAAAGATAACGTAAAGATATGAAATACTTAAAATCGTTGTTCGATTATTTCAATCTCAATTAGACCTATCATTTCCAAAGCAAGATCATTTTAATCTTAATTAGATAATTCCTTATTGTAGTACTACTAAATAACTTGTGTTCATCTCAATCTCATATTTAGAACCTAAACCTGTCCCAATCTCAAATTTAGGCACATTAGTCACATCATATTAAAATATAAATTAGGAAATCAAATTTTAAAAATCTTTAAAATGTGGATTACCACAGTTTTGTTGACGATTGCTTGTGATTTGTGAAATTTAGAAAATGCGAAGAATCAACTTTCATCTTGAAAAATTTATAAACTAAAATTTATTTTAGAAACTAAAATTTTAGATAGTAATTTGACATTTCATCCTTGTAAAAAAAAAAAAAAAAATGAAGAAGAAGAAAGAGATATTCCCTTGTCTCCGCTTGGGGACATGGTTAAAAACAGGGACGCCATGGTTCGGCCATTTTTGGGATGTAGAATAATCGATATTCTGTAGAATTGAAGTCTTGATTTATATAAAAAAGGGTAAATGAAAATTGACATTTCATCACTATTAAAAAAAAAAAAGATACTCCCTATCTCGGCTTGGGGACATGGTTAAAAACAGGAGCGCCAAGGTTCGGCCATTTTGGGGATGTAGAATAATCGATATTGTATAGAATTGAAGTCTTGATTTATATGAAAAAAGGGTAAATGAAAATTATAGTAACTTAGTTCCCATAATATGAAAATTAAACATAATAATAAATACATATAATAAGTGGTGACAAAATGATTATGAATTTAAATTCTACAGACCATAAGCTGTCAAACAACCTTAACCTTCAATTATGTCCAGAAAATCATCTAATTTCCTTGCGTTAAAAGTGGTAAAATTATCATTTGGTTTTCTTATCGTTGATTTAAAAATCACAAAATTGGTACAGATATAATTCTTGATTTTTCTACATTCGAATTCAATACTTTGTCTGAAAATTTCAACTATCTAGAACATGATCTATAACTCCAAACGATCTGCGAAATGTATTCAATTTCATATACGAGTCTCATAAACAATGTTTGGCTCGACTATCCGCGGTAGGATTTATACAACTTTAAAGAATCATCGTGAACCTTTAAAGTCCTTTATAAACTGAGTGAGCTTTATGTCAATTGGGAATAAAAGAGAGGTATGGACCATGGACTCATTTTCGCTGTCACAAATGTGAATCAATAGTGGAAAAGAATCAGTATTATAAAATTTCTGTTCTCCCTTTCTTCTTTCTGGTTTTTTCTTCGAAATCGAAGATAAACACAGATTCTGTTATGTGATTGAAAATTTTATCAATTCTTCTATGGATCAAACTTTAATTTAGTCCCACATTTCACGAAACCTATGTGTATGGGATTCCACCTTTCCCTTTTCATCAGAATTTTCTATTTGTTTCGAAGATCAGTGCACCGAAAGTGTATATACTGCCATTTTTCCGGGTCGAAAAAGAAGGCAAGGATTAAAACAAGTTACGTATATGAGGGAGCATATTTTGATGCATCGTAACTTTTGTTCCGATTGACCTTTTTGCGCTTCATTAACGATGCGAGAAATTAGGCCTTTAGCACTTTTAAATGGTATTAAGAATGTAATATTTTGATTTCGCTTGACATTCCATAATGACCCACAAATTGATACAAAAACAAGAAAAAAAGTTTATATATAACAATAAAGCTCTAAGTACAAATTTTTTTTGACACAATTGATACTGACGCTAATGTGGCCAAACCTGAATGGCTTTTCCCCCATTTTTCAATGCTGTCATGTCAAGTGTTGTTTGTTGAAATTTTCTGTCAAAAAAAATTTGTATCTAGGGCGGTGATAAAGGCGGGACGGGCGGGTTTCGGCGTGGGTAAGAAAGGGAAAAAACAAAAAGTCAAAAAACAACCAAAGGGTGTGTAGATTGTTCATTTGTTCTCGAGAACAATCCTGAAAAAGTTAAAGATGTAGTAAATTATTTGCCTTGTAATTGCTTTAGGTAGAAGAAGTTACCAAAAATAGTAATATAAGCCTTTTTTTTCTACATTTTCAAAATGTTATTCTTTACGTGTAATTCAATTATTCGAAGGGTATAAAGCGCGGAAGATGACTCCAAGCTTAATAGAAAAAGAAGAAATAATTAAGAGGTATTAGTTCCTAATCCCTCCAGAAAATTAAATTTTGAATTTTCTTTTTAATTTGCAATTCTAATTACGTTTTAACTGTTCCAAAAAAAAAACGTTTATAATTATTTTGAATTGTCGATGTTCAAATGCATGCGTTCATTTTTCGGACATGCTAATAATTAAATTAATTGTCATTATGAAATTATGGACAAAATCATGCCTGAAATATATATTTGTTATCATGAGGTTATATTGTCTAGTCGAAACCAATGCTTAAGAATGTCATCACGCTTGTTCATCTTATTCTTTTTCAACGTGCTTATTTCTACTTTGGTCGAGATCAAAAAATGGGATTCGCTTATGTCTCGTTCTTGTAAAGACGATACACACAATTGAGGTTTTTTAGTCGCTTGCAAAATGTAATGCGTAACCTACTAATATAAGATTCAGTATTTTAATTTTGAGAATGAGTAAGAGTTTAGAGAATATGAACGGTCAATTTTGATTCTCAAACTAATCTAGGTTATGTTATTCAATTCTTTTGTCGTTAAAATTACTTTACGCGTTTTTCTTCTTCAATACTTGTTCCTCGCACGTGAGATAGTGACATGAACATGTACCTAATTTAGTTGTGCAATCACGTTCTATATGACCGAAACAGCTACTGGAAAACTACATTTTCATGCCCTACCAACTATACTTACAAAATTCTGGACATTGAAAGTCACACTTTCACCTAATACTTTGCCAAATTTATCAAGCAAAGAAAGCTTAAAAATGAATTTCCTCTTTCAATACCATATTTTCTTTATTCAAATTTAAATGAAATTTTCACCTACCAGAGGAGCTCTTAACTTCTACAACAATGCTACATGTACACACACCCCCCTACACAATACCCTACACCCCCTTCACATGGAGGGGGGCCCACACATAATAAAATATTTGTGGGCCCCCCTCCATGTCAGGGGGGTGTAGGGTATTGTGTAGAGGATTGTGTACAAATAGCTTTATTATAACTTCTAAGGAACAATTTACTTGTCTTTTAATTTTCGTTTTGAAGTTACACATATCAATTATTTGTTACTTTAGTAGGTATTGTACTTTGAAGAACACCGTATATTTTTCAAACAAACATCAATATATAGGAGTCTCGTTTGTTTAATTTTCTCTATTTTGTATGCTCGTTCGACCAATTTAAAAGGTAATTGCCACTTTTTTTGCTAGTCATTTTTGGTTTAACTGCACGAATGACGGTAAATTGTAATTTATCCATACTTCAATTGTGACTTTCTATATAAAAGAAGAAGAAAAAAAAAAGTTACATTTTCTTAAGCTAGAAGTCTACAACCTAGGTTGGATGGTAGTAATTAGCATGCTTTGTTGGTGATTATATTATAATAATTATTTTTAATTAAAATATATTTTGTAAAATTTATCGTTACTACTTATTTATTATTAACACATTTAGTAAATTTTTTATAATTATTTAATTACAAATCAAATATGTATTAAAGTATTATATAATTATAAGAATGTTTTTCCTTCAATATTATTTCTTTTATCAATAATAACAACAAAAATCTTGACAAAAAATTAGGGGTTGGGTTCCAAATTTTTTATGTGGTATGATTATGAGTTTTCTGTCTTTAAAAGTGAGATAGGTGCTTCACGTATTTGAAATAATCACACGTAACTCAAAGTTAGATGGCAAAACATCAATCGACTTAATATTTATTCTCAATTCAATTGAAAGTTTCTTATGATTTTAACGTTGATAAATCTACAAATTTGAACAGATTTGACAAAAAGTAAGGAATCAAACCTAGTTTTTAAAATTCTCGAAATTTCGAAGCAATATCCTCGAAATTTTCTTATTGAAAGAAATGCAAAGATACAATTTACTTTTTGAAAGAAATATAAAGTTATTCCATATATAACAATATTCGAATTCCCACGCGTTATTTACTTTCTTTTTAATTTTGGTACAAAATTAATTTTTCTTTAACTACCTATAAATGGACAACGTTGATATAGCAGTTACTTTATACATAATTACAAGAATAAGAAGAAATATCAAAGTAAAAAACGTTTCTACTGATGAAACCCTCTAGATTTTGAAGTTTCTTCGTCTCTCTTTACGTTGGAGACTGTGCAGTTTTGCACTTTTATTCAGGTGTCTCTTTGTTTCAAATGCAATAATATTATATGCAGAAACATAAATATTCGTGCATTAAATGTATTAAGAATTCAAGGTCGGTGTATTTTGTTTCTTACTCAATGTCTATTAAGGGAAAACTAAGCAAAAAAATCGAGTTATTCTCGTTTAGATTCATTCTTGGGTAATGTGCATGTATTTGATGGTGATTTAAGGTGATATATCTAATCGGTGTTTCTCTCACTTGCGCATTTGACAGAAAATCGAAAATGAGCAACGAAGAGAACAAAACGTCGCTCTCCAGGCGTTACCAGAATGATCCTGAAGCTGGTACCAGTCCCACCAACATCTATGAAGATGATGAAGCGGGTTCTGGACCGTTTGATATACCTAGAACCAAAAGTGCTTCAATCGAACGGTTACGTAGGTGGAGGGTAAGTTAATCACAACTTTCGTTTATCCTTTTTTTTTTTTTTACAGTTTTTACGAATTTTTTTTAATTGTAATTTTATTATGAACTTGCAGTTTATTTGCAGAACATATTTCCTTATTAATCAAAATGATACAATGAAGATAATATTTGTTGTTATTTTGGTTTCTTTCCTGATTATTGCATAGTTTTATGTACTGTGATTTTATTCCATACCTTTAATAAGGGAGAAAAATCGGATGTGCTATCACATTTTACAGATTTGTTTGCCAACACATAATGTATCCTCCCTTTCTGTTTGACACCTCATTAATCTGTAAAAGATTATATAAATTATGATGTACAACAAGCATTTTCCGAGAAAAATATATCACGTCCAATTTCTAGTTTCCTTTTGGATTTATAAAATATATCAGTCTATTTTAATCTCTATGGTAATATTCGTATAAATTTGTTAGTTGCTATGCTAATTATGATTTTGGTGGAAAAGGGCTTTACATATAGAAATTTGTCTCTTAAAGTGGAATAGAAAGATAGAAGAGTAAATTGGTGAAATTACGGATTTTAAATTATCCTTTTATTTTACTTTGCAAATCTCAGTCACAAGTCTCGTGTGTGTGAAGCGCCATCTTTATTCTTTCCTTTATGATTGTTATTTACTTTGGCAGTGCATCAAATAATTGCTTAGAAGTGAATGTAGGGTGCAGGAATCATCTTTAAAAGAAAATTAGATGTAATCTGTAAATCCTAAATTATAATTTTTTCAATGTGAAAATACTTTTGATCTCTTAGATATTTGTCATTGCAATAACTGCATCGAAGAAATACTGCCTCATTAAAAGATTATTGCGTTGGCTTTTTTGGTCCGATTGCTGTCCTTTTAGTTGTTGGTTGATTATTCAAGAGTCAGTCTGTGGGTTGGGGAAGGGATCCACACATGTTCGGCTTGCTTTATCACGCTGGCCTAGTATTGACTTCGTTCCTAAAAGTTCGGGTGGCGTTATTTGTTTGCACGGTTAACTACAGAAAAATAGAAATAGAGTTTGACCAGTTCGTTTAATAATTGTCTCAATATGGTTTGAGGAGATTGTCTTAGAAAATTTATATCCTACTGCGATAAACACGTGCATGAGTAATGGTCGACATGTCTATGTTAATAAATGGCTCTGTAAGGTTTGAGGAGATTGTCTTTGCTACATATCCGACTGATCGATATGTGCGTGTGTAATGGTCTGCAATGGCCTCCAGTCGGTTTGGAATTTTTTACCGGCCTTGATGAGAGGATTTAATTAAACCACCTTTAGATCTTCTAGGAGGTGTGTGTGTGGTCTTCATAAAAAAAATTGATCATTTTTGCCCTTTACTAAAAATCTGAAATTGCTTCACAGTCACCTATTGGCTTGTTATAATCGAACAAGTTCAATGGGGATGTTGGGTTAGCATAAATAAAGAAAAATGATCCCATAAGCTTTGTACTATTATTCGTGCAGTATGTAAATAAATGGTTGTTTTTTCGATATGCTTTGATGAAAGATCATTCAAGAACTCATCTACAATCAAATGAAGCTCAACCATTGTGCTTCTTTTGAAAATCCCAGTGATATAAGATAGTTGATTTTCTTGTTAAATATTATTTTTCCCAACTGTTCAAACTGCCACGTTCTTTGCATGTAATCCATTGTTACAATTTGGATCTGCTTGCGAGACGATATAAAGCTGCATTAATGGGGCACTGTGCTTTGGCATGATGATGATGCATTATTTTTGTTTTTTTTAGCTCATTTACATTATTTGAGGTATGTTTTGATGTAAAATTGATATTGTCCATTTCAGCAAGCTGCACTTGTGTTGAATGCTTCTCGTCGATTTCGATATACTCTGGACTTGAAAAAGGAAGAAGAACGGAAAAAATCGCTTGCTAAGTTTAGATCACATATTCAAGTTCTTCGGGTAATTTATATTTCTTATTCTTTATTGTGTGATAAATATTTGAGTATTTTGTCAAAGTTTATTAATTATTTTATCTTACCAGGCCGCTAATCGCTTCCAAAACTATGGGCAAAAATATGGTGATTTTTTTTTTTTTTTCCTTTTTTAAATGTCAATTACATTTTTTTTTATCTATAATTATTAATTACACCGTTATACCTGCTTTTCGTACCAAAAAATTCAGGGCAGTTACCTGTACCACCGAGCACCCGTGTTGGCAATTTTGATATCAGCTTGGAGGAGCTAGTTTCAGTGACCAGGGAAAATGATCTTTCTCTTCTGCAGCAATGTGGAGGGGCAAGTACTCTATAATCACACCATCATTTGTCATTTTCTGTCTATGCTGAACTAAAAGTAATCGCACTGGTTAATTTCTTTTCTTTTTCCTTTTAATTTGCATCAGGTTAAAGGAATGGCAGATAAATTAAAATCGGATTTGGAGAAAGGTATACCTGGAGACGATACTGACCTCATAAGCAGAAAGAATGCTTTTGGATCGAACACGTATCCTCGGAAGAAAGGCCGAAGTTTTTGGGTAAGTATCGAACAATTTCTTGGAAGCTCCATTTATTGTCCTCGGAGTTATAATATTTTTTTGATATTAGAAAAAGTGTAACTAGTTGTTTTGTTCGCTTATCCTACAGAACTTTGTCTGGGATGCTTGTAAAGACACAACTCTTATTATCTTGATGGTTGCTGCAGCTGCTTCTTTAGCATTAGGTATCAAGACTGAGGTAAGATTAAAAAGAGGTCATTTATCAATCTAGTTGTTTGTTCTACTTATCGGTGGTACAACATTGATAATTGTTCTTGGTTCTGTCGCTCCGACCTTTCACTCTTTCTCATGAGCATCGAATTTTCACTTTGCCAATTTTTTAAAGAAACACTTTGATGGTTTCAAACTACTTTGGATACATACATTATGTCGTCAATGTGATCCTATGCACCGCTTATTATTAATCCAAATATGTTTGCGAAAAATGTTTGGTAAAATAAGATGCTCAAATTTTCTTTAAGCTTAGCAAAACAAGCTAATTGTCCAATTTCTTATATCGTATAGCTTGATTCAGTTTCTATGATAGTATCAAAGGGGCCTTGGCATTGAAAGCTGTTCAGGATAGAATTGAATTTTTACCAGTTATATTATAAAATTTCTATGACTACTCTGACATTAAATGATAAATAGTGTATCATGTCCATAAGCTTATGTTTCGTTTTTTTATGATAGGAGTTAATCATATTCATATAAAATATGGAGAACATAGATGTATTTGAATTTCTTTATTTATTAACACTGTAATAGTTATCCTTATGATTTTTTTATTGATTGTTTTCTTTTGGTCCCAATTCTCGTAATCTCTATAAAGGGAATAAAAGAAGGATGGTATGATGGAGGAAGCATTGCCATGGCAGTCCTTATTGTTATTATGTTTACAGGTACAGGATTTGTGGCCTGTTATTTTGCTATTTTGCCTGGATGAATTTTCTGTGCAATTCTGCTGTATTCTTGTTTGCTTTTTTTCTAGATTTATTACCTACTTTGTCTGAATTACTGTGCTGCTAATTTTTTGTAATTCAAGTAGGAGTTTGTGCAGGTAATCTCAATAAATTACTTCTTCTGAAATTTTATTAATGGACTTGTCATTTTTTGTTCTTTTCAATGTCCCTTACTGGCTTCTTCACAGTATTTTGTTTCAACAGAAATCTGTGTCATGTAGTTTAGGTTGATCTGAGATGCATATAGTTTTTAAATTCTTAGAAAACTCTGTTCATGTATTTTGAACTTGCTAGTGGGGTGCGTCTGAATGCACATTATGTGCCTGCATGCTTGAGCCAGATGGTTACCTCAGTTGATTAGATGGATTCATTCCGGGGAGATTATTATTATTTTCTGAAATTTCTGTTATGTGATTTCTTATGTTAATATTATGCAATTGGCTTCTTAATGTGAACATTAAGTGTTGCAGCATGTGTCTTAATTTTATCTTTTTGCAGCTGTTAGTGATTACAAACAATCCCTACAGTTCCAAAATTTAAATGAAGAGAAGCAAAATATACACATGGAGGTTGGCGTTATGTTCTTTGCATTGATTTTCCCTCCATTTTGCTTTTCTCATTACATTTCAGATAATTCTTTACAGGTCATTCGAGGTGGGAGGAGAGTTAGTATCTCAATATTTGATATAGCTGTTGGGGATGTTGTGCCTCTAAAAATTGGTGATCAGGTAAATGTCAAGATATCTCTCCCCCCCCCCCCCCCCCCCCCCCCCACCCCCACCCACAAAATAATAATAAATAAATAAAATGAGAGAGAGAGAGAGAGAGAGAGAGAAGAAGAAGAAGTTGGGAAAGTGGGGGTTGTGTATAAATCTTGTATTCTTATCCACTGATAGTCTTGTTTTCACATTTTTGATAGGTTCCTGCTGATGGAATTGTAATATCTGGTCACTCCCTTTCAATTGATGAATCAAGTATGACAGGGGAGAGCAAAATTGTAAGAATCAATGGATTGCCTGCTGTATTTCCTGGTAGTTATTGTATCCATATTCTTTCATGATACTCAATTTTTCTTTTGGCAGGCTCACAAGAATTCAAAGGAACCATTTCTGATGTCTGGATGCAAGGTTGCTGATGGTTATGGCACCATGCTGGTAATCTTTCATGATACTCAATTTTTCTTTTTGTTTTGTATCATAAATTATTCTGAAAAATAGGTGATATATGTGCATGCGAGGGAGTACAATTTGTATATTTTTTAAATTCAAACATTCCAAGGTTCTAAGTATGATAAATAAGAACTAACCATAAAAAAATTTGGCACCCGTAGATGGAGGGGCAATAATTTTGTTTATTGCGTATCTCCACATGTGCCCTTCACAGCTGTTACACTTTCAGGCTGCGTTTCCTAAACTCTTTATGATGCGTATGTGTATACGATTCTGATAATGTATTTTTGTAGAAATTACTGATCGTGTTAGTAATAGAAAACCTTTCGACAAGCAATATAAAAATCCTTACTGAGTCAAACTTCCGCAATATTTTCAAGCTGCCAGCCAGTGATCTGATTTCAAACTATTTTCTGATGGCTGCATTTCTTTACATTATTTATAACCCTTTGACATTGTTTAAATATGTAGCTTATATGATGCATTGCATTTACTTAAATTTGCAAATACAATTTTAGCTAGTTCTTTTTAATGTTTCAATTTGCAAATCTGTAGTGTTTAGCATGATTATATTTCCTTTTGAGCTCTGCTCGTTTAACTTTATCATGCTCACATGAGTGTGTGTTTTGCATAAATGTTTTTCACAGGTAACAGGAGTGGGAATAAATACTGAATGGGGACTGCTTATGTCAAGCATATCCGAGGATAATGGTGAAGAAACACCATTACAGGTTAAATTTGCTAGTATTTTTTATCTTTTGTATGGATGGATTCAAGACTTCTTGTCTATAATGTTCACATTGTTGTGTTTTACTAAGTTTAGGTACGTTTAAATGGGGTTGCCACTTTTATTGGGATAGTTGGGCTAGCGGTAGCCATAGTCGTTCTGATTGTTCTTGTGGCCAGGTAACTTCAGATATATAGTTTTGTTCTGCCCGCAGATAATATTAGAGTAGCGTTGATTAAAAAATCAGTTACTGTGCAGATTTTTTACTGGGCATACCAAAAATTCAGATGGGACCGTCCAATTTAAAGCAGGCCAGACTAAAGTTGGTGAAGCGATAGATGGGTTTGTAAAAATATTCACTGTTGCAGTATGTCTCTATTCAAATAACTTTTTGATTTAGTTCTACTGTATGTTCATCTTTGAATTGTTAAATGATTTGGGGAAAAAATTCCAGGTGACCATTGTAGTTGTTGCAGTACCAGAGGGGCTTCCTTTGGCTGTTACCCTGACGTAAGTTCACTTGTTGATGTTCATCTTGCATAGAGTCACTTATTTGTTTTTTATTATGTCTGAGGTCTAGACAACAATTTTGCTGGATATATGGTACTAGTTTTTTAGCTGAAATTGTCATATCTTTTCTGACGAGAGCCCAGCAATCCTCTTGCTGTCAGTTCCTTTTCATTAATGTGATTTAGTAATTTCTTAAACCAACCTTGGCTACCTGAAGCAATTTGGTTTTTCCTTCCATTGGTTGGATGATGCTGAAATTGTGTTTCTGTTCGCTGAGATGGATGCATTTGTGATTATTGTATCTTTTTTCACATTGCCAATTTCCTTAATTTACTGTATTCTACATTTGTCCTGTAGGCTTGCATACTCTATGAGAAAAATGATGGCAGACAAGGCCTTGGTATGTAGACATAATAAAGGCATAGTTAATCATTTTGCTTGTTTCTTAGAGCTTCTATTGTTTTCTGCAAAGTCATAATTAACCAATTTGGGATGCAGGTGCGGCGGTTATCTGCCTGTGAAACCATGGGGTCTGCAACTACCATTTGCAGCGATAAAACTGGGACTCTAACTCTGAATCAGGTAGGTTATTAGTTTTCTTCTTTTGTTTCGACATAGCTTTTAGAGGGCTAACCCAAAAACTTCTGGAGTCAGTTGTTTTAATTTTAGTGATATACAAATTTTCTTTTTCCTGTTGTGATGATTTTCCTTACAATTTTTATGTAGATGACCGTGGTCGAGGCATATTCTTGTGGGAACAAAATTGATCCCCCAGATGATAAGTCCCTGCTTCCTCCTAATATTATTTCTCTGCTTATTGAAGGCATTGCACAGAACACGACTGGCAGTGTATTTGTTCCTGAGGTAGGTTTTAACAGCGCTTTAGTATATTTCAATGGTGGTTTATTCAATTATATGGACTACTAAAATTGTGGTGGCATGTTACTTGTGTGTACGAGAGTGCCTACAAATTTGGAAGGGAGTATCTCTTTAATATCAAGTGGCTAGGAATTTTAACCTACGGAAAGCCTTTTAACTTTTGGCACAATGTATATTGCAAGGCGGCTGGATGTTTTATATACGATTTGATTTTATTTTCAATAGGAAACGTCCCTGCTTAAAATTTTTATCATGAAGGAATTTGGCATTCTTTGTTGTCTGCATAAGAATTCAATGTAAGAATTCACTAGGTTTTCGGGTTTAAATTGCTGCCTAATATTTTTCGAAAATGTGATGTTTGTAGGTCAGTAACACTTCAAGGGTGAATAACTAGATAACATAAAAATTGAATCAATTTAGTAGCTGAAGTTCATAAACATGTAAAAGCTTGTCTTTGGTTGAGTGATGTTGCTAATGTTGTAGCTGTGACTATTATACTATAACTTATTTCTTTTACACTGTAAAACCTTTGGTATAAAGCATTCACACTCACTGTGGCTGATTGTTTACAGGGAGGTGGAGGTCCGGAGGTTACTGGATCACCAACAGAAAAGGCCATTCTTCAGTGGGGAATTAATGTAATCCAGTTAATTCCATTTTGCTTGTTACTTGATTATTTGTTCTCTTCATCGAATTGATTTGATTAATCGCTATGCCTCCTGTAGCTTGGGATGGATTTCAATGCTGCAAGATCAAATTCAGTGATAATTCATGCCTTTCCATTCAACTCTGAGAAAAAGCGAGGTGGTGTTGCTCTGAAACTGGTAACTGGAGAAATCAATTCAGATGATTTTTTTTTTTCCTTCCTACATGATAGTTGATACTTGTATAAGTGAAATATTGGTTGGCATAGGAGCAAAAGACAAAAAAGGAAATTTATTTTGAAGATAAGATATTAAGTGATTAGACAATAAGCAAACATATCTTTATCACTATAGTTCCAGAAGCTGCATTAGATGATCAATCACAAATGTCTTTTATTTTATGTTCTCTCTAACTAATTATGAGACTTGAAGCACATTTCTAAACGTATCCACTAGGTTATCTTGTACTGTGCTAGTCCTTATGTTGAGGTTTGTAATATTAGCTTTGAGGTTGTACTCTCATTTTGTGACACAAAAAGGGGGGTGCACTTTCCTGTTATATGTGGGCTTCATGTGTTTATTCACCATCCTTCAAAATCATTATATTGCAGTCGGATTCTGAAGTTCATGTGCACTGGAAAGGGGCTGCAGAAATAGTGCTTGCATCTTGTACAAGTTACATTGACGCAAATAATCATGTGGCACCAATGGATGAAGATAAGGTTTTCTTATACAGTTCCTTTTCTTTGTTACATAGCTGTCCCTTCAACCCACTCTCTTGTCAACTTCTATTTTTGATAACTTTTAGTTTCTAAGGGAAAAATGTTTGAATTTTCTGAGGAAAAAAATGGCAAGCTTATCTTGAAGTGATCAGAAATATACTTGATAGTTTGTAGCAAATGAAAAGCATAACTTTTTCTGGAGGTATTTTTTGAATTTAACTTGATCTCTGCTGTTAAATAATATTATTATCATCTGCAGTCATTGCTTTTTAAGAAAGCAATTGGAGATATGGCTACCAGAAGTTTGCGGTGTGTTGCTATTGCCTACAGGCCATATGAAATGGAGAAGGTTCCGAGTGATGAAGAGGAACTGTCGAGTTGGCAGTTACCAGAGGAAGACCTTATTTTACTAGCCATTGTCGGTATCAAGGTACTGATGAGTTGTTCTCCCTTTCATAATAATTGAACTTTAGCTTTTCTAATAAATAAACTATTTGGTTAAAAATAAAAACGTCTGGTTTTTCATTTTGGAAATCAGATTCCGAGTGTTAGAAATGTTTTGTTTTTTCACCAAATAGGGAAAAGAACTTGCTGTTTTCACTAGATGTCAGTTCTTTAGCTGCACGTACTTGTATACATAGTGAGAAAAGTTCCCTTAAGAATATGAGTAATCAATTTAAATATTTGGAAAATGAGGGATCACTTGCTGGTCAAAAGACTTTTCTTCTGACAATCAGCAGATTCTCGGTGGCGGTTTTCTGACTATTACTATTGGCGTAGGCCATGATCTTGTTCTTAAAAATGTACTTCCATGTAGTTCTGGGAGGTCGACATTGATAGTCTATTAATTTTGCTTATGTTTGGTGTCTGAGTTTCATACATCTCCCATAATTTTGTCATATCTTATAAGGTTATCCTTTTTCTCCCATTTTTCGGGGCAATACGTCTCTGGATCAATTTTTAAATGTCTAAAGCACTTTTTTCATGTATAAAATAGATCTGTATAAACTTATATGCAAGTCTATTATATTTTGATACATGCATGTTTACTTTACTTTGTCACTTATTGAGTTTCTCTCTGACATAGGATCCTTGTCGTCCTGGAGTGAAAGAGGCAGTTCAATTATGTATTAATGCTGGTGTTAAGGTATATACCTCTCACAAGCACATTCATTTCATTCTTCTCTTATGCTTATGTTATCAAATAGCGTGTTTCTATCCTTGATAATATTTTGTTTCGCACATTCGTTTCCTCCTTTACTTTGGCATTTCTTATAAGCTCAAAAGATCAACACATCAATGCAGATAAATCATCTTAAATACAAGTGTTTGTGCAATAAGTCTAAACGTGCTTGCCACCGCAAATTTCTTGTGTCCAATTCGAAATATGGGCAAATTGGTGCTGTTTGCATCTGGGAGTAGCCATTTTTGTCAATAATTTAGCTGCTTCCATTTAATGTTAGCACTGGCTAATAATATAGTATTGTCTTCCTTTCTACTCTTGATAATCCTGCAGATTTTAAGCAGAGCTGTTTATTTAAATTCTCTACCATACTTATTTGGAAAAGCTTTTTTTTTTTTCCTTGGCATTTTCTCTGGAATATTTTTTCTTATAGCCGTCAAATATTCTGATCATGTGCAGAACTAGTTGTTCACGCCCACAGTTCAGCTCCATTAGTTTGAATAACATTTCAAGAACTATTTTTCGGACACTAGAAAATTTTGTGTATATTGTGACGACATCAAACCTTGTTTATTATCTTGTCCAGATAGCCCACAGATATTAGTGTGGAAATGATGGTTATCTTAATTTGAGTTCGACTGAAACTTTTATCTAATTGATTATGTGATGGCCTATCAATATTTTGACACTTATACATCAGTAGAGTGTGAATTGTTCCAGTTTTGTTGAATATTGTTTTAACAATTTAATAGGTGCGGATGGTCACTGGTGACAATCTTCAAACAGCTATGGCAATAGCTTTAGAGTGTGGGATATTAGGATCCAATGCAGATGCTACTGAGCTTAATCTTATTGAAGGAAAGAAATTCCGTGAATTGTCCGACACACAGAGACTAGAAGTGGCTGACAAAATTTCTGTAAGAGCTGTAAATAAACTTGTGATCTAGATCTCTTGGCTGCTGTTTGTTTGTGCTAGTTGTTAAGGGACACTGATGACTTCTTGTATGATCAGGTGATGGGCAGGTCATCTCCAAATGATAAACTCTTGCTTGTGCAAGCACTGAGGAAGAGGGGACACGTAGTTGCTGTTACCGGAGATGGAACTAATGATGCTCCAGCACTACATGAGGTTTGATTCTTTGCTGGTATTACTGGTTGAAAAACTTTTTTTATGAGTTTGACAAAAAAAAAAAAGGGTTATAAGTAACTTTTAAGATGGCTTTTTTAAAACTGTGACTACCTACTTTTCAAAATGCCATCTTATAAGCTACTAAGCTCACCGGCCATAATTTGTGTCTGAACCATGTTCTGGTTAGGTACAAATTTCATATGTACTAGTTTGGTAGGATAAAATGAAATTTTATCTAGTCTACCTTTTGTTTAGAGTGTACAAGATGGTTGATTTCACACTTACAAGTCCTTGTTAACTTTGTATGTAACAACTGCTTGTAAATCATTTCCATTGTGCTAGCTAGACATGTTTATGGAATTCAGAAAAGATCAAATTAAATTGACTAGAAGTCTGAACTGTATTAAATTGGAGATAAGTTTTGTAAATGAACATTTGAACAATTTGTGTCCATGAATCTCATTATAGTACTTGCTGTATAAAAGAGTAGCAGAAGAAGAAGATTAATCTGGTCGAAGACTTCTATGTTGCATTTTGTTTAGTCTTGTTTCTACTTCTTCGGTTCATATGATCTGATCTGTAATTTTATCGTGGTGTAGGCAGATATAGGTCTTGCAATGGGTATCCAAGGCACAGAAGTTGCTAAAGAGAGCTCAGATATTATCATACTGGATGATAATTTTTCCACGGTGGTAAAGGTCAGTCACCATTTCATAATATGATGCCACTGATCATCATAAATGAACTCTTAGCAATGCTTGTTCATATGCTTTCAAGTAAAAACTACTTCAATTTCCTTCAGTCAGGAACATAGATAATATTGCTCCAAATGAAATTAAAACCACCCTACAAGGTGATTGTATCAGTTCAAATCTGTATATTATCAATTATCATCACTCTTAAGATTTCTTCTGGATGCTTCAAGTTTTGCTTCAGCTTCCATGGAGTTACAAGGACTTTCCTCTCATTATCTAGTTAAACTAAATATTCATTCATACATAAAAAATCAAAGAGATTGTTATCAGTTTTTCTATAATTCACGGATCCCTGACCTTCGTAACAGGTGTAAGGATAGGGCATGAGTTTACAGGTTTTGCAGTTTGGCGTTTGTGTTGCAGTGGGGGTAGATTTTTGTCTACATGTCTGGTTAAAGACTTAAAGCCTCTCAGAATTGAATTATTGTGATTTCTTAGTACATTTTTTGCGAATTGCAGGTCGTGAGGTGGGGAAGATCTGTGTACGCCAATATACAGAAATTTATTCAATTTCAGCTCACAGTTAATGTTGCTGCCCTGATAATCAATGTAGTGTCTGCAGTTTCTTCTGGTAATGTCCCACTAAACGCTGTGCAGGTTCGTAATCTCTCGCTCCACCTGCTAGCCTCTATAGTCGTAGATCTCTCAGCTGTTTCTTATGTGGGGGTAAGTACTTGTGTAGTAACTTCCACATTCAATTTCTTCTACACAGCTTCTGTGGGTAAATCTTATCATGGATACACTAGGAGCTCTTGCACTTGCAACGGAACCTCCCACTGATCATCTCATGCGTAGACCTCCCGTGGGTAGAAGGTTAGACTTCCCAGCTATTATGTAATGTTCTAAAATCATCGTTTAAGTAATTTAATTTATTACTTACCATGTCTGGAAAGGTTAGACCACTCCTCTCTTCCCGGCTTACCAAAAGAGAAATGATTAATGTAATATCCTTTTTGGAGTGCTGCTTTTACATGTTGGTAATCATAGTGGACTATTGCCCATTGAAAAATAAAATTTCATCATAATTAGAATTATTTCTGTATGTTTTCTGTGAAATCACTGTGTTAGTGGAGATATGTTTTCTTTGTATCTTTGTACACCTTAGTACCCATGTCATTCAGATATTCTTGTTCGAAACTGATTCTTGATCCCTCTAAAAAAGGAAAAGGAGAATGAAAACCGAAATAAGATATATTAGTGAAATAAGCACTCGACCTATCATATTATTAAACACGTAACCTTAATTATCTGCCTAAGATTATTGATAATAATTGCAAAATTCTGCAAGCTTGCTTGGTTACCCTACTTCGATATTTAGAGGCGTGCTCGGGCTCTGAAATAGAAACAGAATGGCAGATAAGTCTTTAACAGTGTGGAACTGGGATGGGTTGCATGAAGGGTGCATTTTTTTGTGATGTGAATTACATATTGAATCCTTGTTGATTAAGATACTGCTGCTATTTTAGGGAACCTCTCATAACAAATATCATGTGGAGGAACTTGATTATACAGGTACAAGTTTTTGTAATTATTTTATTACATTTTAGAGGCCAGGAAAAGAAAAATAGACGTTCTTTTTGGTTTTGCTGTAATCCCTATTGGTGGTTCAATAATTGCAGGCTCTATATCAAGTGACGGTTCTCCTCATCCTCAATTTTGGTGGAACAAAAATCTTGAATTTAGAGCATGACACTCGTGACCATGCCTTCAAAGTGAAGAATACACTGATTTTTAATGCATTCGTCTTCTGCCAGGTAATTATACTGTTTAGTTCATAAGTAAGATTTAAGTTCCAAACCAGGAGGCCTTATCTTTTTAGGAAAAAGTGCTTTCATATGGCTTGGTCTAGCTCCCTTGAATCTTTAGATCAATCATATGCCCTTCTCAACCTTTTCGAGCTCTTTCAAAAAGACAGAGACAGCAAAAAATGAGTCACTTGCGATTGGGGAGGAAAAGTCTCTTGTTTCAAAAGATAGGGGGACGTCTGGTCTTTGATTGCTGTTTTGAAATGTGATTCAACTGATATCGTTTTTGATTTATATGATTTCAGATGTTTAATGAATTTAATGCTAGAAAGCCAGACGAGATTAATGTGTGGAAGGGAGTAACCAAAAATCGTCTTTTCATGGGGATTGTTGGCCTTACTCTTGTGCTCCAGGTAAAAGCGAACGTCTTTGCTCTTTCTAGAAGCAAACTTTCTTTTCAGTCTCTTCATCTTCGCTGATTTCATCTATCTGCTATTGATATCCAGGTGATAATAATCACGTTTCTTGGGAAGTTCGCTTCAACTGTTCGACTCAGTTGGAAGTTGTGGCTCGTTTCCATAGCCATTGGTGCCATTAGGTTCGTTTGTCATTGAAGTGTCGGTCTATGACTTTCATCTGTTTACCATGCTCGTAATTCTTGTAGCTCACATGTAATTTCACTGTTACTTCTTGACCAGCTGGCCACTTGCAATTGTCGGGAAACTGATTCCCGTTCCTAATAGGCCTTTTAGCGAATTCTGTACAAGAAGATCGTATAAATAAAGAGGTAAATACAACTTTTTGTTCGCTCTTGGAGAAATGTCCATCCTGGCTGGTGATGGGGGCCTCGTGTATATTGTTAGTAAGAAGCATTTATTTAAATGTTTTTTCGCAGGTTGACTTTACTGCATGGTTTTCTTCTCCGAAGTGACTGACAACAGTGTGCTAACATTTTCATAGACAAAATATTATGTTTTGGGGAGTGTTGAATATTGTGCTATTGAAAACTTCGTAGCTTCTTGATATGGGTGTAGTTCTTTTACGTTAGCTGATTTTACGTATATTTTGAATGTTTTACGTATTGTTTTTGGGGATACCAATGAAGTAGTGCCATGTAATTAGCTGACTGCTTTATGGTTGGTTTATTCTCATTTTATGCGATTTTATGTCATTTTACGCTTCCAAATGCCTGTTTTCTTCACAAGTATTTATGGAAAAAGTTCAAATCTACTTGTATTGTTTAAGAATTTTTTTTTTTGTATGAGTCATGGGATTTTCTGTTTAATGATTTCGAATCACTTAATTGTGGAATAAAAGATATGCAGACATTCTCTCTTGATAACCCTAAACATGGGAAACCACGAATCTCTTTAGGCCAAAACATGATCTCCAGATAAATACAACCCAAAAGAACATTTGCTCTGGAGCAGCTTAGCTATTTCGTTTACAGCAACAAGAATAAGGGAAATGGCTCTCTTAGGTATGGAGAAACATAATCATTTGCAGATGCAGAATCTCTTTCGGTGAGAACAAGTATTTGTGCTTTCCCATAGGCAATTTTACTCCACAAATGTTGAAATCAGATAATTTTTTTTATCTTCAGGGCCTTTCGAATCAATGAACTTCCCCTTCACATTGCGTCATTACAGTATAAGGAGAAATTCGTTTAAACATGGAACTATGAAAACAAGAAAGGCTTCAATGGTTGTGCAAAAACATGAGTTTATGACGAGAGAATAAACAAGATGGAGTACAGAAAGGGCGACCGAGAAGAATGTGAAATCATTTTACATTTATCGTACTCTGAAAGGGTGGCCATGCGTTTATTGACTTTAACTAGAGAAATAACAGCATGTGTACCAAAATCTGTCACAGAACCAATTGGGGGATTCAATTCAAGGAAGCCTCCAAGTAGCGTGAATGTTTTGAGGAACTTCTCACAAGTGTGTGGACTTCTGTAGCTAATAATCAAGCAATGGAGGTTGTTGATTATGAGCTTACCTTTAATCAGACTGCACAACAGTTATTTCAGGCTCGGGCTATCGGGTAGACTAGTTTTGATAGGAAGGCCAGTCTTGCGAATATGACATTGAAGGACCTCTTTTTTTTTTTTTTTTTTTGGGTGACTCGGCCACTCACGTGTAATCCCAAGGAGCGACGGCCTTCCTCCTTTGGTTCATCACTCGGATAAATTCAGATGCGGTTATAACTTATACACACTTGTATTGGACATTCGAAATGCGGTTCTGCTCTCTGTGGACCTCCCTTTACGACGTACGGACAGGACCTTGAAGGGATGACAAAGCACATCATAACTTTGCTTTCATAGGACATATGTCATCCAACATGAATGTTGCCGTTCAACTGTCACGAGAATTCAAACTTCAAATGTTACATAGAGAACCCACCTACTTTATCACTGTGCCGTGGGGGCAACATTGAAGGACCTCTCGGTTAAGCCTAGGGTGGTTAGAAGTGCCTTACTTTTAGGATTTCCGTTAGAATAAATCTCTTAATATTAAATCCTGAAAGTAAGGCACTTCTCATCATGCAGAGTTATCTGCAGGAAAAATAAAATCCGATGTCCATTTATCGTATGGTCAATCCTATGCAACAAAATCAGTGGACGGAATATCAAACTCCCAAGCCTGGCCATCCAATTCAACACGGCTGCAGTTGCATCAGCACACGCCGCGGAGCTTTACGGCCTCCAAATTCTGGCGGATGGAATCCAGGACGATTTCGATAACGTAACCCGATTTGCTATGTTAGCGCGAGAACCCATAATACCCCGAACCGATTGTCCCTAAAAAACCAGCATTGTTTTCGCCCATGAGAAGAGAAACAGTGTACTATTCAAAGTTCTATCGGCGTTTGCATTTCGGAACATAAACATAACAAAAATTGAATCACGGCCTCACCGGAATAGCCCAATTCGTGTGGTGGAAGACGGCAATGAGGAGACGGCGAAGCATTTTGAGTACATGTTTTAGCTGAAGTTCAGGAATTCACGTCTTCCTTGAAAGTATTGGGGAGTTATCCAATGGACATGACACCATGGATCCTCTCCAGAGAAGAATATATATAAATCATTTCACTCTTACACAAACGAACAAAATATTGTCTATGGAGCATGCCAATCTTTATCCCAATTCCTCGTGGCCGTATTTATTTTGAGTCAAGTCGGACACAAAAATATACGCTACCAAAGCTTCTCGCAAAGAGGAAAATGGCACCTTCGACTTCAGAAATCTTAGGGATCGTTCTCTTCGTGTTTGAGTTTTGAATTCATTTTGTGTTTTATGTTTTAAGCATCTGTTTTGAAATTCTTGAAAATGCGTTTTTTTTTTGTCATTTTGGAAAATGTTTCTCAAAACATAAAACTGAAAAACGCGTTTACTTTGAAATTTTGAGAATCTTTTTTTCTAATATTTTAATCAAGAAATCTAATTATTTAATTAATTTTAATAGTTTTTTGTCAATCGATTGATGGAAAAAAAATTAATGAGGTAGCATTGCTAAAATTCTCTCGTCTAATTCAAATGTTTTGTTATATTTCTATGTTCTATCTAAAAAAATGCACATATTGTCATCATCACATTTTTCATACAAAGATAACATATTTCTCGAACTATTTGATTCCAGACAAGGAAATCGTTTTCCTCTCTTATGTGCAACTTAAACTACAAAACGGTAAAATAACAAGGAATACATAGTATTTTTACAAATAAGTAATGGTCATTATCCCTCACATTTCTATCCTTTCTCCTCCCCCTCTCTCTTGAAAGGAAACACGATTGGTTGGTACGCCCGAACGGAACCTCCAAAGAACGAAGGAATCGATCGACAATGGAGTCGAGTTTTGAATGAAGTAGTTCAAAGAAAAAGTCGAAGCAGGAGCCAGTGAAAGAGGACTATGAGGAAAAACATCCGGATTGGAAGAAGAGAGAAGGCGGGGGACGATTTTGGGCGTTTTCCGTGTTCTCAATTTTCCCCTGAGTTTGGCTTGAAAACACTCAAAACGTTAAAAAAACAAAATTTGTTTTCAAAAATTCGTTTTCGAAAATGAGAAAGATAACACGTTTTCACTGTTTTGTAAAATCGAAAATAGAAAATGACTTGAAAACAGCAAAGAGAACGAGGTCTTACTGTTCTCCTTTAGTTGTCATTTTGTGGAGGATAATCTTGATTGCATTTTTCTTCATCGCGTGAGCAATTTTTAAGCTAAACATAAAATTTTGGACTTACTTTTCTAATAAATTTTCTTATTTATATATGTAATCTTTTCTATTTTTAAAGTAAAAAAGTAATTACTTTAGATTCAATAACTATACTACATTCAAATTTATCAACTCTATTTAATTGTTGACGGTTCAAAATTGAGTCAAGTAGATTACTTCAAAGGATTCTTGCCAATTCTTTAATGATTTTTGTTATTTTAAAAATTAATATTTGGTCACATCTGTATCGTATAACCTATATATTAATTTGGTAAGGTACAACTAATCATCAGTTTTTAAACTAATATTTGTTGATCTCAAAAAATGCGTCAACAGAATCTTGACCTCGTCCCCTCCACGAGACATCACCTGCACACTGAGCACTCGGTTAGGAGGCAAAGGCTGTCGATAGAAAAAAATGTCCGACGACCATCTGCACTTCGACAGTCAAGTTAACAGCCGGACAAGATAAATATAAAAAGTGCAAGAGGCGGAAGATGGGGGATTTGGCTAGGGTTAGAAAACATACCTTAAAATTAAATGGATTCACATATACATAGAAAAAATGAATGGGCCAAGTGTGCTAATGGCCCGAGCCCGAGCCCGAGCCCAATGGGAGGGCCCAATATGAGATAATTTTATAGTATAACAAATATCAATATGCACATAAATGATATTTGATTATTCCCTCAAATTAATTTTTTTTTTTAAATGCAAATCCTCTATTTTTTAAAAAAAAAAAAATGAATTATGAAAGGATAAGTACACAATTTTATAGAAAAGAAAATTAAAATATTTTCTCAAATTTTTGGGTGCATGATTTGATAGAATTTGAACTCTTTTATCTTATTTATATATCTGTTCTTGATGTCCACATTGGAAAAATTAGATTGTAAATCAACTAGTTGTAAAAAGTTATTTGATCGAATGACGTTGTTGCAGAGCTATCATGTCAATTAGTCAATCAAGTGCACTATAACTTAGTCGAGGTGAGGCATGTAAAAGTTGTCCATCACATAAGATATCAATCACCACGATAAAGTATTACAACAAATAAGGTTATGCCTCACCTAGAACCACACATTCTAGACAAGGCGTCCAATGACATGCCCTTATCGCCTCGGAAGGCACATGTGGAAGAGGCTATGTTTGACGAAGTGTTGACCTTGTGTGACCTCTTGCTTACCTGGCTCAACAAATGGAGCCAGTTAGATTCAAGGGTCAACAAGAGTGAGACAGTTAGCTTGATTATTGTCTTAAATTTCTAGGATCTAACATCTGTATCTGGAGTGAATTATGAATCGGTTCATGATATTCCAGTCCCATTTTAACAGCATTGATGTAATCACAAAGGGATTTTCAAAATATCTACCCTACTTAAATGATAAATGTTGTAAGTTTGTAACGGCACAACTTCATCCATATCTAGAGTGCAGTAATGCACATTTTGATTTGTTCAATGCTGTCATTTAATGCAAAAACTGCAAATAGATATAATCGCAGAAATGATAATGTTGAAGTTAACCTCATTTCACGGGCAGCCAGCCCTTTGTGTTTAGAGTTGACATTTTCTAATATCAGTTCGAAATGTATGGCCTCTCTAATCCGTACATCTATTTTATATATATAATTATAAAACCCCCTTCTTTCACATATAAGATCACTTACTTATCCCCACCCTCACCTCACCTCATATTTTTTTCTGTATCTATATTCATATATATACATACAGGTTCTGTTTGTATGTAAGGATTGATGTACCAGCAGCAACACTTGAGAATGGACATGAAGAAGAGGTCAGAAGATAGGAGAAGAACAGTATCAAATGAAGAACAAAAGCTTGCAGTTGTTAATCTTAGTGGGATGTCATTAGAGGCACTGCCTAATCCTCTTCTTAATTTAGGGACCATCTGCAAATTAGACCTTTCCAACAATAATCTGCAGGTACTGTTTCATTGAATAAATGTCGTGTTTACGACTGTGAACGGTTAGATCTTTCAGTAGATGTAACGATTGTTGGATGATGCATGTAAGCGAATTCCGAAATAGAAGATCGCCAACTTTTGTGTAACTATCATTTTAGCACTATTTATGCTAGAAACTGAGGGTGTATTAAAGGTTAGTAGCCAAATGATGAAGGTTGACCCTGATTATGGGCGGCATATGCTGTTGATTGAGCAGATGTAACGATGGATGGATGATGCATGTAATCGAATTCTACATTAAAAGATCACCAATTTTTGTGTAACCACGGTTTTAGTACTATTCATGTTAGAATCTAAAGGTGTGTTTGAGGTTAGTAGCCAAATGGTCAAGGTTGACTCTGATTATAGGCGGCATAGGTTGTTGATTAAAGCCCCTCATAGGTGAGAGTCTCCTATAATATTAATACTATTAAAATTTTATATATGTGTGTATGTGCTTTAGGATTATTTAAGTTAATATGGCATGATTATAATCAATATATTCATTTCATAATTATGTAATTTGTGTTGTGATATTATTCTAAAACCTTTTATATATGTACTTTTGGGTGTATTGGGATCAAACGACAGATTGGACTCGACTCTGTTAGATAAGAGAATTGATTTTGTCCAACATTTATGTTCACTTCAGCCTATCAAACATAAATGACAAGTTATGTATCAATGAAGCAGTCGCGCTTCCCTGCATTAGTTACTAATTTTTTTTTTCTCTTCTTCATTTGACAGATTATACCGGAGTCTTTAATAGCAAGGCTTCTGAATGTGGTCGTGTTGGACGTGCATTCGAATCAGCTCAAAACCCTCCCGAATTCACTAGCTTGTTTGTCAAAACTCAAGGTTTTGAATGTATCTGGCAATCTTCTTCGATATCTTCCTAGGACCATTGAAAACTGTAGGTTTGTCATGTCTCCTTTTCCCTCTCATTTGTCACTATCTAGTTTTCTTTATTGAGAAATTATTTTCTAAGCAATAGTGACATGGAATAACAATTCAAAAAATTTAATTAACTTCTGGACTCAACATAAATATACCGTTTTCAGTTAATCTTATTCAATTCAACATAGTGGTGCAACTTACCTCGATGAGTCGATCTTGCATGAACTAACAGTTAGAAGCGTTATATGCAGATCATTGGAAGAGTTGAATGCAAACTTCAACCAGTTAACAAAACTGCCAGACACAATTGGATTTGAACTTCTCAACCTCAAAAGGCTATCTATAAACTCAAACAAGCTTATATTCCTCCCTTCCTCCACCCCCACCTAACCAATCTCCGAGTATTGGACGCCCGCTTAAACTGCCTCCGGTCGCTTCCGGAAGACCTCGAAAACCTAATCAACCTCCGAGTCCTAAATATTAGCCAAAATTTCCAGTAACTTTCAACTCTACCATACTCCCTAGGCCTCCTTATCTTTCTTGTTGAATTGGATGTTAGCTACAACAAAATTACCGTTTTGCCCAAGTCGATCGGTTGCCTTAAGAAACTGCAGAAACTCGACGTTGAAGGGAATCCGCTGGTGTCACCCCCACTTGAACTTTTCGAGCATGGATTGCATGCGGTGAAAGAGTACTTATGTGACAAAATAAGCGGATCCCGGAAAAAATCCCCGAAGAAAAATTCTTGGTTTGGGAAGTTGGCAAAATGTAGTGCATTCAATGGTGCAAACATATCCTATGATGATGGGGAAGGGTTCATAATGCCCAATTATAGGTCCATCGATGGTCTGGCTTCACCTAGTGACATGGGGATGTTTTCTCCAAAAAGACTTTTTCACCTAAGTCCTACTTTCAAGATGAGGAATTGCAAATGGTAATGAAGTCTAAATTAATGTTTATTTTTCATTTTGTTTTTTGTTAGTTTTAGGTTTTAAATCTGCAAATTTGTAGTGTGTTTGTAATTAGATGTTGCTTAAGAATTATGATACCAAAATTCAACTAGCAAAAATAAAAACAAGAATTCGAATGCGTAATTTGATGTGAATGGTATAGCGAAGTTACTTATTATCGTTACAAATTGGTTTGATTTCAATGTTCAGCTTAAGGGGCGAGTCAATTCTTTTGATTGATCAACACGAATGATTTTGACTATATATTTAGTGCTTAACATCGATCTAAGTATTATTTATGAGTAAAACCTTGCCGTTGCTTCCCTCTTAGCATTCAAAATTGGCTGCATCTTCCTCCCTCTTATGATAGATCTTCTCTTCTTCCACCCCCAATTCCTTATCTCTGCAAGAAAATCACTTGTAATTTCTGATTAAGTGGAGTGATTCGATCATTATATCCTGGGAGTCATTAGGTCGAAAATGTTGTGTTGCCAATCGCTTATGGCAATATGCCTGTGGTAGGAGTAACACAGAAACACTTACATGGTCTTGAACATTAAACTCGTCTATTGTTATTTTACAGAGTAAATGACATGACAGACAGCATATAACATTCTTCATTGTTGTGTACACCGATTTTGAATCTATGCTAAAACCTCGTCTTTTCCCAAGAACTAGAAAAATCGACAAGTTTTCAGGAATTTAAATGACAGAAGGAAACACCAGAGAGTGGTGTTGATCCGTGTTCGCAGTGTAATCCAAACAAAAGGGCATGCGATAAAACTTCATCTACTGCCTGATGGTGAGCTTTAAGCGCGACGATTGCATAGGTGAAATTGGAGAGCCTTCACTGCTGTGGGAGTCTGCTCTTGATGCATCCTGGACCTGGCTAGCAAATTGCAAATTCCATAGTACATCTTCGATAGAAGGTCTATCGACTGGATCCTTGTGCAAACACCTGTAACATATCTCCATCATCGTTTTTAATGATTCGTTCGAGCACGAGCTGTTGATCACTCGATCAACGACACTTTTTCTTGATGCATCATCGGCTATTATGCTGGCGAGTAACTGGAAACAGTATCAAAATACTGTTAAAACCATCATAATCTCAAATATTCTAGGAAGATATACCTGCGAAGACAATTACTTACCTGATCTTTTAGAACCTCAACTTCGTTCCTCGAATTTGTCGGCTTCCCTGAAATGATTTCTAGCAGTATTATACCAAAGTCATAAATGTCGAACTTGTCCTGATGTTTTACTCTGCAAATCAACAATATCTAATTTTCAATAAAACACAAAGCATTGGTATCTTGAATAGCTTAAAACTAACAATTTCCAGTTTGAATGTTAATCAATGAAAACAAGAACTAACCTGGCACTCTTAAAATCGTTTGATCCACTGAGAAAGTTTTGGAGATGATCCTGTGAGATTGAGCAAATTTTAGCAATGAATAAGTTTGTTAAAGAAATATATTAAAAATAAAACAGGGAGAAGTTTGAGTTCTTTCTTCGTACTTTTCTCATATACTCTGCTAGCACAGGCAGGTTGTAGCTGCTAATTTTCGCAGCAAGGTTCTGATCCAATAAAATATCTGTTATTTTGAAATTATTCGAAAAGAGACCTGGCACAATTCCCGTATGCAGGAATTGGATACCCTTTGCTACCCCGATGGCAGCTGCAATGCGCTGTGCCCAGGTAAGTTTTCGTTTAATGTGCTTCTCTGTCAAATAAGATGGAGAACAATTGCAAACCGTTAGATACAATACCTTTATAATTAATCTTGGCATATGATAGGAATAAATTCAACAAAGATGTGTAAATCTACAGAGTTACCAGATGTCCAGCTCCGGAGAGTCCCATTGGGCACGTATTCAAAGACGAGAAATACTCTGCTAACACTTGAATCGTCCAAGTAATACTCAAAGCAGTGTCCAAGAGAGCTGACCAAATGGTGATGTCTGAGTTTGGACATTAATTCTATGTGAGGCATAAAGTGTTGAGTGCCGTGTTTACTTTTCATTTTCAGGCATCTAATTGCGACGAAGGAGCCATCCTTCAGCTGACCTCTGTACATCTGGGTTAACAAAAGAGAGAACTCATGAGCACCCTTTTAACAGCATGTCATAGTTTAACGTATAAATGTTGGACTTGATAAAAACGAACAGATAAAAGCATTCTGAATAACTTAGCAAGAAAATGAAAGATGTTCAAATTTGATTAGCATACTCTTTTGCTATATAGCGATCTAATTAGCTTTGTGCTCGTGTAAATCTATTGCAATACCTGATCGTGAGATCCTTCACCAAAGAAGGTCGATGTATCAAAGTTGTTTGTTGCCTCCTCGAGCTCTTCCAGTGAAAATGTCCGGTAAGCAGGAAGGCCAAGTGCTCCTAGCTTCGTTGCTCGGGTTATATACCCTAAGACGAGGGATCAGGTGAAAACAAGCATGGTTCAATGTTTCAATCTTAAGGATGTGAAAAGGACACAAATGGATCATTTCAAAATCGAAAGCTTACTTGCATCTCGAAGAAACTTTGACGTGTAGCTTGTCGATGCATTCTCTTCTATAAATCTTATTGGGGGTTTTGTTACAGCTCTCTGTGCAATAAAATTTCTGACTACTAAAAGTGCTATACCAACTAGAATAATTGCACCAATAATTCCTCCGGTTACACTTAAAGCAAGAGCTATTTTCGAAACTTGTTTTCTCTTCTCGTGAAGAGGTAAGATTCCCACAGCTAGAGCCTCATTCTTACAGAACGAAATTGGGTGCTGATTTTTATCTCCTGTTGCCAAACAATTCCCAGCATATGACACAACCATAGGTTTGGAACCTGGAACCAAACAGCTCGGCAATTTTCCAGACAACAGATTCGAAGTCAAGTTCACAAAATCAAGACTGGGATTACAAGGAAGATCTTCGAAAAGCATGCCCGTGAATTTATTATCTGCAATATTTACATGAGCAATTGATGGTAGGGATAGCAAGGAAACTGGAAATGGTCCCACAAATCGGTTGGACGATATGTCTAAGTGCTCTAGTTGATTATAGGATTGAACTTTCTCTGGAATGCTGAATGTGAATTTGTTTTTCCTTAACACAATTCTTTCGATCTTATTACTAATTGCAGGGAATCGAGGGCCTAGAGCATTATTCTCCAAATCAAGAATTTGAAGGTTCTCCAATCTGCTAAGATCAGGTACTTCACCAGAGAATTTGTTATTCGACAATGCAAGGACCCTGAGGTTTTCCAAACTTCCCAATGACTCAGACAGAGATCCGTATAAAGAATTGTTCTTCACACTCAACACGGCCATAGCTGAAAGCGAATCCAGACCATCTGGAACTCCACCGGTAAAGTTATTCCCATCGAGTATTAGAGTCTGAAGGCGTGTCAATGCAGAAATTTGAGGCGGTATAGTTCCATGAAAGAAGTTCGAAGTCAAGTTTAGTATTTCTAGAGATGATAACCGTGTAAGTTTAGTTGGCAACAGCCCCCATAAACCAAGAGAAACCAATCTAAGGACTGTCAAACTCGGTAGCCTAACAAGAGTAGTAACTAAGGAATCAATGGAGAAATACTCAGGTAATCGAGGAGCCCCCTCGTCTCCTATAATGTGCAACTGAGTTATGCTACCTTCGTAGCAAACGATAGTCAGAGTCGACCTTGGTTCCATGTTGCAAAAATCTGTGACATTATTCCAACTATTCAAAAAGGGTGGATTGTTTAGAAGTTGTTGAATTCTCAATAGGGTTTGTATTTGTGATGATTGAAGCTGCTCAGTATAGGTGACTAATATTGAGAAGACAAGCAGAACTAGAAAAGTTATATAGCTAATTTTTTCTGCCATCAGCAAGAAACTACAGAGGTATAGAATTTATTGATCAATAAATTGGAAAAGTATGGGAACTGTGAACGAGAACTTGAATATTCTCCAGTAAAAGCCTGCATTTATTGTAAAATTCGATACAAATTAAATTGGAAAAAAAAAGGGAAGAAATTAAGAAACAATTTGGGAAAAAACATGATCGGTAACATCAGAAAATCACTAAAATTGAGGATCCAAGAACAGATGAAATTCAGCAAATCAACATACCTTTATCCAAGTCTCATCCTCCAAGAAAATATTCTGAACAAAATTCTGATGAATTACCTTAAGAAAATCGAAAGCAAAAGATTAGAAAGGTAAAAAACAGTATAACCCTCAAACGAAGTAATCACAAACACAAATCTTCAACGAAGTCTTGATTGACTTCACCAACTACTAAATTACCTTCAAATGAAGCAACCTTAAACTTCAATTAGGGCTTCATACCTATTTCAAGATTCTCTGCATGCATTTTCCTCCTGCAAATCTAAAATCCTAACTCGTTTCAAATCTTAAGCTTTTCAACTCGAAAAACTTATTTGCGGGCTTTCCCAGGATGAATCAGTTACAATTTAACATGTGAAAATTTCATAATGCACAGAGAAAGACAAGTTAGTGAGGGTTTTATGAAACTCAGTGCCAAACTACACTTTAAGGTTTAACCGACAGAATTTTGCTTCCATTTTCTCTTTCTATCTTTAAGCTTTTTAGTCCATAATATTTGCAATTATACAATGCTTTTGAAGCTTTAATGGACATATGGACTGAACTACGAAAAGAAAAGCAAAATCGTAAAGAAAGATTCCAGCTTAATGCAACCCTTTATTCTCCGTCTGTTTTTGTGGGCATTCAGATTTTCTCTCTCCCACATGTCATGGGGACACCACTACTTTGTACAAGTTGAAGAAATAGTCATTTTCAATTTTTCTTCTTTTTTTATTTTCCCTGTCTGGTACGATTAGTTTACAGTGAAATAATGAATATAATGGTTATTTGTCTTGGCACAGTTAGCTGTTACCTGTAAGCTGTAGCAGGATTCAAATTAGATGTGACCCTCTTTGTGTGTAGTATTTATATTAGATTTGACAAAATGCAAACCGACGAACACAAATTATTGAGATATTGACTGGCATTACTCAGTTTGGCTCAGGTTGTAGAGTGGTGTCTGTGGTTGGAACCATGATAGATGCTTCTCGTGAAATAAATAAGTTTTTTATTTTCTTTTTGTTGAAAATAAGTAATTGATAAGTATATTTTACACGTTTATTTGTGCTATTAAAATTGAATTATATTTGTAAATTTGAGAAGATTTTTACTTAATTTAATTTAAATATTGTTATTCTATGCAAAATCGGGACTTGGAGGCACTTGGAGCAAGAAATAGGATCTGAGCTAAACTGGAGTTGATTTACTATATTTGAAGACTAACCAAATTGCATGAAATTTATAAGAAAAATTTAGAGAGCAATTGTAGGAAGCCATAAGTTTTGAGAGTGAAATTCAATTTTTGAAAAGTTTGGAGACTAAATTGCACACTTCTGAACTTGAGAAAGACCAATTTCGAATAATTATGAAGATTTGGGGATCAACATGGATGTTTTTGGAAGCTATGGGGATCAATATTGAAGATTAGGACGAAGAGGGAACAAAATCGAACAAAAATCATGAAGTAGTTACCAAATTGAAATGATTTGGAGAGTTTAGGATTGACCACGGTTGGACGAGTTTTATGGCTTTTTCTTATCATTTTTAAGGGATTTTGGCGGGCTTTTACGAGTAATTCTAAAGGCACTTATACCATCCATATAAAAAGACATCTTCTATATCAAAACAAGGGAGAGAGAGACAAGGGTTCCAAGATCGATTTTTAAATAGAAAAATCAAGAAATTAGGATTTCATAGATTTGGTAAAAATTAGCATTTTTTTTTCTCAATTTTCCTTCAAACCCGATAATTACTGCGATTCTTTCTTGTATTATTCTTCTCCCATGATGTGTATAAATGATTAAATTGGAATGAACAGTTGTTACCCAAAATTGAACTTTAATTTAATTATGATGTTTTGGTTTTCAATTAATAATTTTGTATTATTTTTATTTTCATTCTTCGTGATTTTGAATTACTTGATCGCTAACTCGTTGATTTGTGAATGGTAATTACTCGAAATGTGAGTTATTTGTTTAGACCACACGGTAAAAATTAGGATTTGGAAAGAAAATAGAGATGCACTTGTACTATATTTTTGTCCTTATTTGAATTCTTTGATGATTGAATGCTCTTGATAACAACATATCATGATTCACGTAGAGATATAGTGAATTGATTTAATTGAGTATGATTAGTAGGAGTAAATCAAATAATTTAGAAAAATTTGAGCAGCTACACATAGTTGAATTTTGTTAGAATTTGGTGATTGAAATTAAAGGACTAGCTACAACGATTACATCCTTTCTCAATGTAGAGGAAATGCATGACATGTGATTGCATCGTGCATTCCATGTAGCTTGATCAGTCGTGGAATGCTCATAAGTAATCGATCAGAATTGTAGTTCCGTTAAATTTTTCAATTCCTAATCCTTGAACTTTGTCATGGAGCGAAACTAATATGATATCAAGGTCGAATAAATCCTTGTGCAAATCCTCGTCGATGAGCACCAACAACTCCATGTATTTCATCAAGTAATAGCTTCGTCAATATTCTAATTCAACAAATTTTCCACTTTGGGTGTAATATTTTGCAAGAATGTTGCAATTTGATTTCAAATTGTTCTATGGCGACAAAACCCCGTAGAGCTTAAGCCTCCGACATTAGAATCATGGCAAATCTTACGGCTAGTATCTCGTCAAACATCCTTGTCTTCTTTAGGAGACAACTTTTTGTTCAAGATGAAAATTGTTAGACTCACGCATGCAAAGTCATTGATAACGATCAGATTTAGAGAAAAACACTTAGATCATTTAGAAGGTTTACTTGCATAGGCTAGGTGTTTTTTTTTTTTTTTTTTAATTTCTTTACAATGGGGGGCAATAGATGGTGGAAAGAGAGGCTCTGGTTGAAAAGAAGATACGTGGGAGATTTTAGTAAATAGAAACAAGCTGGACATGTCTTTTTTTATAGACTGTAAGTTGACCATGATGACATGGTAATATAAAACGGTTCAACTTGCTTTAGCATCTTGCTTTCATGGGGCCATTCTTCTGAGACACAAAAACCTTCATCAATTGACCGGAGAACCATCCATATCGATTTACCATTTGATTATGGTAAAACGACGTCCTATCAACCGATCATGATTCAATTTGAGGATAATCAGTCAAGTACTTGCCTTTCTCATTTGGGGCTAGAGCAAATTGGTTGATCGCATCGACCTCAAGATTGATATTGATATTAACATAATTACAGAATAAGCAATTTTATATTGAAAACTACTACATCAAAAAAAAAAAAAAAAAAACACTGATGTAATTGAAGATGTGTAATTATGCATCCATCCAAATCTTGGTGGGACAGCATAGAAAAGGAAGTGTGACTAGGTTATGCACGGATTATCATGATGATTTTCTTATGATTTTGATAATAATTTTTCAAACACTAAACCTTTTCAAATTTGTTCTTAACTTTATGGTTAATATTTCCTTTTCAAAAGTTGGTGAGTCGTCACAAGAATTTTATATTTGCTTGGTGTTTCGTGCTCTTCTTGGATCCCATGTTATCTTCTTCTTTTTTTTTGGGCCAACCCAACATTTTTCTGTAGCTTCAAATTTTCATTTGGGCCAAGAACAGAGAAAGAGAAGGGAAAAAATCGTGACTAATAACATACTTTGAAAAACTTTGCATATATCAGGTCATAATTAACTATATTTTAAAAAATAATAATA
Source organism: Osmanthus fragrans (assembly GCA_019395295.1). Taxonomy (NCBI): domain Eukaryota; kingdom Viridiplantae; phylum Streptophyta; class Magnoliopsida; order Lamiales; family Oleaceae; genus Osmanthus; species Osmanthus fragrans. The sequence goes on from CM033358.1 coordinate 945,329, forward strand.
ATATTTCTACGTGAAATTTATGGTCATAAAAGGGAGTTGAAATCTGTTGTCTAATTTTTGCTGTCCAGTTTATTGTTCATCACAATTACAAATTGACACATCATGAATAATTAAATTCACATCTAGTCACAAATACCTTAACAAAGGTCAAATGCATGTACAAAATGGTCACACATGATAGCACAATATATACCGAAGATCACATGTACGTGTACTAAATGTCACATACATTGTAGCAAAGGTAAATGCTTGTACAAAATAGTCACAAAATAATAACATGGTGGAACGTAAGTTACATGTAATTTAAAAAAAAAAAAGTTACACGAATTCTTCAATTCAAATTAGAGAAAAAAACTGATTAAGAAATCACAACTCACATGCAACCATGCCTGTATTAAATTTATGACATAAAATGCATAAAATAAAAAAATTAAAAAAAAAAAAAAAAATTGTTGCAAAAACAAGAACCAAACAACTACTTAAAACTAAAAATGAAAAAAAAAACATTAAAATGACGCAGTTAAGTTACAAAAGTTGTAACATTTTTTAAAAATAGTTGTGTCATTTAAGTGCTAGACCATTTAACAAGTTTGAAATTAAATTGATTAACTTAAAGTTTAGATACTCAATTGAAATTTACCCAAAGTTCATTGACCACAGATGAAATTTACCCCGAACCTGTAGTATCAATTCCCTAGCCCCTACACAGGGACACCATCCTCTCGTCTCCTGTGCAATTTTTGCTTCTCTATCTATCTTCGGATTCACGTGTTGTAATTTAGGTAAAATTTTGCAGAAATTCGTTCCCATAAAATCTTCTTCTGATACAGTGAATAAATTTCCTTTCTTATGTAATTTAGTGTGTAAAGTAAGGATTTTATTTTTTATTTTTTATAAATTACATAGGGTTCGCTGTTATCGTGATCACCGTCGCTTAATCTATCTTACTTCGTGTTATTTTTTAGCTGATTTCAAGAATGGAGTTTGATTATGTATCCTTTCTTCAAGTGGGAAAAAAATTTGTGTCACTCGGGGAATAAGTAAAGCAATAAAACTGGTGATTTTAAGTTCAGTATAGGCTTTGCTGATTGATCAGTCTGCGTCCAGTTTACATTGGCTCATTATATTTTGATTAGAAAAACTGTTCTTTTTTTCCGGGACATGAAGACTTACCTTGTTACAAGTAGCAAGCTTGCTGTGTATTGCTGGCTAATTTTGGCTGATGATTATGTTGGTTATGTGTTGGTACTGGTGGTCTTCATGGTTGAACATGATGAATGACATAAAAATGCATCTTAGAATGTTCATTTAATTTCATCTGGTTGGAAAGTGAGTTTACAATTTTAATCATGTTGCGAGTAGATAGTAAAAGTTATGTAATTCAGTTTCTATTCGATATTGACACAAACTCTAACTAGTTTCAACATTGTTGGATCATGGATGTGCAGTTAAAGTTTAAGAGCAAGAACACCGTAGGTGTTAGAACTTCACGTGCATTAGAAAGTGACGCCCAGATGAGTTGCATTCATATCACTGTCTTCCAGCCTTGTTTAAATTCTGCATCTCGACCTCAGGCATTGCTACTTCGTAAGAAACCTACATGGGTTTCAACTTACACAGGAACGGAACTTCTTAAGATTTCCATGAAACGTACCTCTGCCCCATTTATGCACCAGCAATCCGCACCTGTATGCTTATTTGATGGTAAAGGAAAGAATGAAAATGAGGTAAATGACCCCTTGGGATTCTCTTGATTTGTCTATCAATTATTTTTAAGTTATTGCATAAGAGAAAATGTGTTTTGTGATGGAATTGGATTTAGAGTTTGCCGGGTTGATTCTTTGAACATTTGTCTGATTGTATAGATTAGTCCTCAACATTTGCCAGTCTGGTTGACATTGATTTTCTTTTAGTGCTATTAAAGTAATGGTCTAGAACGCCACATATTTTAAGCCTATCTGTAATTGTTTTCTCTACCACATTGTGACATGTGGACCAGCCAATAGTTCTAGTGCTATTAAAGTAGATAACCTTGCTTGCAAATAGTTTTGATTCATGTAATTTGCTCGATTAGGAAATTTTTTTGACCTTATTGAAGCACGAAAGACCCTTTTTGGGGTCGTTTCTTCCAATTTATTCTTAACGAACACATTGTTATTACACTTTTTAAAGAGTGTGTTGTGCTAATACCATTGCTTCAATAAGTGGCTATTAGTTTGCATGCTTATATTGTTTGGTTAATAGGGAATGATTGAGTGGGTGCAACTTACATTACCCTTGAGTTCAGTTTTATTGATCTGTATCTTAAATGGCCGGTTAACCTTTTTATTATTATTATTATTTTGTGCGTGTGTGTGCATGCGTGCTATGCTAAGAAGTAAAAACCTTACAAAGCATGATCCTTTCACTTCCCATTTTTTGTTAAACTGGTTTTTGTTATCATTGTTTTGTAGTTCATTTCCTTTTGTTCCCATTGTGAAATTAAGATGCCCATGAACTGATTTCTTTGATTGTTTGTAATGAACCTTTTGTTTAATTGAACAAGTATCAGTTAGACATATGAGTTGGAAGAAAAAGAACTAACTATGCAACATTGGTGATTATATGCTATATTGTAGGATGTCTTTGGTGATTATATACTATGCTAAATTGTAGAAGTAACAGTGTCTTCAAACATAAGATGCTCTTTATTTTAGAGAGTCAATACTTACAAATACGTTCTAAAAAACTCTCTATTTTAATTTCTTAATAGAGAGTGGGCTTGACTTTACCAATTTCAATACTCTACTATTTAATTATTCAAAACACATTTGAATTGATTGGACATTGACATTTAAAAAACTATGTTAAATGAGAATTATAGAGAAATATAACAGGGCTTCCATTTTGCAAACAAGGCAGCTTTCGGGAAATTTCCAAATGAACAATACACGATCCAGTTTGTATTATTAGTTTATGCTCTCATTTTTCTATTGAGATAAATGTTTCTTGAAAAAAGTAAAATGAAGAGTCAAATAGAGAGCATTGTTGGAGTGCTCTCTAAATTTAAAGATGCTCTTTATCATCTATAAGATGATTTTTATAAATAGAAAGTCTCTTGGATGCTTTAAAATTATATATTATATCGCGTATGTTAACTATACCATATTGCATGTCTTTGGTATTGTAAGATTCCCATCAGTTAGATTGTAAATAGATTAACACTTCCTTTGGGAATTGAGTTTTGTAGGAGAAATGCTTATTATAGTGGTTTAGTGCTGAGAATAAAAGAAAATTAACTCAAAATATTGGTGATTTTTATGCCATATTTTCTCTGTTATGTTTGTTGAAGGTCCATGCATATGCAGTTCGATTGATAACAGTCATTGGCTACTAAGAAATAAGGGGAAAGTTAGGTCGAACAATGATTTATGTTAATCATTTAACAACCTTACAAAGTGTGAGCCTTTCATTTTCCTATGTTGGCTAAACTGGTTTTTGTTAATCATTGTTTCAAAGTTCATTTCCTTTTGTTGAATTAAGAAACCTATGAGCTGATTTCTTTGGTGAAATGTGTGCTCACTTATTATTAACATGGCACCAGGCTTCTCCATGGAAAGCTCTCGAGAAAGCCATGGGAAATTTGAAAAAGGAACGGTCAGTTGAGGATGTATTGAAACAGCAGATTCAGAAACAAGAATATTATGATGATGGAGGCAATGTTGGAAAACCTCCAGTTGGTGGTGATGGAGGTGGTGGTGACGGTTTTGGTGAATCTGAAGATGAAAGTCTTTCTGGGATGTTGGACGAGTTTATGCAAGTAATATTGGCAACTATTGGATTTGTGTTTCTGGTACTCTCTTTCCTCCCTCTCCCTTAAATAGAATCAATTGAGTCATAGTACACAAGCAGAGTTATTATCCATCTAATTGAGACTTAGCTCGAGTCTGGTTAATCTTAACTATTTATACTTGCAGTTTTCTGATATGATGTAATTCCGTTTATTTAGGCTAAGATAAATAAATATTCTCATAGTCTAATGCAATAGATTGGTTGAATTTGATCTTGGTCTGTTTTTGTATGGACTGGGTCAGATCTAGATAAGTCGGGTTCGAAATTAATTAATTTTTTAAAGGTACGGTGGTAGAGTCCTATTGCCGTTTGAATTGCTATTGTTGGTCATGTATGTATAGATTGAAACTTGAAACATGTTCCATCTTTCTGGATAATGTCCTTGTGATTCCTTGTTATTTCTTCCCAAAATTAACATATCTGGTATTTCGTCTTGGTTTCAGTACATTTATATAATCGATGGGGAGGATATCACTGCATTAGCTAGAGACTACATCAAGTTCCTGCTTGGAGGACAAAAGAGCTATCGTTTAAAGCGTGCCATGTATCAGTGGAAGAAGTTCTTCCAGACGCTGACAGAGAAGCAAGAGGACGATGATCCATATTGGCTTGAACGTGAAATACTTAATACCACCACGTGGTATGATAGCCCCGTTAAATATAGGCGTCTCAAGGCTTATCTGGATTCAAAATTTGACGATTGATATCCAATTCTTGCTTTCTTTTCCCTTTTTGTTTAGTTTTGCATTGATATGGGCAGTGTACTAGGATATGATTACATGACATTTTGAATATGAATCCTACTTTTCTGAGGAAGTGTGAAGAAAATAGTAACAAGCTATTGTCTACCTTCTGGGAGTGTCAAAATATGATGCATATTACAAACCTTTTAAAACAACCTTAAAATTATGCAAATTAAGCCTATGTTTGTCTACCATTAAAAAGAGTTTTTTTTTTTTTTTTTAGAATAATGATTTTTTTGAAGAATGTACGGTTAAAAAGTAAGAAAATGTTTTAGATTTATGTGCAAAATATTTTATTACGTGAATGTGAGATTGAAAAAAAAAAAAAATATATATATATTTTTAATATTTTAATCTAAAGGCACTGTTGTAATACTCATTTTGACATTTACGATTTTAGGGTTCATTTAACTAAAAGAGAAATCAAAACGTATTTGTCAATTAAGTAATTTTTGTCAATCTAGCCCATGTTTTTCAAAATCTTATAATATGATTATAAGTTGTTGACACTTAATTTTCATTTACACATTTTGTGGGATCACGATTATTACTTACGTTTTAGTTACACATTCCTCAAAATCTATTACTTATAAGTAATTATAAACTTTGACAAACATGCACTTTAAAAAATGACAAATGATTATAATGCTACCAATAAAATTGAAATTCAGTGACAATCTCGAAAATTTCCGAAGAAACCATGTTACACGTGCCAGACAGTTTCAACACGTGGCGCTCGAGCTACATGAATTTTCACTGTTCGTTTTTCTTTCCTTCCCAGGCAGTGAAGAAAATGCAATAAAAACACGCAATGTCACGCCACACCACCCATTCTTAAAACCCTAAAACCCTTGCCTCAATAAAATTCCTCTCTCAAAACAACGCCCAAAGTTCTGATAAAAATCAAAGATTTTGCACAAAAAACATGCAGATTGATCGGGGTGAGGATGAAGACGTGAAAAAATCCCGGGCGTTACGAACTTTCGCGACGAAGGGTCCGTTACCTATTTCAATAGCGAAGCTTTCAGGCTCATCTCGAGGTATACCTTCTGAAAGGGACTTCCATTTCTACAATAATTTTCAAGAATTCAAGAACTCCGTTCAAGAAACGGATCAGAAGTCGGAAAATTTGCTAACAGGGATAGGGGAATCGGAAAATTTGTTTATGAAGCCAATTGCATTTCCGGACGATATAGACATTGAGTTAGATGATGACGTGGAGTACGATTGGCTCACGAATGTGAATGATGATATTTTCGAGAGGTTTGATGCGAGTCTGGATGAGTTTAAGAGGTTGCGGAAGAAGGAAGAGGAGAGTGGTGTGAGAATGATGAGGGTTGATGGTGATGATGATATGGAAAATGGGTTTCAGATGGTACACGGGAAGAAGAACAAGAAATTGGTGGTGGAGAGGAATGTGGAGGAGGGGGGACAGGGAGGGGTTCAAGAAGTGAAGGTGGCGGCAAAAGTGAAGCCAAAAGTTCCGTTTCATATTCCAACTATTCGGAAGCCACAAGAAGAGTATAAGATCATTGTGAACAATTCAAATCAGCCGTATGAGCATGTCTGGTTGCAGAGGAGTGAGGATGGGTCTAGGTTCATACATCCCTTGGTTAGTATTAAATATTTTCATTTGTAAATGGTTCACTCATGCATTGTATTTGATTTTCAGAATGATCAGAATTGGGTATTTTCTTGATAATAGGAACAAGAAGGGTATGAATGCGCAATGATGTATATTTTTGGAAATTGTATTGTGACTTTGATGAATGATGGCAGGTCGATTACTGTAGGTTATGACTGAGCTTGATTGCTTTGTGGATTGTTTCTTGAAATTATCATATTGTACTGCTGTCTACTGTTGAACAAGTGGTTTAAGCCAGCTGTGTAAACTGATTTCAAGTGTGGGTAGAATATAATGTATAGTCTCTTGAAAGCATGGATGATATGAAGATCACATTAAACTAATTTACAGTGGTACCTTACAGGAGAAGCTCTCTGTCCATGACTTTGTTGATAAAAAAGATAACATTGATGAGCCTGTAAAGCCTTGTCCATTGGAATCTACACCATTCAAATTCGTGGAAGAAGTTAAGGATTTAAAGCAGTTAGCTATTAAGTTGCGCAATGTGGACGAATTTGCGGTAAGCTTTGAGGCATTATTTATTCTTTAATGTAAAACAATGTCATGTGGTTGTTGGTTTGAACTCATATCGTTAATTGCTAAACTAAACATGTGATACATATGTTTAGTGTTGTGTTTAAAGAATAGAGTTGTCCTTTTGCTAGTTGTTCATGGGATACTGTTGGGAGCAATCTAACATCTGATGCCATTTTAAAGCTTTTTTGCTACAAGGTCTCAAACGAAAAAAAAAGGGGCCTAAGTTATTTAGCTCTGCTCTAGCTATAAAAGCTGCCCTTTGTCGAAGAGCTTTCTGTTTGCTGCCTGAGATATATGGTGTAAATTTTTATCCCATCCAAGTAGGTTTCACCATTCTTTAGCTTATACTGATTATGAGTATACTCCTACTATCCAAATTGTAGAGTATTCATATGCGATTTAAGCCTTTATATTTCAACCAATTTATTTTCTGTGTTTTATTGCTTACTCTATTTTGTAGCCTTGTTTGAGAAGTTGATTTTATTCTTCTTCTATTATTGCAACTATGATTATCCTGATCTTCCCTGAACTGCGGTTTGGGTACTCATATAATCATTCTTCAAGGAGTTTTTAGGAATTATATTGTGTGTTTGGAGCTAAATGAGATGTCTTTGAAGACCAAGGTCTAATCATACATTTCTTTTTGGTTGTTAACATTGCGTAGATTGATCTGGAACATAATCAGTATCGATCTTTTCAAGGACTGACATGCTTGATGCAAATATCTACAAGAACTGAGGATTTTGTTATAGATACTCTGAAACTCCGCATTCATATTGGTCCATATTTGAGAGAAGTATTTAAAGATCCAACTAAGAAAAAGGTAAATTAACGGATCATTGTGCATTCTGAAAATGCAGTGGATTTTCTCTGTCCAATATTGCTTGTTTTGATTAGGTGATTCATGGAGCAGATCGAGATATTATATGGCTTCAAAAGGACTTTGGCATATACGTCTGCAATATGTTTGACACTGGACAGGTTCATTGACTTGCAATATTTTCGCTTAATTGAGTGAACTTGAAATGACATATTATGGGTCTATCTAGTTGGTGAAATATGTTAAATATACAGAAGAACATCGTAAAATTATTTTTGTAGCAAGGATTTAACTGTTTTTTCAGTGATGCTGTCTACCCTATATTTAAGATATCCATCTGTTTTTACTTCTTGATCACAGTTACTTGCTTTACATGATTTAAACCATGCACTTAGAAATTGGTTCAATAACACTTTCTTAGATGGGTTGGTGGACATTCGAGGAAGCAATCCCCTTCTTAAGGTCTGCCCAAGTGGTAGTGCTTATACCATAACTTGTAATAGTGAGGGCATGCTTTTGATCTGTCTATAAAAAAATGGAGGAAAATGGAATTCCAATGAGAAATAAGAGGCAGAAGCTTGGATTGCTGCTTCCTTGGAGAACATAAAGTTTTGCAATTTTCCCATGGTCGACTGTACTTATTCATACTCTGTGTGTGTGTGTCTGTTTGTCTGTCTCTCTGTGATGAACATTTTGTATTTATAAAAATCATCACAGTCTGCATTCTGGTGTTATATATATGTATTACGAAAGCACCTCCCTTAAAATTTCCTGTACTTCATGCTTGTTCTGGAGTTGAGCATAAATTTCTTCTTTGTTATTAGGCCTCAAGAGTATTGAAAATGGAGAGGAACAGTCTCGAATATCTGCTGCATCATTTTTGTGGAGTTACAGCTAACAAAGAGTATGTTATCTTGCTGATGACGTAATATGGAAGTCCCCTTCATTGTGCCCCTCTTCCTACCCCCACCCCCCTCAATCTCCCCCAACAATGAATATTAAAAACCAAAAATAAAAAAATAGAGATATATGGTATAAGAAAAAATAAGGAGAAAAGTAAAAAAAAAAATGGAAAATTAAGAGAGACAAAAAGGAATTATTATGCTGACCAGACTACTCTCTCCAGATACCAGAATGGGGATTGGAGACTTCGCCCCCTGCCCCATGAGATGATCAGGTATCTGTGCTACTGAAACTATTATGCAACATATCACTGTTCCTTGTATTTGTTCATTTGGTGCTGTAAAATCTCCTCAAATAGTGTAGACCATCCTCTTGTTGAGGGTTGAATTGTTTTAGAAGAATAAGTTCACCTAATTTCATCTTGTAGACATGTACAGTCTTTCTCAAGAGGGGTCTTAGAAATCTGTATTGAATCTCTTAGAAACTTTCAACTTGGTCTTTCCAAATTTTAGCTCAAAAGAGTTGAGATCTTATTGCTTTCCTCTGAGACCTCTACTTTACATCGTGCTTTAACTAAGAATTTATAGCTCTCGGTCGGTCACTTGAACCTTGTAATGTTTACTGGAAATCATTGTTGCCTTGATATACTGGAGTATGCTTTCAGACCAAAGTTCCTCAGTGTTGAATGTGTGTGTGTGTATATATATATATATCCCATAAGTAATTGAATGTTTTACTGTCTTCTTCCCATGTATGATTGACTCCCAATCACCAAAGATAGCCGTTGGAATGCAAATTTTATTGAACCCTTTGATCCTTGTATAGTTACCAATTATGGTTTGTCATTATCATGTTTGAATAGGTTGTAATGATACCAATTATGTTTGAAATGCTTATAAGAGTTTCTTATTATCTAATAATTTGCATTCATGAAGCGATTGGCTAAGCTTCTACTATGATCTCACTACGTCTTTATGGATTTCTCTAACACAGATATGCTAGAGAAGACACACATTATTTATTGTACATCTATGACGTGATGAGGATGATGTTGCTCATGTCATCTGCAGAATCTGAAAGTTCTGATCCTCCTCTTTTAGAGGTAACTCTTTTTTCTTCTTTTTTTCCCCTTGAATTGAGTGAATTTGCAGTAGAGTTTATAAAAATTAAACTTCCCATTAATTATAAAACCTCAGTCCGACTTCATAGCTCACTATTTATGCATGGAAATCTACATATTTGAATTTAAGCATGCAGAAGAAAAGTCTCAAAAATAATTAAAGTTATTGACTGAACTAGAACCGTTAACAAATGTCTTTAAACTGAAAGATTTAACAATTTTAGACCTCAAGGTCCTTCAGAGTTGCATTTAAAGGTTTATAAAAAGGAAAATTGAAAAGTGACATTTTTTTTTTACTAGACTTGAGGAACTTATATGATATGAACTGATAGATTCTATTTTTCACGGCCAATTCTTGGACCCGTGAGTTCATCTGTGTTGATCATAGTCAAATTCAACTAAGGGATCTTTTACAATTTAATCAGCTGCATTGTGAAAGCAATATTAGTTCAGACATTTAAGTTACAAATTATAGTGGCACATCTTTGATGATTTTCCTTATCGTTCACTATGATTTTGACGTTGGCTTGTACACTTCGATATGATTCTGCATTTATGAATTCCTCTTGGTACTGTTGCACAGCCAATTCACTTCATCTTTGGCTATCTTTCATATCTCTTTTTGTAGTCAAGTTTTTACTTGTGAGCTGAGCTCTCACAACAAGCTTATAAATGATAGCACTACACACTAATTTTTTGACCATTTCTAGGAGTAAGCTAGACACTCAAACAATACCTTTGGTTTTGGAGGAAGCTGATGAGACTGTTTTGCCAAATGTCTATCATTTGATTATTTAACTTTTTGGTTTTCACATCAATATCAATTACATAGATTATGGGGGTGAAGAAGATTACTATAGGTGGATACAGAGTAATAGGCTTGTACATTTCTAAATAGTGTATACTGTGCTTCTTATGTTCAGCAGCTACTGCCTATTTCCCTTACATAGTATTCAGACCGACTTTAAATTGCGTTCAATATTCATAAATTAGCTGTCTCGTTGACTTTACATTTAAGTGCCTATTCTGAATTTTGCTTTCAGAGTAATAGAGTTAGAGCTATACTTATTCAGATAACTGAAATTTCTTTAATTTTTATTCTTTGTTTGACTTCTTAAGCGTTACTAGGGTTGCTGGGAAAGTATCAATATGATATATTTCGGCTAGACTTAAACTCCCACATAAACAGTCCTATGTGAATGCTTCCCTCTCTGTCCAATGAAAAAGAAATGAATAACTGATAAAAAGAACTAAACTATTCTTTTTACCATCTTTCAGCCTACTGAGACATCAATTTTTTATTTTATTTTTTCCTTTTTTGGCTTATTGAAGGTAGAGATACACCAATATTAACATTGCCTATTGTGGTTGCAAAATCTAGTTGCCTTAGATTTTCCAATGTGTGAAGTGATAAGTGAACAACTTGATGAAAAAGGATTCATGTAGCGAACTTCATATTTGTTGGGTTGAGGCTTAGTTTTTTGGTTCTCTTTAACAGTTGCAGTCTTTCCAATGTGATTTCTTTTACAGGTGTATAAACGCAGTTATGATATATGCATGCAGCTGTATGAAAAAGAGCTTCTGACAGATAGTTCATACCTTTACATTTATGGGTATGATTTCTACTTGTCGATGTGTGATGATCTTTAAACAGCATGAACTGTGATATATATATATATATATTCTATCAACATTTATTTCAATTTGGAGTGGATGTTTTTATATCTGCTGCTTCGCTTAGTTCGTCTTTAAAATTTTCATGCAGGGTGCAGGGTGCTGGTCTCAATGCTCAGCAGCTAGCAGTTGTTTCTGTAAGTTGCTCATCCAGCGCTCTGCTTGGTTGCTAATATATTTCTGAAACACTTTTCCTGCCTTATATACTTTTGGAATATGCAACTTTTGCATTTGTTCTGAGCTCTTCTGGGTATTATGGAGATTACTTGTAATCAATGTTACCTCAATAATTTGTTTCTCCTGATTTGCATTTTTCTCTGTAATTCCTGCCTATTACTCAAATAGATTTTGTCTAGTAACTATTGTATGGTTTTTAGGGGCTCTATGAATGGAGGGATGGCGTTGCTCGTGCAGAAGATGAGAGTACTGGCTATATATTGCCGAATAGGACTCTTATTGAAATTGGTACTTACTAGCCTGTTCAAATTTCAAATTGCTGTGACACTGCTTATTTGCTTGAATGTTTTATGCATCATATGACTCATGGGTTCTCTTCTCTCTTTCTCCTCGCCCCTTTCCTCTCTTTCCCCTTTATCTTTGATGGTAAAAAGCTAAACAGATGCCGCTTACTGCAAGCAAATTGCGTCGGTTGTTGAAATCCAAGCTCCCATATGTTGAGCGAAATCTTGGTTCTGTTGTTAGCATAATAAGACACTCTATTCAAAATGCCCATGCATTTGAAGAGGCTGCTAAATATCTTCAAGAAAGGCGCTTGGAAACAGTAAGTTTTCAATGGATGAATTATCAACTTCCTACTTTTATGCTCCATTGTCAGCCCGTTTCTCCTCAGTATCAGCTTGGAAAAGCAAATATGATTGTCCTGTTATGGTTGTTGATCAGCAAATAAGCTTCTTATTATATATATTCTGGCCTGGATCATGATCAATGCCATTGGTAATCAAAATTCTCAGATTGTTACCAATGCTTAAAAATGAGTAATTGGGTATTGAGGCGTTCTATACACATGAGGTGAGGCGTAAGCCTCGTCATAAATATAAAAAAAAACATGCAAAAATGATTAAAATACAAAACAAGCTCTTACTAAATCATTAAAAATCTTCAAAATTCATAATAAAACAATTTAAAGTGTGCAAACTAACAAAAGTAAAATCTATTAACAAAAAAAGAAACTCTTTTAGTTTGTGGGAGCAGTGGACTAGGAGTCTGAGGGACACAGTTTTTTGATGTTTTAGTGGGCATTGGGTTATTTCCAAATAGGTTGAAATTTATATGTTTTGTTCTCTCACACCTAAAGCAAAGTACTAGAGAATTGAGGAACACATGCCACAAGGTTTGAGGCGGTGTTGTGAGACCTCTGGCTCACACAATTGAGGCAGACTTTTTCAAAAACTACCTCACAATTAGTGCTAATTTATATTAACCTCTATTTATGGCGTTCAAAGGCTTCTCCCTTCTTCAAACTGAGCCCTTGTTTGGCTACTGTTTAAGAATTGTTTATAATCAGTCAAATCACTTCTTCTTCACTTGTTCGGTGGAATCCACAAGTACTATCCTCTTATCAACCACTTATATCTTTCTATTTATAATTTAAACCGTTTATAAACAACTCCAAATTTGCTTTTAGATTATATATATAAGGGTTTCAAATTGTATGGCTTCAGAATACTGTGAGCCTCTAGTTAGAGATATAGAACGGGATTTTGATTTGTTTGTTTTAAATTCTGAATGCTCAAATGAACGGTAAGACTTTACCATAAATGAAATTGTTCAAAAAATAAGCAGGTCTTGAAGTATAGTCAGGTAGAACATAATAACTTTTAGTACTTACAATGTGGTGGAATCATCAAAGCAAGTATATTTTCTGGTGGATCTTTACAAACCCCTTTTTTTGCAAACTGAGAACTCGGTAAATAATCAAGAATAGGTCCGTGAGGTCCTTAATCTTGTTTTCCAATTTCCTAGCTATACTTGAGTTCTTTTGGTTATAGATTTGAGCGGACTGCACTGCATGCCTTACCGATAAGTTGAATAAAGTATAGCTTCATGGATGATCATTTTTCATTGGATCCTTATGTGGGCTGTTTTTATTCTTTTCACTCACTATTTTTTGAACCTTAATCTGTGTTATTGCATATTTAATGAAAATACGATTATCTTATGCAGACAATTGAAGAGAACGCATTGGTTACTGAAGAATCTGAGGTGTTGCCTCCTGAAGCTCCGGAAATAATCAACACCAGCGAAGAAGTTGAAAACATCAATGGCACTTCACCAAATGATAGCATTTCCAAGAATACACTAGCGTCTATGGAATGTAATGATGGGGCACCAATGATTGGAAGTTCCAATGACAGAGTTACCATAAATGTTCAGGAAGGTTCTCATATGCTTCCAGGGGAACATGGAGATGTAAAATGTAAAACAGATGGCTGTACTGCCACAAGTCAAAGGGACATGTCGAGTTTGTCAAATCCAGTAAGGTTTTGTTTTTTGTTGATATTTAATCCATTTGTATACAACCCATTTAGAATAATAGAATTATTTAGTGCAAATCAAGCCCCCCCCCCCCCCCCCCCCCCCCCCCCCAAAAAAAAAAAAACCCCACACCCCTCACCTCAACCCACACAGGAAAAAACACACACACACACACACACACCCGCCCACCCACCTAGAGTAGGCGCAATGATGCAGCTGTGGAGCCCCTATTATTCTCATAAATTTGTCCTCCCAAAATTTAGCAAATCAAGAGTGCCATCATGGTGGCAAGAATAGCCTACATCATTCTTGAAAGGCCAAAACTGTACTTTCCCAATGGAATTTTTTCTGCTGATTTCTTGTGCATGCATATTCATCTTCACCTTTTCAAATTGCTCGCTGGTAAAATTGAATTTCTAGCTCTGCACTTTTCATGGAAAATTGATTTTCTTTCTTTACTATGGTGATGAATTGTTCAAGTAAAAATATTTCTCTTCTATTTTAGGCTGAAGCAACTGTTCAGGTGCTAAAGAAGCCAAGCCGAGCTTTTGGGGCTTTGCTGGGGAATTCAGCTAAGAGGAAGTTTGATCCTGATAAAAAAGTGAGTCTTATGATGATATTAAATTAAAATTCTCCTGCTTCACTGGCTTCTGATAGTAAATAATAGTTTGTAGCCTTGCAAGTGCTTGCACGTGGAAGTTATATGATCTATTTACACATCTGGCATTAGAATTTGACGTGCAGTAGAATTTTGATACTTTTTGAATGGTCCTTGATATTTGTGATACTTCCACGGATGGAGGTCTTTTGAGATTTCTTTACTTCCATGGATGGTGGTCTTTTACCTTGTTTCTTCTTCATGATCATCGGATTTTTTTTTTTTTACATTGTCTGTTATTAGGAACAAGAAGAGACCAAACTGGAACAGATAAAATCTTCAGTGAATCTTCCGTTCCATACATTCTCAGGCGAGGATGAACGGTTGCAATCAGAGGTTATAGAATCTGCTAAGCCATTGGAGGTTCCACAACAGGAAGAAGCTGTTCCTACGCCTGTGACTGGCTCAAACTTGGGAGACGTTATTTTGTTGAGTGATGATTCAGATATGGAGGAATCGGGAAATGGTGACACAGAAGCTCCTCCTAATGGTCAGCCACAACAGCAGGAAAACAACACAACGGGTTCTGCTGAGGAAATTGATGAGGAAGATGTACCCATGTCTCTCTCTGATCTGTCCTCCAGCTTCCAGAAGTGCTTTCCAGCATCAAATCAAACGCGAGAATCCAAAGCGGCTGGTAAATCTCAACTGTCGGATTTCCTGCAGGTTAAACCCTTTGACTTCGAAGCTGCACGAAAGCAGGTAAAATTTGGGGAAGATAACAGGAGAGAAAAAACAGAAGCCAACGATGGAGATGGTAAGATTAGGCTTAACAAAGGAGATAAGAAAAAGGGTTCTGTCATTTCGCAGAAGGATGAAGATGGAAACGAGCTCCCTCAGGGAAGAAGACGTCAGGCTTTCCCAGCATCGGGCAATCGCAGTGCAACTTTCCGTTGAGTTTGGTACTTTGAGCCAAAACTGGCTATTTCGTGTACCAACTTGGATGTGGAGATCTAATGGCAAAAGGGAAGGAAGAAGGGAAGAATGTTGTTCATTAGGTTCATTATCATGATGATGAAAGTCATTTGATATATGGGAAAAAAATTAAAAAATCCTCTGAAACATGCTGTACTGGATGATGAACTTATCATTCCAATCTGTTTTGAGAATCTGTAGTATGAATTACAGAAATTAGATTTGGTTTTCTAAACAAATCTTATTGCCCCTGAAAATTGTGTATTTGAAATGCTTGTGTTTTTGTAGATGGAAATGGTAAGAGAAGTCGGATAAATGCAGTTAAAGAACAAGGACTTTTACCCTAAAATAAGTTAGATTGACATTAAGTAAATGTCGTCAAAGCTAAAGTACTAGCTCTCGGAGGAGAAAAACTTTTGTAGGGTAGTTTTACATGCACACGTGATAAGATTTGTTATTTAAACTACGACATTTTGAATTTCTAATCAATTAGTGCATAAGATATAAAGCTTGCTATTTGTTATAGATTCCATTCTTATAGATTGGTTAAATTTTGGACATATTTTTTGATTGATTAGAAGTAAAGTAATGTATTATAATTCTAAGCCCCCCCCCCCCCCCCCCCCCCCCCCCCCCCCCCCCCCCCCCCCCCCCCCCCCATTTTTGGTATGCATAAATGCTTCATTGGTTCAAACTAAAAGAAACATACTTGTTTATGTGAAAAGGTGGGCTCTATATATGAAACATGAACAATCACAAAGATTGACGATCAACTTGTATAAATTGAAATTGCAATTAACATCTTGTTTATTGGTAACTTGTAAAAATTCTTGAGCCTCTTATAAGATAACATGGATCTCATTTAGTGTGATTGTAGTTATGATCACGTTACACTCTCATCTTTGAAATTTGACTTGATTAAGCCCTTGTTAGCTTCTATTTGATGCTAGCAGCATTTTGGCAATTTGACCAAGAAGTTAGTTGGTTGAGCTCCCTAGCATTTCTCGATGCTCATTACTTGATTTTACGACCTACTGTGTGTAGATTTTAAATTTTGTATGTTGACTTAGTTCGTTACCACTATGTTCCGTTTAAAGTTTCGACATCTAAATCTAATTTACTTGAATCTCACAATATTGTATATAAAACTAACATAATAATCACAATTGGACTTAAGTTTTGTCTTTATGAGGAAAAATATGATACCAATTAAAAAAAATAAATGTTTTATATATGACCCGTTTAATTGCAAGAATGAAATTTGGATGGAAAGAAAATGTATTTCGAGAAATTAAATTATTTTAAAATTATTTTACTGAAAATTGTCAAATAATTGTGTTTGATGGATATAATTTTCACTAAAAAATGTAGAAATTTTTTATCTTTTGATATTCGTTTGATTTTATTTTTCATGAAAATTATCAATTAA
Source organism: Osmanthus fragrans (assembly GCA_019395295.1). Lineage (NCBI taxonomy): Eukaryota > Viridiplantae > Streptophyta > Magnoliopsida > Lamiales > Oleaceae > Osmanthus > Osmanthus fragrans. The sequence goes on from CM033358.1 coordinate 962,079, forward strand.
AATGATAAAATTTGTTTGAATTGTAAAAAAAAAAAAAAAAAAAAATGCCTGAAAAACCAAAAATCACCAAACCTATGAAAAAAAGAATTCCTAAAAAAAAGGAAAAATGGGTCACGTGAGAGTGGGAGTGGGGGGAGTGAAAAACTTATTGTCTGAAAAATTTTACCTATCAAACAACCAAAAAGATCAAAAAAAAAAAAAAAAAAAAAATGAATTTTAATTTTCATCTTTGCTATATAAAAAATAAAAAGAAAAAAGATGCTAGAAGTACATTGACCTCTTTCACAGATATCTGTCAGGACACATATGATGAGGCCCACAATTTTTTTAATACACTGTAAGTCTTGTCCCACAATGAGGGGCCAGTAAGGCCACTGTAAACTAATGCCCTATAAGACATTAGTCAACAAAAACTAGTCTATCAAGTCCTTAGTGAAATCGACTATAAAACATAAATTAAGCCTCGATTGAGCCAAATTATTTTTCTCATTTTTTAATCATTTTCAACTACAAATTTTTTAATAAAATAATATTTTCATCATATCAATAATTTTTCCTTATTTTTCAATCACATATCCACAGTTAAAAAAAAAAAAAAATTAGTTTTTTTGTCAAATAATATGGCTGGCTAAATAAATATTTCGTTTCATCACCGGCTTAAGCATCATCATTTCTGAAAAATCTCACATCACATCGGCCAAAACCCGCAGACGGCGAATGACCCACCACCGCTCCCATGCCTCGATCTCCATGGTTCGCCTTAACATCGGTAATACACGCACACAAAAGTTATTTATATGTATAATCTGCTGTTTCGTTAAAATTTGTTTATTTAGTCGTATAGTGAATATTTACAAATATGATCACTATGTTTTGTAAAACCCTATGTTTGTACGGTTTGAATTCTACTGGTGTTGATGCTGAATTTATCGTATTTTTCGAATTAATGCTCTATTAAATAGTTTTACCACACGCATTTGGGTGATAGAGCTTTAGTATTTGTTCTCAGCCGTGGATCACTAGATGATTTAGTATTGTGGTATACTAGAGAAATAACACGTCACAGAATTGATCGGATTTATATATATATATATATATATATATATATATATATATATATATATATATATATATGGTGTATTTAGTTAGATATGAGCATTGATTTGATGATAGGATAGGATATAGATTTGGCATACACCAGTCCTTAAAATTTTTAGGATTTGATATTATATTTGTGGGTTGAATTGTTATGCTGTCTCAAGCTCAAGCTAAGATTGCTTCAGTTAATTAGAGTAGGTAAATTGTGCATAAGTAGGGACAGTAATATGGCCAAAGACACTTGCTTGGACTTGGACAAGGGTGTAGATCTAGTTATCTTGCATGTAAATTATCAAAATTTAACATTGGGGATTTGGTCAATACCATGCCTGGATACACCGTACAGGTATGTAGAAATTTTTACTTAAATTATCAAGCTAATATTAGGATGTTGTAAAGCGTTCTACAACATTTCACATAGAGAAGAAATGTTATTTAGTTTTTAAGGTGTAATGCCACAAAATTATGCAGCATTTTGCAAAGGCTTGAAATTGCTTTGCGTGATGTTTACAGAAAGGTCATATTGGAGAGATTCTCCCTAATGGGAGGCTTGCAAGTGAAATGGAACTTGGCGCATAATATAGTACAATATTGAAAATTTGTGAGCTGATGTGTTAGGATGCGGAGTATGTGATGAAGTTCCTTAGGAGTGAGGATAACTGTTGCATTAATAAGTTGTCAAAATATTGCCAGAATTTCCTCAGAGCTTGACTGGGAGTTTGTAGATGCAGATGCTATGAGGGCTGCATTACACTTCAAAACAGCAAGAAGAAAAATAAATGTTGTATACGTCTTGAAACATTCTATTTTTGTAATTAAATTGTAGTCATGACGTAATTCTTGAAACTCATTGTATGAATGTTGAAGTGTGTCTGTTTTTTTAAAATCTGCACGTGGTTTGAGTGCCTTTGTCATGTCAGATATAGGTTCAATAGGTGTTGAAAGTGTTGGACAAACATAAACAAGCAAAATGAAGCTCTACATGGAACAGTTGATACGAATACTTCGCAGCACGGATGATGCTTCCCTGAACATATAGTAAAATACTTGAGAACATAATCATTGCAATTTAGTTATTTGATAATATATAAGTAATGGTTTTATAGTTCATGGTGATCTATTCTCCTTTATCTAATAATTTTAAGATTGTCTTTGAAGGGGAGCAGGTAATAAATAGGATTAGGTTTCATTTGGAGAAGATGTATAATTCGATCATATAAGATTGTAAGCTATTCTAAAACAAATATGGTGCATAAAAAAAAAAAAACAGCTTTATATTTAAATTAACTTCTTCTCTTGATGTTTTAGCCAGTATACTAATCATAATTTTTTTGATCAAATTCTGAGTTATTGCTGAACAAAAGTTGCTTGTACTGATTTCTTAATATTTTTGCAACTAGAAGTTGACATGACAATGAGTTTAATGGTTTCACTAAGGTTATCTGGCATTGCAGTTTTCTGTGCTAGAATAGTTGTTATATGGATTATTCTATCAGAAATATAATTCTTTTCCTTTTCTCTTTTTAAGGAGGCAAAAAATTTTGCACAACAATTGATACCTTGACTCAGAGTGAGCCTGAATCGATGCTTGCAGCAATGTTCAGTGGTCGCCACACTGTCTGCCAAGACTCTGATGAGGTATAAACTTATAGCAAAACATGCCTAGACATGCATAAGTTATTTAGTAATCGTATTTTCTAATGCAGTAAATTGATAGTTTTCTACGGCCCAGATTCATCTATATTCTGTATTAACTTCCATTGGCACATGCAAAGTTATTAAATGTAAATGTTGTGAAGATGCTTTTTAAAACTTAGTCAGGAAACTGATATCTAAATACCCGCTAAACGGGAAAAATATATATTTCTGTGCTACATAAACTTTGTTATGCAAACTGTTTGATATATCATATATGCTGGTCTTGCGTCCATATTGTCTAAAATGTTTCTGCCCATTCGTCCACAGGATTATGTTTTTGTTGATAGGGATGGGAAACATTTTCGGCATATTTTGAATTGGTTGAGGGATGGTATTATTCCAACCCTTAAGGATTTTGAATATTCAGAGCTTTTACGAGAGGCAGAATATTACCAGCTTATTGTAAGGAATTCATTTCTCTTGCTAAATTTTTCACTTTTGATCTTGTTGTTTTGTCTGTATCCTTATAGTCCCTTAAATATTTGAGATTACTAATGCTTGGAAGTATGTGGTCAAACCTTGTCTATGGTAGGAATGTGCTGATATCATTTCTCTTAATTTTTTAATATGCATATGGTATTCTTTTGCTTGTTTCCATGTTCAATTAGCCCAAAATTGTTGGTCAGTGGGTCTTTGCTTGGTTGGAGTTCATTCATTTTGAAAAATTGTTTGATAAAATTCACTTATGTTTAGTATCAGGGATTAATGGTTTTCTTTTTCTGTATCAGGGATTAATGGATGGAATTAAAAGTACTTTGAATAAGAGGAAGGAGGATGAGGAGATGGGGACTGAATTGACTCGCATTGATATTATCAAATGCATACAGTCTGAAAGAGTCAGATTTCGAGGTGTCAATCTTTCCGGCATTGATCTTTCAAAATTGGTACAAACTCAATGCATATTTTTCGTATTCAATAACTGTCATGTATATCGATGGATATAAAGTCTTCGGATATGTTGTCAATTTTACTCCGTAAATTCATTATTGCTTTTATTAATGCTTAGAGGAAGAGATGCACTCTTGGAAAAAGGAAATAAGAAAAATAAAAAGGGTAAAGAGTTCCTCCTATAAGATTTTGGCAGATGGCTCTTGGTGATATCTCTACCTATACCTAGTGTAACTATTACTTTGAGATGGCACCACAACAGGTTTTCTACAGGTTTAGGATATGTTTACCTAGAACTGTTAAATATTCTGAGCATGAGTTTCTTGCTCACGCTTCTAATTCAAATTTTTGTTCTTTCTAGATCGACTTCTTAAAGTCTGTGTTTATGAAAATGCAGGACCTGTCAAATGTGGATTTCAGTTTTGCATGCCTCAAGAACGTATTTTTTTCACGTGCCAATCTTCAGTGTGCAAAATTTAAGGTGATTTTTTTTATGATTTTTGTTCTCTCTCCCTAGGAGAATATTGAAGATCATCGTGATGGTTACTACTCGATTTCTCAAAATGCATACATAGTGTCAGTGACAGGTTTACAATAGGGACAACTGTGCCCACTTTACTCTTGTATATTGCTGGAGAAGGTCTACTTTATTACCACAGTCAAAGTTGTTTTTCAGTTTTTCACCTTTTTGAGTGACTTTTAATGATTAATTCATGCTTATTAAGAAGTGCTTCCTTGTACTAATAATTATTTTACTTTCTTTCATTTCCATACAGTAAAAGTATGTTTGAGGACAATATCCTATCTACCAAAAATATGTAACAAGGATCTACCAATTGACATAGCAGTGGTTGATTGGATTTTAATGCTATGTGACCCGACAAGATTTTTGACAATAATTTTTTGTTGCCACCCAAGATTTGTTAGATTCTTTGGTATAAAAAAGTTTGGTACATTTAGGGTGTTTTTGAGCCCATTTTTAGGGGGAAATAGGTTTTATAATAGTTATTTTTTTTTAGAATTTGTGGTTAAGAAGTAGGAAATTTTTTTGGATTTACGTATAAAATTATTTTATTGGGAGAATATATAGTTGAAAATGAGTTTTGATAGAATGGTGCTCAAACAAGGGCTTAGAATTACTCAATTTATTCCACTCTCTCTCTAGCATATGCTAGTATTGATTAAGCTCAAAGTCTGTAACATACACTAGTCTTATTTAGCTAAAACAGAACAACTTTGCCCTTGTTTGGGCTCCATTTTTTCAAAAACTCATTTTCAATCGCACATTCTCTCATAAAATAATTTTACACAAAACCCCAAAATTTTTCCCTAATTTTAATCACACGTTCTCCAAAAAAATCACTATTCCGAAACCCATTTTCCCCAGAAGGGGGCTCAAACATGAGCTTAATATGTGCTACCTGTTCTCATTTGGTTCCTTCTTTTTCCACTAAATAACTGGCTTTATGTACAAGCCACTACAACTTTATATTTGTTTAGGATGCATAGGCTTGAGAAATAAAACATACTTTTTGGCTACATGTCTATCTAGTAGGCTTGTGGTATGCAATTTAGGAGATGCAAGGTTGGATGTGTGGACTTGACTTGCATTTTATTTTGCCACACTAAGATGATGTACCCAATGCTATGGGTTTTTCTGATTTTCTAATAATTGACATACTTGGATAGTCAATATAATTGATCATGATTTTTTTTTTTTTATAATTGATCATTATTAGGTGTAAACTTTTCAGATAATGTGTTGGTAATATTTCACATTTTTCCACATGCCCTCAATGGAAAAGTGGATCACAATACATATTTATTGTTCAATTTTCCCTGATGAGTAGATGCACAAGATTTTATTTACATTGTTATTCATTGCTTTGAAATTCCTTATTTATTACAAATTGAATGAACTTCTTGTAAAGTTATGACATACTTTGATCATCATAATACATGTATCTTATCATTAAGATCAACACACTTTACAAATTGGAGGACAGATCTGTGTCTTAAAAGAGTTGTTTATATATCTGTTTGTAGAACATTTTGGAGCCAGAACTTTAGTTTAAAGTTTAAACAACTGAATCTAGGGTAGATTGCTTTAATAAAGTTACTGTTCCGGTCACAAGGGGCTTATTGTCTTGTCCAAAGGTCTGAGGCCGCATGCTTCACATCTCATTTTAAGCTAAAATTTATGCATTTGACTGTCATGACATTGAAACTTTTTAAATATTTTTACAGGATGTGGATGCTGAAGCTTCCAATTTTCACTATGCAACCTTGCGTGAGTAAGATCGTGTCTATCTTTATGCAGTTTCTTTGACTATCCTGTTAATTATTCTCAGACTTCCTGCTATCATGGATTTTCACGAACTCGTATGTACTAATGAAATTTGAATATTCTGTCACCATTGGAGCTGCTTCATAAACGTTTTTGATTTCATATATACATTTTATCATTGTATGATCTTATCTAATGGATTCATTTTTCCTAGTGAAGGTGTGAATTTACAGGAGCTAATCTTCGTGGAGCTCTCTTAGCTGGGGCCAATCTCCAAAGTGCAAATCTACAAGGTAATATTTGTTTGATCACTTCATTTAAGCCACTGTTTGGTAGCCATTTTTGGGGAGAAAATGCATTTTTGAATAGTTGATTGATGGAGAATGTGTGGTTAAATTTAAGGAAAAGTTTTGGGTTTGAGTGTATTATTATTTTATTGAAAAATGTGTGGTTGAAAAGAAGAGAGAGAAAAATGCATTTTCGGAAAAATGGCCACCAAACATGGGCTAAATGCTAGTTGAAAAGTGAATAGTTTATTAATGTTTCAAAGAGTGCTTTCTTTTATAAATATCATTCTTTATTTCCTTCTAAATGTCGAAGAAAAGAACTAGAAGAAGCTTCCTTAAGTATAATGAGCACAAAATGTCATGAAAAATGATTAATAGATTGATTGTTACATTGGTCCATTCAAAAGCTCTCTTGTTGTGCATGCTCTAGAAGGAAAACAAAGGAGCTGTTAACCCCATCTCCTCCTCCTCCTTTTCTCTGTATAATCTGTTCAAAGACCTACTCCATGACACACGGGATTAAAGTTCAGCTGCCACCTGGCAGTGTAATGTTATTTTGGTTTCTTTAAAAGTAGTACACAGAGTAACATGGACTGCGACTTTTCCAAGGCTTTTGCCTTGTCAACGAAGCTTCTAGTAGCTTCAGAAGCAAGCATAGCAACTTCTGAGGGATCCTGGATTATCATACTATAAAGGGAAAAATGCTTTTGACCTTATCAAGACCTCTCTTCCTTAAGGAGAAAATGAATTATTCCTTAACTGATTTCTTAAGTATCGCTAGTTAATTTCATTAGCCGATCTTGCTGTTTCCTTCTGTAAAGATTCAGACTGCCTAAGGCTCCTACATTTGTGGCTACATCTGTTTGGGAAGTAAGAAGCCCCTTTGACATTGGCAGAAAGGTCTCAATGTCAAAACAGAGCCAGGGACCTGATCTTTGAATAAGAAAAATAGAGGGTGTGCAGGGTGTTCAGTAACACTTGTAAAGCTTGTCCCTCAAATGTAGGACATTGTCCCTCAGAAACTGTAAACCTAAAGTAAGTATTTTTTGAGCCCCTCGTACCTTTCCAGAGGAGCAGATCATTGAATTTTTTCTATTTGAGACCTAGATTGCCTCATTCGATTCCACCTAGCACGATTCACCTCTGTTTTCCCAATGATTTCATTGGCTTTTGATGGTGAAGACCTTTTTCCCTTGTTGAGAATATTTTTTAAATTTATTTCCCTACCTGAAGGGAGGAATAATAAGGGAAAGGTATGAGAGAATGCATATCTGAAATTTTACGAGAATCTGATTTGTCATGACTTCGGTATCTATTTCAATATGCTATTGCCAAGAAGAGAACTCTAGGTTATAAAAAAAGATGTTCCGGAAGCTAATTGTTCGTTGTCATTTCCAATATTTTTAAATTCTGGAGCGATGTTGGAAAATGGAAGCCCTTATGCTATTGTCTTTTTTTACTAAATCTTGGTTCCTATAGTTACGATATGAATATTTTGTCCAATTGCAGATTCTATTTTGATAGACTGTAGCTTCTGCGGAGCTAATCTACGTTCTGCACACTTACAGGTTCAACACATTCAAACTTTAAATTTTGCAATCTTTGCCATCTTTACATGCTCCTTGCTTTTCCTTAGCATCCAGCTGCAGATATAATTGTCTCATTCCACATTATAGTTAGTTGCATTTCACTGACTAAAGTTTCAAATTATTTGAACAATTTTCAGACAGCTGATCTTACCAATGCCAACTTGGAAGGAGCTAATCTCGAAGGAGCCAATCTGAAGGTAAGATCAAACTATTTTTACCAGTTTTCCATGTAATATTGTAGATGAAGATGCTACGAATATAAAAATCCTTGTTACTGTTTTCACTTTGTATCAGACATGACCTTGCAGTCATATCTTAGGCAATGCTGAATCTTATCTTTTAATTTTGATGGTTGATGTTGTCATTTTACACAGTGCATTTTTATCACTTGAAAATAGTATCATCTATGTTCTAGGAAAACTGCAAATATTGGTTTAGTTGAGTAGCCAATTCTGTAGTGTCAATTTGATCTCTGATTTATCTTTAAAAATTAGACATTATGCCATTTCTTGCTCAATAGGTTTGAATTTATGAATTAGATCATAATCCCTTCTTGTTTCTATTCAATTGATTTTTCTTTGATTTTAAAAAAAAAATTAGAGTACACCAATGGCCTTGGAATAATTTTGGCAGTAATGCTGATCTATATCATTATTATAAGGTTATATAGATGGTGATATACACACATATCATCAGCTATAAAAAAATTTCTAACTAGCGAGCTTAACTATAACTTCATTAAATTTTTGGTTCTTTTTTCCAGGGTGCGATATTAACTAATGCAAATTTAAAAGGTGCAAATCTTCAAAGAGCTTATCTGCGGCATGTAAATCTTCGTGATACAGTAAGTTGTCTAGTTACTACCGAAGATATTTTGATTCTTGACCATTAAAATCTGGAAAAAGGTGGGCATGGGATTATAAGTGTGTGATGAGGCAACAAAGGCCTCAGCATTTTTTTTCTCTCTCTCTCTTTCTAATGAGACTAGTAGTTACTTCATGGGTACTAAGTTCAGGAAACATACAAGGCTCAAGGATATTATTTTCCTTCATAGCTATATTGTGATACTTAGCTTTCATTCTTTCCTTTGTTTGCTCCACTTATTTTCTTTTGTTCAAACGAGAACAAAAAGAAGAGGAAATTTAGAAGAAATGCAAAATAAATTTTACTGGAACTTTGAGGTATTATCTTGAAATTTGTGCTGTAGAGAGGGACATACTTTTGATTAGAAGGCTTGACTGTAGACAGCCTATAGTTTGTCTCCATTCAGTCCTTATAGTGGGAGATCTGTCATTTTGTATAGTCAAGTAATCTAGTTTCATAGTTATATTACAATATAGGCAAATGTCCCTCCGAAATTTGTTCTTGTTTCATGTCCATTCATCTATAATACCATACTTACCCAATTACTACGAGTACTAAGATATACCGAATCTGATGACATTTTCCTACAGCTCTATAAACAGGACCAGACTGCTGGTTTTACTTATTATCAGTGATCTATATTGGCCGTCTACTTTATATTTTAGTTTTTCAAACGAAATCCTTGAATACTATCCTTCTGTTTGGAAGTTGGCCCATTTTGTATAATTTTGTATTTGTTGTTTTAGATCAAGCCTTCCTGCTACTAGAACTCAAATTTGTAAGACACACGCTGTTGCTATTGGTTGCCGTGGAATATCATCTGAACAAGCAATGAACAGGGAGAACTATAGGCATATGAGCATTAATAATTATGTGTTTGATTCAAATTAATTCATGAGTTAACAGCTTGTTCTTTTAGATGTCTAGTTTTTTTATATCTAAGCTAAGATTATGCTTCCTTGGTTTAAAGACAAATCATAAAGCTGGAGTTAAGATATACTCTAAATTAGGTACACGCTTTATTGGTCAACTAAGTTGAAGCTATTATGCCCACAAGCTAAAAGTTGAGATTCTTGAAGCGCTTGAGAAAGTACAAATAACTTAGCTATCAGGAACTTCTCTATTCAGCACCGGGGTCACTGGTTCAATTGTTGGGTCATTGAGTAATCAACTAATTATTCAAGAAATAGTAGAAGTATGGGAATATTAATTATTCAATAAATATTGAATTGCATAATCTGGTAATAAATATTTATTTTTATGTGATCTTGAGTCTCGACAAAATTTGGGAAACCATATAATGATTTTCAATAGGTACTCTTTCAATTATTTGGATTAAGAAAGGTAAAAGATTTCTTTCTAGGACAAACTATTATAAGTTCTTATATAATATGTACAGATTGGAAAATAGTACCCAATTACCTTAGGAAAATTTAATGTGAAATAATACATTTTGTGTTTTTCTTTTTCATCATAATTTTCTTATAAAATAATAAAATATAAGTCGAGTTCTTCAGACTTCATGTAGTGGTAAAACGTTAAAAAGTTGTGTGGTTCAACAGTAGATTTGACTAACTAGTTACTGATATTCTCCTTGTTGAGAATGCCAACACTTGGGGTTGGTATATTTACATAATATTTACACTTGCTTGAATCTTGAATTCATTATTGCAACTTGATCCTTTGTTAAAATTTATTCAGCTACATTTTTTGTCACAGCATTTGGAAGGAGCAAAGCTTGATGGTGCTAATTTACTTGGAGCAATCAGGTGACAATAAGGTTCAAGGTGGAGCCATCCAGGTTATAATGACATATTTGCGTTCATTACTCCTCAAACTTCAATAATAATTTAAAAAGCGATGTGAAGACTATGAATATACAGCAAAAATATCATGATTCTAGCTGTAATTTAAACCGTGGCTCCTGTTTTAAGTGCTAGAACTGAGATGGTCTGGTCCCATATCGATAATTCGAGCACCTTGCATCTTGTACTGATAAATCAACTTGTATGTAAATATGTGTTTGGGGATAATATTGGGTTCCAAAGTCACATTTGAAACTGCATTTCTTTGTCATGTAATGTGCTTCATATACTATTTTTGAGTTTTTCACTGATCTTGTCGAATTCTGAGTTTTTCAAAAAAAAAAAAAAGCTGCTCAGTGGGCCCCCATTTAGTGTATAACGTTCAGAATTTGGCTTATAATTCGAAGAAAATCGATCCCCCCCCCCCCCCCCCCCCCCCCCCCGCCGTTAATTTTACATGGAAATTATCTATCATTGATAGTGTGAAAGAATCTATAAAATCTATGCCAAGTGTTATTAGCATTTAAGTTGCTGTCCGTTTGCACCAGTTTATAAAAAATACGTACTATTCATCACCGGTTGATGATTCAATGTGCTAGTTGGGCCATCGTCACATCAAAATGCATTTTTATCCATTATGACCGTTAGATTGATGATTATAATAATGACAATGAATAACATTATAGGTCAATAATTAATTTTAGTCACATATTTTATGAAATTCATAATTTTTCAATTATATTTTATTAACTTTCATCAAAATTTACTAAAAAATTAATTTTAATCTTTATCAAACAGGGTAAAGTCTTGTTTGGTATAAATTTTTCAAAACCCATTATCTTTACTTCGTTTATGATTTTAATTTAAGTCAAAGTCAAATAATCAATATCAATCACATGGTTTCACAACTTTTCAATCACGCATTTTCAATTATTTCATAACTAAAAAATCTAATTTTAATTCCCTACCAAACATCCTTTATATATTTTTTAAATAAAATAATTTTATTTATGAATAAATTTTTTTTCTTACTTTTAATTAAGTTTTCTCCAAAAAAAAATTATATTTCACAAAATTATTTCTCAAAAAATTAATATTTATAATGTTCATGGTAAGATAGATTGGAAAATATGAATTTAGGATCATATTTAGGTTCATTTTTATTAAAGTCCTTGTTTGATGAACATTTTGGATCCAATTTTTAGCCAAATTTTAGACGTTACATAGTGACCGTGTTAGCGAGGGCAGAAACATTTTGACTGAAAAGGCATAAAATTACCAATTTACCCCTACACCTAAAATTCATTATTTTATAAATAATGGCAATCCGATAATTTGGTTCCAATGCAATCAATATTTTTTGCAGAGCTGGGTCCAACTGACAAATACCAACGGTCACATTTTGTCAAAAAGTGAGAAAATGGAGCTCCAAAAGTGTGAGCAATGCTTACACTGTCGGCAAAAGTTCCCGTGTCCAAGACCCTTCACGTCTGTATCGAGGGGGCCCGGCCCAAATAAAGCTGAGACACTTGTCACGTTCCTTGTCGTGCCATAGTTTTTTTTTTTTTTTTTTTTTTTCCTTCTTTTGAAAACAATTTCTTCTTTTAAAAGTCTTTGAAGGATCATAAATAAAATTTTCTTTTCTAGATGAAGATTTCGGTCATTTGACCATTTCTTGGGCAGTTTATGACATTGATTGGTTATAAATTCATTTCAAGTCCCCGTGCATTTTTTTTTATTTATTTTTTTTTTTTTACAATTTTTCATTTCGTTTCGAAATTTGAAGAAAAAGAATTTTTGCGAGCTATGATACGAGTTTCGATTAGTAAGTCTAAAATCGACTTGTTCGAACCAAAATAGATTTTTTTTAATTTATTTAAATTAATTATTTCTTGGTACTCGGAGTAAACACGTACCATGAAGTCGCGTGGGCCCACTTGATTTTCAATTCTAAAATTGTGGATAATCTAATTTGACCAAAAAAAAAAACCTTGTTGAAGTCGCTCCCTATAAATAGGTCACGCTCCCTTCACATTTCTCTTCAGAGCAGATCAAGAAAAAAATGGCAGGAATCATTCACAAGATTGAAGAAAAACTTGGCATGGGAGGCCACAAAGACGGTGAAGAACACAAGGGAGAGCACAAACCCGAACACGGCTATGGTGAACACAAGCCCGAGCACAAGCCCGAACACGGCCATGGCGAGCACAAGGAGGGATCTGGAGAGAAGAAGATCAAGGACAAAATCCATGGTGGTGACAAGGGTGAACATTCCAAGGACGAGAAGAAAAAGAAGAAGAAAGACAAGAAGAAGCACGAACATGGTCACGAGCGTCACGGTGACAGCAGCAGCGACAGCGATAGCGATAGCGATTAGGTATCCTTATTTACGATTAACGATTAATACTTTCCTATTTTCTTAGCTTCTTTAATTTGTTTTCTTGCAGGTGGATTGAAGTGTCCTCATCCATCAACCTATCCGCTACAAATAAAAGGGGGAAGAAATTCTGTAATGTTTTTATTTGTGTTTGCTAAATAATATGATGTCTCAAACTTTGTGTTATGTCTTTTTAATCACTTTTTGCAATTAAATTAAGGATCTGTTTGGGGTACATAATGGTGTTCACATTCTCACACGAGGGTGGACTTCACTCATATGGGTCTCACCCTCATGCGAAGGTGTGTACATACCACTTTATCCTTAAATTAATCTTTATTAATTTCTATTGTTATTCATACAAATTGAAAATGGTGGATTGGATATTTATATATAATTGAACATATTGGGCAAGATCGTGCCTTAAAAGTAGAACAGATTCACACAAAGAGTTCCACGAAATCAGGATTGGGAATTGAATAAAGCTCCTTAACCAGATTTGAAAAAAAGCCCCTTAACAGGGAGTGAAGAGACAAACCGATATGTCAAAAAATAATTGAGTATTTTTGTTTTTAATTTTTCAAACTATTCAATCATATATTGACACGTGTTTTATTGGGATTTGAGCCTGAATTTGAGTTTGGATGTGTAGCATGATTGGAATTGAATTTGGTAGGAGTAACTGAGTAAGGTCATGTTTGAAAGAACTTTTAAAAAATAAAAAAATATTTTGGGTATAATTTCATATCATGGAATCGCCCAGCATGCTTTATTAGGTAAAAATCAGGTACAAAATTTCAAAAAACCTCCATATCACGAGTGACGAGGAAGGCTATTTAGCACCCTGGGGAAGAACACAAGTTGGAAGTATTCAATGAGCTTGATGATCGGCTTGAGTAGCTAAAGGAGATCATAAACGAAGTAGAGAACAAGATACGCGGTGGTGGTCATGGTAAAAAAGAACACCATGTCGAGGGCCATTAACACAAAGAGGGAGAGGAATACGAAAGCGAGGTGACGGTGGTGAATTCGAGTTTGATTTGTAATTTATTAGAGCTTCTCACTTTGCTTGTACTTTAGATAAAATTAATTATAGCATGTCACGAGCACTATGTTTTTGTCAACACTACTTGAAACGTTGACTTCATCAATTGCAATAAATTGGTTTTTAGGTTACTTGCTTTCATACCAAATTGAGGAAATAAAAAGAATATTGTTTGTTATTTAATCTGAGACAAGTACCAAAGTAAACTTGATGAGAACAAATAATCTAATTTTTAACATAAAGATGTGACATTTGCTGCCTATAAATGTGTCCAGCAAGAAGATATTATCAATTTAAGAATGGAAAATGTCGGGGATCACTCACAATATAGAGTTTGTTTGTTGTAAATTGTAAATGGATTAGGATTTTAATCTTCGAGTTTATCCAATATTTAGGGGCTTAAATTTGTTCACTTAGCTTATATTTTAGATATGTATTTAAATCATTTTGGTTCCCCGTGATGATTTGTTGTAAATGTAAATTGTAAGTGGAATTGGATTTAATCTTCGAGTTTATTCTATATTTTGGGGTTGAATTCTTAGAATATGTTTGGCATGTAAGGTTAGAACTAGGCCTGAGCACGGTTTAGTTTGGATCGGTTTCGACTCCAACCCCAAACCAAAACCAAAACCAATTTAGTCGATTTTAATGAGTTTCAACCCAAACCAACATACTCCAACTTTTAAACCAAACCCGATTTGGTTTGGTTCGGTTTGGTTAGTCAGTTTGGACTTTTAATCCAAATTAAATTTTTTTTTCAAAAAAAAATTGTCCAAATTTTGAGCTCACTTAAATTACAAGAACTAAAATAACGAAATAACTTTATATTATAAGAATTATTGACTAACAAATAAAATCATGTTAATAGAGACAGATCAACAAAAATTTCAGGATTTTTTTTTTTTTTTTTTAATACATTATGTAGCATGCCTGCCTAAATAGGGAAAAAAAGTTAAGTAGAATATAATGAATTTGTGAAATGAAATTTTCAATACGACAACATTATAGATTGAAGTGAATCGAAATATAGTTATGAGATTATGATTTATCTTTTGATTTTTATTTTTCTTGAAATAAAAAGGTAACATGTAAATGAGTTGGGTTATTTTGGTTAACCAGCGGTTTGAAGCTTTCAAACCATAACCAAACCAACACACCATGGTTTTGTTTAAAAGAAAATCAAACTAAATCAAACCAATTACCTATGTCAAACCCAAACCGACCCGAATCGGTTTAGTTTGGTTTGGTTGGTTTGATTGATTTGATCGATTTTTTTGTCCAGACTTAGTTAGAACTTAATTGGGTTACTTTTTGTTTTCAAAACTTTTCTATCTAATAGATATACCAAACAATAACTCAAATGGAATAGAATAAAAAAAAAAAAAAAAAAAAAAAAAGAGGCCAAATAGATGGTTAACCATATTGTTTTATTTTCAATTCGAATAGTAAATTCAGTATAAATCAATTTTAGATCTACATGACAAATCTCATGTCGAAATTTGAAGATTGGATAACTACTGGTATGGGTTTAAATGGGTTGGGTCGCTTGACTACCCCACAGTGAGTTTGGTTCGGCTCACCTAATGAACCAGGTCGGGCTCACGAATAGGGCTATATTGCTAAAGACAACTACCAATTAGGTCTAACTTTCCTAGTGGTAATGTACTATGATGAGCGTCGAAGAGGAATGTACTATGATGAGGATTATGGGCTTGTTCGATATGACTTAAAATCTAATTAAAATTGAAAATATAGTCGTTATTAGGTCTCACTCGTCTAATAAAAGTCAATAATAACGACTAGTTTTTCAATTTTAATCCGATTTTAATCTCTACCGAACACGCATTATATCTTGTCAGATATGTCACTTGAATAGTAAGATACTAACTCATCATTCTAATTATTTATTGTTTTCTAACTCTGTTTTATATTTTATTATGTAATATGTAATATGTTAAAAGTCAAATATGGTTCTAATTACCAATTATTTAAATTTGTTTTTTATTACCTACATTTTCAAATGAACCACCTAATATAAACTACAATTATGTGATTATTTTCTACACATCTTTAGGAAGCGTTGTACCAAAACTAAGGCACATTACACTTTGAGAATTTGTTTAACCATACTCGTCTTCTAGAAGTCTTCAAAACCACGAATTAGATAGCTAATATCAACTATACACTCCGTGAAGTTTGTAGAAAGTTTGTAGTTTGAGAATATAGACCTCAGTACTCGTCGGAGTGATAACATGTGCGTACTATTTGGTGTATGTTAGTTGTCTGATAATGTATTCATATCTCCAACTCAAAGCATACGTGTATGATATCATTAAGAACAAGTGTGATTTTTGAGTCATCTCAAATTGCAATAATGTCTTTTTTTAGTCGAGCTATCTGGAAGACTTAATTGACCTTTATAATTCAACCCTCTTTCGTACTTTCAGTTAATTGGCAATCGTTATCTTTAATAAATAAATAAACAGCTCATTAGAACTTTCAATTACAAACTCGTGCTTTAAATCATTTGGTCATCGATAGAGAAAGCCAAATAAACTAGGGCGCGGCCCATATAAGGTCATTCATTAATGAAAGAACAAAATTACAAACAATTAAACAGACTACTTCTACTTTACTCGTACTTGACATCGATCTACCACAAATTTTCAATTACAACAAGATCAATGTTATATAATCTTATCACTTACGTCAAAAGCTTTTGGTTTTAAAGAAATAGTCATAGATTTGACAAATTCTATGATGAAATTGTAAATATTTTTTATTTCTTGTTGTTAGGGTACATAAATACAGCACTTGTGGACTGTAGTGTACATAAAAATATTTGTGACATTCTTTAGTTCCTTTTTTGCTCTTTCCTACACAATCCACTGTTTATATTTTGGCCAAGTAAAAGGACTGTCCCCCTTCATAATATTAATATTTATTTGAATATCTAAATGATTATTAAAAAGGTACTTTTCTTAGCTTATATATTTTTCTATTAAAATGTGCTTGAATGAGTTATGTCCATCCAATTGAGTTTGAGTTCTTAATTATTTAGGGGGTTGTTTGACAAAGTTTTTTATAAAAGTTTAAGCTGATTTTATAAGAGTTGATGAAATTTGTGATTAAAAAATTGTGAATCTTATTAAATATGTGATTGAAATTAGTTATTGACTAGGGATGACAATGGGAATAGTCTGGTCATTCTCGTCCGCTACCTTGTCGGATATTTTTGCCACATTATCTCATCCCCATATCCAATTAAAGTAGGCAAGTTGGGGACGGGATTGGGGTAGCATGGAGTAAGGCTACCTAACCCCTTAATTTTTTTAGTTGTTTTATTTTAATTTTTTTTATGTCCCAGTGAAAATTATTACTTTTTTTTTTTTTTGTTAAGAACAATCCATTTTCTCTTTAGAAATGATGATAATTCTCCCTTTTTCTTGTTTGATAAAAAATTTAAATTGAAATAAATTTTAAACGGGATAGATCGCAGGGCAGAGACCATGTTTTCCGTACCTACTTCAAGGAAACGTCATCGTTCCATTCGGGGCAAGTATCACAGGAATAAGGTTTAATGAGCTTTTTTTTTTTATTTTTTTACCATCTCTATCATTGACTATGAATTCAACTTTTTAGTAATTTTTAAAATTATTTCAAACAAGCACTTAAATAGCAATACTTCAAAGGAAATGTCGTATTAGTAATTCCTATTACCATACTTACATCCTTCATTTGTCATAAACTTTTATGACAGTTTTGATAAATGGATAATATTAAAAATAAAAAATATATAGCATTTCTCATGCCACGGATATGCACATCTTGCATGTGATAGTTTTTCCTTTCTATTTTCTTCATCATAGATCAATTTTTTTTTTTTTTTTTTTTTTAAAAAATATCAGAACGGATCCTCCTACTCACTTATTTGACAAATAATCGTGACCTTTAATTTAAATCAATTCAATACTCAATATGTATTTCACTAAGATAATGAAAGAGTTAATTATAAGAAATCCATAAGATATTGAGCGTTGAATTGATTTAAATTAAAGATTACAATTATTTATCAAATAAGTGTGTCAAATTTATGAGTTGAAGGATCCGTCCCATTTAAATATATCTCCCTGAAAATAGTGTTGCACGTCTTGCCTGTGATATTATGACGAAAATTTGAACAATTTTCATTCGAGCTAAGGTATTATATTAGCTTAGTAAATTAAGGTTCGAGTTGGGGTGCATGATTGAAGATGCATGACTTGATGAAAATAATTTTAATTTTTTGAATCGACTATATAAATTATTTAAAAGCTTTGATGGATAACTTGAACACCTTCAATCACAAGTCGATTGGAATTTATGCAAAATATTCGAAGAAGATATATTGTTTCAATTGCCGCTCTCTATGCCAACTACCGCCACCCACCAACCGTTACAGCGCCGTCAACCACTGCAGGGCCCCCGAGTTAAAATTCCTGGCTCCGCAACTAACGACATATGATTGGAATTCTATTTGATCTTTAATTGATTAAAGCAAGATCTCATATATATTGTGTTTCGTTCCATACAATATTATCTAATTCGACATACAACGTACCCAAAGAGTGTCCAAATTTTCGATGTCACCCAAACCGTAATGTTCTATGGATCTACAGTGCTAGAAAGAATATAATTGTTTAAGGGAGAGAGAGATATGAAAGCTATCTGGAATTTTTCTTTGATGATACACAAATAATATAAATTATGGAATATTTTTGTACTGTCTGCTGCTTTGTAACATTGAAAAATACTTAAAAAAAATTCCAAGAAAATGATGTTTTGAAATTACACAACTGTGCCTCAGAAAATTTGCATGTCGGACATCAAATAGAACAAGTCCTCATTGATTTTAACACCACCAAGTGGCACTTCCTCATCAGAGCCGGCCACATTATTCACCCTCATATATTTACACCTTTGCTTCAGTTTTTTAAATCCTTCCTTTAGTTCTTGCTCATAATTTTAGTGATTTTCGCGAAAAAAGAGTGAATGATCTTGAAAAATAAGTAGAAAAGAAGAAGGTTGAGATAAAGAATCAGCGAAAAAGATGGATAGACTTATAAGTTTGGAGCCATCTAATGTTGTGACAATCAGGATTGAAGCAGGGCAGAGGTGTTATGGTGAGCTGACTTTGCGAAACGTTATGTATACAATGCCTGTGGCGTTCCGGCTTCAACCGGTGAACAAAACACGATATGCTGTTCGACCTCAGTCGGGGATAATCTTGCCTCTTACGACACTTACTCTGGAGATCACTTATCAACTGTCGCCAAATTCGAGCCTTCCAGATCAATTCCCACACTGTGATGATTCGTTCATTTTGCAAAGCGTGGTGGTGCCCGGTGCAGCGGTTAAGGATATTTCATCGACGTATGATTCGGTTCCGAGTGAGTGGTTTACCAATAAGAAAAAGCAAGTTTATTCTGATAGTGGGATAAGGATAATGTTTGCTGGTTCCTTAATCCTGGCTCAACTTGTGACCAAAGGCTATATGGATGAAATTAGAGAGGTGCTTGAAAAGAGTGATCCTGGTTGGAAGGCTGCTGACTCTGTTGATGCAGATGGTCAGTCACTTCTTCACTTGGCTATTGCTCAAAGTAGACCTGATTTGGTGCAATTACTTCTCGACTTTGGGCCAGATATCGAGGCTCACAGCCAAGCAGGATCCAGCCCTCTTGAGGCGGCTGCAGCCTCTGGGGAGGGATTGATCGTAGAACTCTTGTTGTCGCACAAGGCCGTTCCGGAGAGATCAGAATCCTCCACTTGGGGGCCAATTCACCTTGCAGCAGGAAATGGACACATTGAGGTACTAAGGCATCTTTTACTCAAGGGTGCTAATGTGAATGCCCTTACGAAAGATGGGAACACAGCTTTACACCTTGCGGTCGAGGAGCGAAGAAGGGACTGCGCGAGGCTACTCTTGGCTAATGGTGCAAGTACTAATATCCCAAATGCTACTGATGGCGAGACACCGTTGCATATTGCCTCCGGTTTAGGCGACGATCAAATGGTCAAGATTTTAATCCACAAGGGAGCCAATAAGGATATTAGGAGCAAACAAGGAAATACAGCATATGATGTTGCAGCAGAGAATGGACACACTAGGCTTTTTGACGCGCTTCGTTTAGGGGACAGCTTATGCGTGGCTGCGCGCAAGGGGGAAGTGAGAGTGATCCATAGGCTTATTGAAAATGGCGCGTCCATTAACGGGCGTGATCAAAATGGCTGGACAGCACTCCATCGCGCCTCGTTTAAGGGCAGGATTGAGGCTGTCCGTGCTTTGATCGAGAAGGGGATCGATGTTGATGCTAAAGATGAAGATGGTTATACAGCCTTGCATTGTGCAGTGGAATCGGGACATGCTGAAGTTATCGAATTGCTTGTAAAGAAGGGAGCTGATATTGAAGCAAGAACAAACAAGGGTGTTACTCCATTGCAAATTGCTGAATCATTGAGTTATCCAGGTATTATTCGAGTATTGGTCCATGGAGGTGCCACAAAAGATGCTGTTTCACAGGTTCCTAAACAGAACTCAGTGTCATTTGGTAAGGGAATTGGTGCTAGAGAAATGGAGTTTGAGACAATCAAGAAGAAGACTAATCGCACAAGAATCCGTCGAAGTTGCTTCGATCTCTCTACCGCATTAGCCGTCATCTAGGAAAAAAAAAAATTGGTACCTCGAACGAGAGAGCTGAAATATTTTTTCTTTAGATGAAATTCGCAGAAAAAATAGTGTTGGGAGCTTGCAACTATTGATTGTAATCTTAAACCAGATAGAAACATTAAATTCCGAGAAATCGTGTGTAAGCATTGTTCCTCTTAGGCAATTTTTGCAATGGTATGAAAGATGTGACTTTTGTAAGTTAAAGTTGATTTTCAGTTGTTAAAAATCAGATTTTTAGTAATTTGGATAAATGTAGTTGAAATGTGTGGTTAGAAAAGTTAATAAAAGTTACGAGTCACATGAAATGTGTGGTTCAAAATGAGTTTTAGCCCATGTTTGGTAAGGATTAAAATTCAAATTTCTAAGTTAAAGTCAAGAATTAAATTAAACTACACGTTTCACTGGATCCATAACTTTTCAACTACACATTTCATTAACTTTTATCAAAATCTACAAAAAATCTGATTTTAAATCCTACCAAATAAGAGCTTAAAAAAATGGGGGCCAAAGTACAATAAATCGTGAACGGTATATTTTTGTCTACATTACTAAGTATACCATAAAAATTTTCTTTATAGTACTATGTGAAGAGGTGTATATTCCTTGTTTTGCTTGGACGTGCCGATGAAAATGTCTCGAAGGAGTAAAGGACGCGTGTACCAATGCAAAGTTGACAGCAAGCTACCTAAGTTTCAATTTAGCCTTATTAATGACCTTTTGTCGTCTGAAAAAAAAAGACTAAAAATAGCTGCCCAAATCTTGCCATTTAATTATTTCAAAATTGTCAAGAATTTTATAACGATTTTAATCGTGTTTGAAGAAATTCGCTAAATTGTTAGAAGGCCATACAAATTTTGTCGTGTTTTAGTACAATTTATTTAACATAAATGGCCAAGCAACAACATAAAGGTCTTCAAATTGTAGTAACCGATAATTGTGATTAAATCCTTCTGCTCGGATTCCTTCAATCTACGTAAAAGACATGCTTAATCAACCATTAGACTAACGTTTGTGGACATAAACATTCTAGTGGACTTATCGTCATATCCACCACATACAATAATACAATCGTAAGTTAAAAAAAAAAACTTATTAAAAAATAAATTTAATGGTAGGGTTTTTCTTTTACACTTCACTCTCAATCAGTCGTCCATTCATTTGAAAGCAATAGGGAGTTAGGAAATTGGATTGGAGAATTCTCTCAAAAAGACTCCAATGCTTAAACGTGTATATCATTATGAAGTTAAGTAACTCGATTGTAATTAAATTAAGTGATCCAATTATTAAATTGATCTTACATGATCCGATTGCTATAAATGGAAGTTCAATGACCTAATTGCAATTGTGGTGAAAATTGAGTGACCGCCAATACAAGTAACCCTTATCACATAGTCAAAAGCTGCTAATAACTTTTTATCAAAACATTTGTCAAATAACTCATAAATGAAGGGACAAACATTGTAATTGTACATGTTTTGCCAGAAACCTTTGACTTTCTCATGTAAATTTTAAGAATTAAGTTATTGGTAGATTGGCATGTCAACGTCCGTGTACCCGAGTCCACCACCGCTTCTCACAAAGGAGGTCGGGTCCCACACAAATTAATGCACAGGACCCGCCCCCTGTGAGAGACAAATAACCCGACGTATAAAGCGTCGAATACCTGTAGTTTCATCCAAATTTTAAGGGATGCTCCCTTCTTCAACTCTACAACTTTATTGGCTCCTAAATTTCAACTATGAGAGTATTATTTTACATACAAAGACAAACCACTTGTCTACAACTACTTTCATTCTATAATTGAGCTTTACCAACTCCTTCCACCTATGAGAAAAAACCTTCATTACAACTTTGCTTAAATTTAAACACCATGCCCCCATCATATCTCAACCTTTTGGATTATAATATCCTCTTTTAAGGTATAATTATTATATTTTCAAGTTTATATGATCATCTCTCAAGAGATACTGGAAGTAGGAGGCTGTGGCTTTCAATAATTGATTGTAAACTCACCCACCCACCCAACCACCTACAGTTCAATAATATATATCTTCTATTGATTACTTATAAAGCATGATCTGAGATTCTAATGGTATATTTGTGATAATTGAAGAGTGACATAGTTATTTGACCAAGATTCATATGTATTTGCAAAATTTAATTGGAAATTTGAGAAATTGGTTGACTTTTAGTTCATAGTTTTTACATCTATGTTCATAATTTTTTTTTTTTTTTTTTTTTTTTTTTTTTTTTTTTATCTTAATCAAACAACGGCTATATGTTATCTCACGCACTACATGGTATCAAGGGTTGATTTATAGGAGTTGGACTTGGCTATAGTTCAATCCGAACCCAAATCCAATAAACAAATGAGAAATTTTTTATGTTTTAACCTCTAGCTCACGTCACAAAAATTCAATCCATAAGTTTAAGTAGTTCGCAAAGCTTCATACCAATTGCAAAAAGACTTTCTTAATTTCAGCCTTATCAATGTAAATTCCTTGATCCATCCCTTGTATGGCACACCATAATTTTTGCATAGGGTAAATGCCCTTAGCCCGGCTCAATGCCAGGATTGGCGCCCCCTATTGGAGAGCAGCCCCTCCAATAATGACGACCCTGGCATTGAGTGGGGCCATGCAACGGGGTCTTTTTGCATATATTGCATTTGAGTCCAACTCATAATCGAAGAAAATGACATGGGTGTTCTTAAAAACATTACGAGTCGATCTTGTTTGCGAAATCATGAAGTTAACTTGATCTTTGTTTCATTTGGTTAACTTAATGAGAATCCAAATTTTTTAAATAGTCATTGATGTGAAGAATGCGTGTGTGGAAAAATTTTGAAATTTTTTCTAACTTGTGTGGCTATTACTATGAATTATAATACAGTCAGGAAAAATATCAATTTTTGGGGTAGTGGGTAGTGGCCAATATTCGTCCTCGTTAAGAAATATTTAAAATGGTCCCACTTACCTAATTTATTTGTCAGAAGTGCCCCCACCAACCACGACAAGGGAAACGCACTCTAGAATTATGTACATGTAATTACATTTATACCTCAAAAAGAAGGAAATTGCTTCATTGAATCACACTTAAAGTTCTTAATCTTTAAAAAATATAGTTAAAAACTTAGAACTTTGTTTGTCACATTTTAAATGGAAATCATTCTAATACTTGATCACAATAACTTTGTTAATGATTTTTGTTTAAAAAGTCCGTTGAATGTGTGTAAATAACTTATTATCTCATCATACGTTTTAAAAAATACTTAAATATAACAAAAATGTAATTTGAGAACGATTTCTATCCAAAAATTCTATTAAGAGGACGTGAAAAATGTATCCATTCTTCATATTTTTAAAAATCAAAACAATAAATATAAAAATGCAACTAGGTATTTGCCATTATATCGAATTATACCTAACATTATTTTTGCTTCAAATTTAATATAGAAAAGTTCTTATATTACTAATTAATGAAAATGAAGATTGAATACAACAATTTTAAAAAAAATTCTAATTTTAGCTAATATAAAAATAAGGGTTAAAATTATTTGTACAAAGACATTGACACGTGTCGATCCTAACCCTCAGTATCTCACAAACGAGGTCGAAAAATACCCAAATATAACAAGCGGGGTTATTTGAGTGTGATTTCTATCCAAAAACTCGGATTGTAGAGGACGTGGGTAATGTAATTTTCGTGGGTTAACTTCAGAAATGGTCACTGAAGTTACATGAAAATTACAAAATGGTCACTGAAGTTCAAAACTTTCATGAAACATCACTCAAGTTTCAGGTGCTTTCAAAAATGGTCACTGAAAATTAAGATTTACTCACCAACGGTCACTGAAGTTAAGGATACAATAATTAAAAAACGGTCACTTTTAGCTAATAGAAACAAAAAAATTTCAGGTACGGTCACTGACACGCTCGATGCCTCCCACTCAGTCCTTTTGGGCGACTTTTTCGGCCCCGACAACCAAAATCGTCGGATTTTATCCTTTGGAAAGCCCACAATCTCCTCATCAATTACCAAAAATCAGGGTAAACTCCAAACGTGGGTCGACTTCAAAATCGCCTCAAAAGTCGTCCAAAAAATTGGAAAAATCTACCCAAATTTTTTCAATTTTTTGGGCGACTTTCACGGCGACTTTCAGGAAACTTCCGACCACCAAAATCGCCGGATTTTGATACCGTTGGAAAGCTCACAATGTCCTCTTCAATTTACCACCCAAAATCTCACCCAAACGGTCCACTGAAGTTCGACCGAAAAATCGCCGCAAAGTCAGCTACCCAAAAAGGGCCATGAAAATCTGCCCATATTTTTCATGCTGATTTTGCGGCGATTTTTCGGTCGAATCTTTTGGAATCGTGGGGGAGATTTTGGTGGTAATTGAAAAGGACACAATGGGCTTTCCAACGGTATCACAATTCGGAGATTTTGGTGGTCGGAAGTTGCCGGAAAGTCGCCGCAAAGTCGCCCAAAAAATTGGAAAAATCTGGGCAGATTTTTCCAATTTTTTGGACGACTTTTGCGGCGATTTTCCGGTCGAATTGTTTGGAGTTTAGGGGAGATTTTGGGTGGTAATTGAAGAGGAGATTGTGGGCTTTTCAAAGGTATCAAAATCCGGCGATTTTGGTGGTCGGAAGTGGCCGAAAAAGTCGCCCAAAAAACTGAAAAAATGCATGACCCTTCAGTGACCATTCCTAAAACGTTTTGTAATTTCAGTGACCGTTAGTGAAACATCTTCTAAACTTCAGTGACCGTTGGTGAAAATTCTAAACTTCAGTGACCATTTCTGAAAGCACTTGAAACTTGAATGATCGTTCATGAAAGTTTTGAATTTCAGTGATCATTTTGTAATTTTCATGTAACTTCAGTGACCATTTCTGAAATTAACCCAATTTTCATTCGTAGAAATAATTTGCAAATACCAAATTACGAAAATGCCCCCCAAATCAAATCATGGATTTCCCCATTTGATATATCAATTCCCGGGGTTGGTGAGCACACCAACTTCTACGTTCACTACGCGCTCCTCAGGAAGCGCGTCACCGTCATCTCTCCCTCTCACAATTTCACTATTTCAACAAAATGCACAAAATTCAACGATCTCAGATCTACGACGCACGGCACCCACCTTTCTTCTCTATAAATAAGCACATTCATCTACTCTCGAAACTCGCGTCAGCCCATTTCTCTCTCTCTCTCTCTCTAACAAAATCTCCATTTGTGACCACTACCCACTTCCTAGAGGTACGGGTTCCCGTTCCCTCGTATTTTCTCACGTTCTTCTGTGTCCACTCATTTCGATCCCATTGTGTTGGTTTATTCTTTTTGAAGTTTGTTAATCTGTAGTTCTTGGAGTGCCCTTTTGAAATTTTTGTTTCATATTGCTTAGATCTACTTGTAAGAATTTCTGCTTGACAATATGGCGTGATCTAGTATTTTTCCATTACAGTGCAGTAATATACAATTATGTACTGTGATAAACTTTAAAGGGTAGATCTCACATGCTGGGGGAACTTGTAGATCTATGTTTAGGATCTTTCATCTGCATAGATCTCACATGAAGTTGCTATTGCACTTCCATGTTGTAATGAAGTGTTGTTGTTCACTGGGATCTGGAATTTCTTTAGTTTGAAAGTTGCTGGATCTGATTGAATTATATATTGCAGATTTTAATGTTTGGTTAATCCGGGCTATTTCATTTTAGTCAAGTGTTATTGTCTTGAATTTTCAATCTATCACAATTTCATTTCTTCAGCGTGTCTATTTGATTTTACCTTAGCGTGATTTAAATCTAGCGAACCCTGTTTTGGATAGTATCAAAAAGACTGTACAAAGAAAGACAAGGATTATCTTAGAAAAGAAAGACGTAACGTAATGACAGATATACGGCGTTGTGATAAATGAAGTTTCTAATTACTGAGATCTTTATTTGATCACTGATTAAAATTTAAATTAAACAGATTCATGAATGATATCTTGCTTTTTGTTTAGAGTTGAGGGTCTAGCATACAATGTTTTTCACGGTCCGCTTGCCTGTGATTTTTTTGAATATGTAAAATTGAATGTGTCAACAATCAAGATTTATTGTTTCATGGTTCTAATATTATTTGATTGATTGAATTTTGGTGAACCAGAAAGATGGCATCTCATATTGTTGGATATCCCCGCATGGGCCCCAAGAGAGAATTGAAGTTTGCTCTGGAATCTTTCTGGGATGGAAAGAGCAGTACCGAGGAGTTGCAAAAGGTGGCAGCTGATCTCAGGTCATCCATCTGGAAGCAGATGGCTGATGCTGGAATCAAGTACATTCCTAGCAACACATTCTCTTACTATGATCAGGTACTCGACACAACCGCAATGCTTGGTGCTGTCCCCACAAGGTATAACTGGAATGGTGGCGAGATTGGGTTCGACACTTACTTCTCCATGGCCAGAGGAAACGCCTCTGTTCCTGCTATGGAAATGACCAAGTGGTTCGACACCAACTAGTAAGTGAATGGTTAAATCTCTCAAATTTTTCTTTTTCTTTTTGTCAACACTATACCTGTGATATCGAAGTACTGACTAGTGTGGTTCATTTATAAATTCAGCCACTTCATCGTGCCTGAATTAGGCCCTGATGTGAAATTCTCCTATGCTTCTCACAAGGCTGTGACTGAATACAAAGAAGCTAAGTCGGTATGTTGTCCGCAAGACTCGTTGTATATTTATGCTACTTGACTAGCCAATGTTGTCTCGTCTGATCCCATATGGTCTTTGAACTTGGTGGCACTAAAATTTTATGGTTAGATAAAAAAAAATAAAAAAAAGATGCACGAGTTTTTCAATTTGTAATAGTGTATCCATGAACCTTTGACCACCCCCTTTTGTTATGAAAAAATGCCAACAGTGATATGACTAGTGTTTAGAGTCTTCAATACCTTACAATCTATCAACATAATGTTGCATTATGCCATGTATCTTTGTTATATAAATTAGTTAGATTTACAATCTATTTACTGGAGCCTGATCCATTTGATACTTCCTGTATGCAGCTTGGTGTAGATACAGTTCCAGTACTTATTGGCCCAGTCACATACTTGCTACTCTCTAAACCTGCCAAGGGCGTGGAGAAAACTTTCCCTCTTCTTTCTCTTCTTGACAAAATCCTTCCTATCTACAAGTAAGGAATGCTCAACTTTTCCAGTTTCATCAATGGTGTTATTCATTTTACTTTCCGGAGTTGACATTAAAATGTATGATATGCATATAGGGAAGTAATCGCTGAGTTGAAGGCAGCTGGGGCCTCATGGATTCAGTTTGACGAGCCCACCCTAGTGATGGATCTCGACTCTCAACAACTGGAAGCATTCACTAAGGCCTATGTTGAACTTGAATCATCCCTTTCTGGCCTTAATGTCCTGGTTGAAACCTACTTTGCTGATGTCCCTGCTCATGCTTTCAAAACCCTTACTGCCCTGAAGGGAGTCACTGCCTTTGGTTTTGACCTGATTCGTGGAACCAAGACTCTTGATTTAATAAAGGGCGGACTCCCTTCTGGAAAGTACCTGTTTGCCGGAGTGGTTGACGGAAGGAACATTTGGGCTAATGATCTAGATGCATCTCTCATTACCCTGAAATCTCTGGAAGGAATTGTGGGAAATGGTATGTAGCCCAAAGTGGTATCATTAGTTTAGAATTTTGCTTCTACAGAGAGTCATTTTTCCTCTGTTTTGTGATGCAGACAAGCTTGTTGTCTCCACCTCCTGCTCGCTTCTCCACACTGCTGTTGATCTAGTTAACGAGACTAAGCTGGACACAGAAATCAAATCATGGCTAGCATTTGCTGCCCAAAAAGTTGTTGAAGTAAATGCTTTGGCAAAGGCACTGGCTGGTCACAAGGATGAGGTACATATCATTTCAGAGTCTATATTAAATTTGCAGGAGGGAGGCATTTTGATAACTGCACTTGACTGTTGCTCTTTACCTTTCAGGCATTCTTCTCCGCTAATGCTGCTGCTCAGGCTTCTCGCAAAAACTCTCCAAGGGTCACCAATGAAGCTGTTCAGAAGGCTGTAAGTGATTATTTTTCATGGTTATTCCTTAAAATTTTGCATTTGCTGCCGATATGTCCTGTCTTACCGATCAAACTACTTACGGTTACCCAGGCTGCAGCTTTGAGGGGTTCTGACCACCGTCGTGCTACCAATGTTAGTGCTAGACTTGATGCTCAACAAAAGAAGCTTAACCTTCCAATTCTCCCAACCACCACTATTGGTTCATTCCCTCAGACCATAGAACTCAGAAGAGTTCGCCGTGAATACAAGGCCAAGAAGTGAGTGGTTTCTACCTGCGTTTCACTGTGTAGTTGATATGTTCTTTTATATCATTGTTTCTGAAAATATGATTCTATCTTTCAGGATCTCCGAGGAGGAGTATGTTAAGGCCATCAAAGGGGAAATCAGCAAAGTTGTCAAGCTTCAGGAAGAGCTTGACATTGATGTTCTGGTTCATGGAGAGCCAGAGGTAAGCAAAATGGAGTGCTTGTCCACAAAACTAATAAACACAGATCTCTTACTGTTTATCAAATCTATAATGGTTACTTTATTTATCCTTAATGGCCAATCTTAACATCATATATAACCTAATATCTTTACCTTTTTGGATTTCTACATTTTAGAGGAACGACATGGTTGAGTACTTTGGAGAGCAGTTGTCTGGTTTTGCCTTCACTTCTAATGGCTGGGTGCAATCTTATGGATCTCGCTGTGTGAAGCCACCAATCATCTATGGTGATGTGAGTCGGCCCAACCCAATGACTGTCTTCTGGTCCACTGCTGCCCAGAGCATGACCAAGCGCCCAATGAAGGGAATGCTTACTGGCCCTGTTACCATTCTCAACTGGTCTTTTGTCCGAAATGACCAACCAAGGTATATAGGAACTACTCGGTTCCTTTTTTGTCTATCTCCCCTAGTTCTTTTTGGGGAGAAATTAAATGGAACACCTTGGTCTGTCTTTCTCATGATTCAGAAGAAAATCAACTTGACATATTCTTGGTTTGCAGATTCGAAACTTGCTATCAGATTGCTTTGGCCATAAAGGATGAAGTGGAGGATCTTGAGAAGGCAGGCATTACTGTTATTCAAATTGACGAGGCGGCATTGAGAGAGGGGCTTCCTCTTAGGAAGGCCGAGCATGCTTTTTACTTGGACTGGGCTGTTCACTCTTTCAGAATTACCAACGTTGGAGTACAGGACACCACCCAGGTGATTTCCTCGTGTCCTTTCACTTCCATTACCTATGATTAGAACTTTTGGTTTCTTTAATTAGGCAGCCATGTTGGGTTATTAATGATATCATTTTTTGGTAACCATCAGATCCAC
The DNA here is from genome assembly GCA_019395295.1 of Osmanthus fragrans. Taxonomy (NCBI): domain Eukaryota; kingdom Viridiplantae; phylum Streptophyta; class Magnoliopsida; order Lamiales; family Oleaceae; genus Osmanthus; species Osmanthus fragrans. The sequence continues at coordinate 992,104 of CM033358.1, forward strand.
ACCCACATGTGCTACTCAAATTTCAATGATATCATCCACTCTATCATCGACATGGATGCTGATGTCATCACCATCGAGAACTCTCGCTCTGATGAGAAGCTCCTTTCAGTCTTCCGTGAGGGAGTGAAGTACGGTGCTGGAATCGGACCTGGTGTATACGATATCCACTCCCCAAGAATTCCGTCAACTGAAGAAATCGCTGACAGAATTAACAAGATGCTTGCTGTGCTCGAAACCAACATCTTGTGGGTCAACCCCGACTGTGGTCTTAAGACTCGCAAGTATGCTGAAGTGAAGCCAGCACTGCAAAACATGGTTGCTGCTGCCAAGCTCCTCCGCACTGAGCTTGCCAGTGCCAAATGACTGGTTAATGGCTCATCAGCAGTCTGAAATCTTGATCCATTTATTGTTTTCTTACACTTCAAGGAAATATTTCTAATGTTTCAATAATTGCGGTTCATGATAAAGTTAAGTAGGTGTAGTCTAGCCAATGGCTCTCTTTTTCATTTTTCTTTTTTTGGCGTTTTTTGGTGTTAATTTTTTTTTTTTTTCGTTTCAAATATATTCTGTACGTCCAGCGACATGGCCATCAATTTAGTAATGATTAATGTACCTCAATGAATGAAAATTGAAGAAATTCTTCAGATTGTGCAAACACGTGCTTGTTTAGTAATGATTTTAAGTTTTTATAAGCTATGGATTCTACGAGGTGTGTGGATAATAAGTAGGTAAAAGTTGTGGGAGCAATGGATGTGTGGATAGAAAAAATAGCTTAAAGCCTCTTATAAACACTACTAAACTTTGTCAAGCATATGTTTATCCTTTTTTGGGCCGGCTATTCTGAAAACTTGGACATCACTGGACCTGGATCTACGTGGGCCACGATTTCTTACAGCAATAAACCATAAATCGAGAAAGTTTGCTAATAAGTCCTGTTTGATAACTATTATTTGAAAATTTTGTTTTTTACATATTCATTTAGTCATTTTCAATCAAATATTTACACAAAAAATATTTTGCCCTTAATTCTTTTTTTTTTCCCCCTACTTTTTAACATACATTTTCTTAAAATTCACTATTCAAAACAATTCTTTTTAAAAAATATTGATTGTCAAACCGGGATTAAATTTCAATGAAATCCTTTAATATTTAGGCATCGTCAATTACTTATGGATTTATTAGGATTTAATTAATAAAATGAATTCAAAATATTTGGATGAATTTTAAGCTTAAAAACGTACATAATAAACTTTTTTTAATTTTTTTTTAAAATCATTTTAATGAGATTTTTGTGGATTTCAAATTCACGAAATTCATTAAAATTTTATAATCTTTTAAAAATTCATTAAAATTTTATTTAAGGACACCCTCGTATATTGTCCATCCTCATGCAATATTCTAATCAATCAATGTTGATCGTAACACTCTTGATAAAAATATATATCTAAAAATCTTCCTATTTTTTCCATTAGAATATAAATAGAATTTGATCAAAAACATATGGTTATTAAGTTTTAGTTTGGTAAAAATTATTTAAACTCATATTTCTCCAAATTCATTTTTAATCAAACATTTTTTCAATAAAATAATTTTATATACGACTCATAACTTTGTAACTGCACAATCTCCAAAAAAATAATCTTTTACAAAATCCTTTCTCGGAAATTTTATATCAAAAAGATCGTAAGAACATCTCGACTTGACTCTATTATAAATACGTAGAAAATTTTTTATACTCTCCAACTAAATGTTACTCTCTATTTTACATTTTTTAATAAACATTTATTGTTTTTTTATATTTTATTTAGCCATGTTTGATAGAAATTATAATCTAAATTTTGATTAAAATCAAAATTAATAATTTATTTTAATCACATGTTTAATATAATTTTCAACTTCAACCACATATTATTTTAATCCTCGCTAAACAAACATGAATTTAATATATTTTGTAAATATTAATGGTCAATCAATTCACTTCAAGTATTATTCCACCTCACCACATGCTAGATTTCAAATTCAGAGGTTGGATTCGCAGCTTACTGTACTTGAATATGGCTTTATTCAAATAAATTCATTTCCTAACCTAAAAGTCACCTAAATTCTTCAATTCAACTTCTTGTTTCTTGTGAAAATGTACAAATGCAAACTGCAAGAATTGTGCCAGAAGAGGGGTTGGAGTTTGCCGGAGTATACGACGGCGAGAGATGGCCCAGACCATATCCCTCGATTCAAAGGTGCTGTGAACGTTAATGGGCAACCTTTCGAGACTCCGAATCAGTGCAAGTCTTCCAAAGAGGCTCAAAATCTAGTGGCACAAATTGCTTACGACCACTTTATTGCCCAACCCTCTCAGTCCGGTCGACAGTGCCTTCAGCCATCCTCTTCTAGCTCTGTCGCCCATCAAGCTGTTGTTCCAAATCCGCCATGGGAGAAACCTTCAATAGCTGCTACAGTTCCTGTGGTTGTGCCAAGTGCTGCCCTTCCTGTTTCGGAAGCTCCTCCTGTAGCAGTAGCTCCAGTTCTCCATATTTCGGTTCCTGAACTTCCGCCAGATTTTGTAATTCCGCCACCCCCCATGCCACCTGCTAGTAAGTTCTGTCTATTCAGTTTAAAGTTATATAATTTATGCCTATGCATTGTTTGCGTGGGGATATATGAATCAGATTTCTTTAAGTTTTTTTTTTTTTTTCCTGAGAAATGTAATTAGTAGTATTTTGATCCGAAGTCTTCTGAACCGTCGATGATCCTGGTGAATATTGATATTGGCATTAGCTTTTCTCCAAGTAGCCCGAATTATTGACTCTTGGTGAAAATTGAATAGATCTTAGCGTGAAAGTTGGGTAGTTTTGATAATTGCTTTAAAAAGCGCCTGAGGTTTACCCTTTGAGGCTCACCTCTTGTAAGGCTTATGTCATGTGCTTGTAGCTTACGCCTTGAGTGCCATTTGCAAGGTTTGTGCCTCGACTTACTTAGGTACAGGCCTCGAGGTATGAGCCTCTCGCTCATTTATCTTTTGTTTTGGGGTCTTTTATTTTTTGCCACAGTTTTGAGTTGGATTTTTTTTTAGCCTAGAACATTTTAGGGGGTTTTGTGGGCTGCTTTTAACACAACCCAACCCCAGAAACTTTAAAACAATAGCAAAAGTGAGCAGAAAGCAAGTGTACCAACCTCCTACAACTAAGTTATAAACTCTCTCCCTAGTGATTATATGGAAGACTTACAGGATTTTTCTACTTCTAGTAATCAGCAGTACAAGTTTGTTACCTGATTACTATTTAATCTATCTTATTTTTCTTTGCAAGTTAGACTTTTAATTTGGGTAAATTGTTTAATCGTGGATTTTCAAGATGGTTTATAGTTTATCATGAGCATATTTTTGTAGTTATATATTTTTTGGAATTCTTTTATTGGTCTGTGTGGAGGTTTTCGCCTCAAAATGCTTGGAGGTTACTTATGCCATGGTCCTTGTTTGAGCATTTATAAACATTAGTCAGTAAGAACTTCTCCATGACCTCATGAGTATTTGTACTTCGTGCAAGGATTTGTTTTCGGGGCATAATTTGCATTTTCTTTAGGTGCATTATCTTAGCATGATAGAAGGAGATCATGGGGACTCGCGGCAGTGCATACCCTTGGCCTCCTTTTCCTCAGCCCCTGTTTGCAAGCTTTTCAGTTTAAACTGGATGTGGGATCTTCAGTTTTCTCACGCGTTGAAGTTAAATCCTTGATTATTAATCAAAGTTTCTATTCTACCTAGAGAAACATTTATCCCCTGTTTGATAACCATTAAAACAACTCTTTTTTTCTCAAATTCATTTTCGACCACATATTCTTACTATAAAATATTCTACACGTAAATCAAAAACTTTTTCCTATTTTTTAACCACACATTCTCCAAAAAAAAATCACCATCTTTAGAAGTAACACTAAAAATAAAAAGAAATAAAAAAGTGAAAAGGGTTTGTATAATTTTTTAATTCAAGTGCTGAGAAGTGAGCTTGTTTTTTTATAATTCTTAAACTAAATTCTGAAGCAAATTGCTGAATAGCGTGCTCTGCCCCATATTTATATTATTCGTGTGATCATAATTTGAATTTGCTTTAATAGTGTTGCACTCATGTTTGATCACAACTCTAATAATCAGTTTTTGCTTTTGTTACTATGTTTTTTGGTAGCTATTCATTTATAAGCATTACTGTTTCGGTAGGAAAAACAATAGATAAATAAATAAATAATATATATATATATATATATATATATATATTTATGACATTTCACATTAGGATTTGGAAATTTCATATAATATAGAATATTGAAACTCTTACATTGTTTGTGCAGGATTTCTTACAGCGAAAACTAAGTTGGATGTCCAACCTGCTAATAAAGAGATAAAGCAGTCGAACTATGAAGATAATGCTCAGATTTCTACAACTAATTTGGATATCCAACCCGCCAACAGAGAGATAATGCAAATGCAGATGAACTATCAAGATAATGCACAGATTTCTATGGTTAATAGTAATACAAGTCTGACGCTTTCCAATGATAAGATTTCTAAGGGTTAGAAAAAATAATTTTTTCCTTATTTTATTTGGATAACTCTTTATTTAAAATCGCATAACTGTCAAATTTCTGGATTTGCTTAACTAAATGTTTTGTTATGTGAGCAACATCTGAGTTCTTTTGGTGAAAAATTTATGGTTGACATTTCAATATGTATACTGGGCCATTATACGTGTTAGATGACATGGAATAACAACTTTATGACAAACTATTAAGGTTTGGTGTTCATATTGGATAATGGAGATGATAAGTAAAGTTTAAGAAGCAAGAAACAAGATGACCTTTATAAAGCTCAGGCATAAACAAATGCCAAATTTTGTTATAGATACATTTGATGCCAAAATGAACCAAGAAATGAGAAGGTCCATAACTCATTCTTAATTAAAAAATCACTGTGCAAATTATTTAAATGATTAAAGCGACAATACCAAGTCATGCTTAAACAATAATGGACAAGCTGGATATTAAATGGTACAATGAAGTCTTAGAGAGTAAACAAAAAATGTTGCATAAATGGAGGAACTGTGTTATATGCCTATTTATAAGAACAATGGAGATATTCTAGATTGTACAAATTCAAAGCTATTAAGCTCATGACTCATGAGCCATGCTATGAAATTATTAGTGTGATGATTGATTACAGATAAAGGTGTAATTAAAAGGTATTAAAGAATAAATTTGGCTTTAAATGGGAAAGATCTACAATGGAAGCTAGTTTCATGTTTAGGAGATTGATGGAGAAGTATAGCAGAATGAAACTGCATATAATTTTTACGGATTGGAAAAATGTTTTATGATAGGGTGTCTAGGGATGGTCTATGGTGGGTGTCACAAAGAAGGAAATTGTAATAGATGATCTATGTTCTTAAATCCATGCATGACAGAGCAGGTACAAGAATGAGATATAGTGGTGGTAGTAGTAGAAAATTTCCTATCACCATAGATTCATGTCAAGGTTCTGCTTTAAATCCTTATCTCTTCAATTTAGTCATGAGCAATGTTACATTTTAATAAGAGGTTCTTTGATCTATGTTTGCCAATGGCATAGTTTTAGTTGATGAGACTAACAAGGGGTTATATCATAAGCTAGAACTTTGGAGCAATAATTTGGAATCCAAAGGGAAAAATTAAAGTATAACCAAGATACAGGACATGCAATGTGATTTTAGTAATTCTCTTGGCTATAATTTATGTTTCCGATCACTATAAGTCATAATCTTATAAATGACTATAGTAATCGTTTTCTCGATTATTATCGCCTTCTATTCTTCTTTATGTTATAGTTGTGTTGCACATATATGCTGATTTCTTTATGTTACAGATGTGTTGCACATATATAAAAACCGGTTGCAACAATATGCTCAAAAGAGAAGTCTTAGTTTGCCTGTGTATACTTGTGAATTCGATGGCCCTTCTCACGCTTGCCGTTATAAGTCAAGTGTCTCTTTTGATGGAAAAATATATGAAGCACCGGCATTTTTTCCCACAATAAAAGATGCTGAACATGCAGCAGCCAAAGTTGCTTGTCAAGCATTGTCTATTGTTGAGATTCAGGAGGCCAGTATTCAAACCAATTAAGTCTGATATTGTTATGATTATTGCTTTTTCGTTGTTGTGTACATTTATGCATTTTAATTTTAATTACCTCAGGATAAAAGTTTGTACAAAAATCTTCTACAAGCACTGGCCCAAAAAAGAGGTCTTAAGTATCCGATATATGAGACGTCCCCAGCAGGTCCTCCTCACAAGCCTGTATTTGTGTCAATTGTGGAGGTAGGAAGTGACACTTTCCGAGGAACTGAAGCCAAAACTAAAAAGCAGGCAGAGATGAATGCTGCTGAAGTGGCTTACATTGCTCTTACTAAGAGTAAGAAACTAATCATTTATTGGGTTTGAGTTCGTTCTAGTCTCTCAAAACAACTGCTTCAATTACACCTTTTTTTTTTCTTATGTATAACAATATGATTGACTACCTTGCGTGAGTGATGTGATGAAAAAAGCTTCTAGCTGATAGCAAAGATATAGACATATAGTTGACTAATATATGTACACACTTAGTAAACTGGGAAAATAGAAAAAAACTTTAAAATCCATGTTAACAAATGTGAACTCAATGTATAGTTCAGTAACACACTGAAAAAAATTCTTTTTGGGAGTGTTTGCGTTCTTTAAGTAGACTCCCTGAAATTTTGTTGGACTTTCTTGTTTTTACGACAAGTGTCCTGAAAAATATACTTTTACTATCTTCTTTTTTCTGCAATTTAAGAATTTTCCTTCGTTTCACTCAATTTTATACCCGTAATTTTTGTGTTGCACTGAATCTCATTTTGTCTATTTGTTCTGGGATCACATTTCTGTGAACTGGTTATTTGTGCCTTTGGCCTTAGCATACCTATAGTTTTTCCCACCTTGTCAGTCAGCTAGCTATTGCATGCTTCCCATCTAGACATTGAGGAACCCAATATTTATCTTTGTATAAATTCAATGTGCAAAATATTGATACATGTAAACCTGTTGAGAGGGAAGACTAAACAATAAAGGTGATAAGTAAATAAGTTTTACTCAATATGATCCCTTAGCTAATGTGCTTTATAACTTGGTGTTTTGGGATATGTTGACATGGATAAAGATGTAAAGATTTTGTATTCTTGGTTAGTTAAATGGTCAGAAATTGATATAGAACATCTCTGTTAATTAAAAGTATTTTCTGTTATAACTTCTTGTCTAACTTCCCAAAAAAGTTCATGTTGAATATACTGTACCCTATTAATCACATATTCTTTGCCACCTTTTATGTTAACATGTTGTCTTTTATGATTCTTAGCTAAGAAGTTGAAAATCAGGAGTGGAAAGAAAATATTATGCAGTGCTACAATCTTTTTAACAGAAACTTTCCTGAATTGAAATCGTTGAATTAGAAAGGCATATTACAACAGGTACGACTTCCTGGTTAACTGTTGCATATTGAGGGTGGCAACAATACAATTTTCCGGAAAACCTTTTTTGGGAGTGGAGTTGATTTTCAATATGGAGAAACATTTATTTATTTATTTTGTTTGGGGGGAGGGGTGGCACTCTTCCCCTAATAAATTGCTCCTGCTTAGGTATTCATAGTGTGTATAATGAAGGTTTGAATTAGTGAACTATCTTAGAAATTTGCAGCTCAGAAGTGTGTGCTTATGCGTCACATTTGAGTGCCAGAGCATGGTAGAAGAATGTGCATGACACATGAAAACACATGCCTTGACAAGGAGTTTCTGCTGGTCATATTGTTGAAATTAATTATGGTTACTGGTATTGGATTTTTTTTTAATACTGATATTGGTTAGAGAATGTGCACAATACATTAAGAAACTTATGTTGGTAAGTTGACTATGAGCTTATTGGTTATGAATGATAAATGTAGTTACTAATTATTGTTTCTCAGATTGAATCCGTTAAAGCATGCGCATATATGTTTTGAATCGTATGTATAGGTTTCATTTGTTACCCTTCCTATTTCACAATGAAGTTTCTTAAAGCCAAGTGATATTAATTTGTTTTGCAAATACAATGGTGATATCATGTGCCTACTTCATAGATATTTAGTGTTTGAACTGGACTTTGAACACGTTGATTATGAATAATATATTTAGAGTTGGGAACTCTAATAGTTGATATTCAATTATTTAACAGTTTCTAATACAACTACAAACTAAGCTTTATTTTGAATAGATTCTGGGTTGTCTACATGAATTATTTTTCATCATTTTGTTTTATTTGCTATCTTTATTGGGAGAATTGAAGCAACTAAATCCTTAATAACTAACACAGCCAAATTAGTTTTGGTCTATCCTCCCCTCTTCCAACTTGCTCTACCGAAATCCGATAACTCTAATCAACAAGGGCCTTTTCAAGTCGAAGCAAAACATAACCTAATCATTCAAGTCTTCATTGCATGGAACAGCGTAGTCGGAGAGGGAGAACCAATAGAGAACTAGGAATCAAATATTTGAAGGAGGTTTTTCGGTTCTTCAACGATCCGCCATCAGTAAATCAATGCTTAGAGCTAAGTGGTAGCATCCAAGTCCAGTTCTTTCTTGGTTGGAAGGAGCTAGAGGAGCCGATGCGACTGGAACCATCTTCTGAAGAAGGGAATCACACCTTTGAAAAGTAGACAAGGATACAACTTTTTAGAAGAGCCAAAGAAATGGACTTCAGTCTTGTTCTCCAAGGCTCTGAGCCTGTACATTGGAAGCCTTATTAAAAAAGGAGTACGACTTCATGATCACAAGTCGAACCCACACTCAGTCAGACAAAGCTAGCTCCTTAGTCTATCTTTCCTAGATCGACCTTTATTTTATTATTTGGCTTGAGCTTGTATTGTTGACTTTCTCTTCATGATCTGGCCTTCAAAAAATTCCAATGATGTTTGTCAAACACTTTTTAATCGAAAAATGGAATTTGTATTAGATACAGCTCGAACATTGTAAGACATGGAGCACGTAGTTGCTTTCCATTGATAAATGGATTTCTTATCTCATGTCTACTTTTCGTGCTTTCTTTTATTTTTATTCAATTCGTGCTCAAGAATGCCTCTGTTCTCTACTAACAGCTCAAGTCAATAAGTGATGTAGGCCCCTTCCTACTGAAGCTCAAGCATTTACTTTTCTCGACTCATTCAGCATTTTTTAACTCTTCTAGATCTCATTAATTAATTTTGTCAACCATATAATACCCCCTCCGCCCAAGCATTTCCATACTTTGATAGGAATTCCATCCCAGTCAATTGCATTTTTTATCTGCATCCTCTTCTTTGCTTCATTCACTTCTGAAACTTGAATTCTTCTAGTGTAATTAACATTCCTAGGTCCCCAATATCCACACACTGTCTTTTCATTAAAAGGCTTGTCAATGTAATTCCTCCACTTTCTGTGGATTGCCTGGGAATCTGTTTTGGGTCCTTAAATTTACGGATCCAAAGCTGGTGCATGGCCTTAATTCAATCTATTAATGCATGTAATATGTGACTATAATCTGCCAAAAAGTTGCATGAATTAATTAAATACGTAAATAAGATTCAGTTTTGAGGGAGCTTGCATATATCTGCATTGTTTACTTGTCTATTTTAATGTATTCACACACGCACTCGTAATTATTTAATTTTTCTTTTCTTTTGATAGTATCTTTATTATCTCCAATTTCTAAGGAGTTTACATCCTTCTTTCTATCAATTCCTGTCCTGGTCTTTCTGAAAACTTATTATGTTTACATAGAGCTTTTATTTCATGTGCAGTCTCCCTCATGCCTTTCTTTTAATTGGTTCTTTATATGTAGAAATGTTACCTGTATCATGGCTTAATGTTGATGCATTAGCCTAATAATAAACAGATCTGATGTTCAATATTTATATTTAGATTTCTGTTTTATTTTTGTGGGTGTGGTCAACAAAACATCTACTGTCTTTTCTCAGGTTCTCCGGAGAAGGGAGTCTTGGAGTTCTCATCCAGCATGGGATCAAATGCTGCTAATGATTTGAAAGTGAATATGCAGCCTACCTCCGGACTCAAAGATGAAAATGATGCAGAAAATGAAGGTGATAAACAAAGCCCCGCTACTATTAATATACTCTTCCATATTGTGCTCTTTCTAATGCAAGTGTCTATAGGGACGCAGATCTAGACTGCTCAAGCAAAATGGAAACAGAGGCTATAGTTAATTAATTTTATTTGCATTACAGTATAGTGTTTCAGACATAGAAATGTTCTCCATGGATAAATATTTTGCATTTCTTACCAGTGCATGGATATATATGTTCTTGACAAGGGACTTGGGTAACCAATTTGCTGAAAAAAGGCGAGAACTAGAATAAGATAAAGTCAGTTCTAAGATAGACGAGTTTGGGAGGCTGTATGAGCATATAAATAAAACACTATGGGCACGTTTGATACACTATATAGGATTAGACGGGATAGGATTGGGGAGGATAAGATTATGGAGGATAGGATTAAGGTGGATTATTCTAATGCAGAATTTGTTGATATTATTAGAATAACGTACAAGTACTGAAAAATTTAAAAAGTAATAAAATATTTTTTATTTATAAGTAGTTTTTCTTACTTGTACGTAAATTTACTCATGCAAGTAATTTTTATTTATAACTAAATTTTTGACTTATAAGTTATAAGCTTATAAGGGAATTTATAACTCATATAAGTAAATATTTTATTATATGCAAGTTTTTTATTTATAAGTGAATTTTTAACTTATATCTAAAAATATACTTATAAGTGACTTTTTAAACTAGATGTATACTTTTTACTTATAAGTGAATGTTATTAAAAATTTACTGATATGTAAATAAATTTTGCTTTTTTTTTTTTTTTTTTTACAACTTACTTATTTTATGTGAAGAAATTTTATCATGTTATTGTGTATTACCATGTGAGCATGAGGACTGGGGTGGGGTCGGGTAGGGGTAGAGGATTACAATTCCTAACAGTAGCATGTAAGGGTCTCATATATTTCTCCGCTTCTTGTACAAGATCCCGTGTGAAATTTCTTTGATCTGCTAAAGATTCTCAACTTTTATGTCCTGTATCAAGCTGTTTTCCTTGCATACCTATCTGGTGATGTACGTTTGCATGTTCAATTGTTCATTTCATTAGTTATTTAGCTTTTTACCTCTCATTTTAGACAATTTATCAATAACTTCAGTTTTTCTTAATCTCCAGAAGGCAACATAAATGCTAAAAGACGAAAGACTTCATCTGAGAATGTGAATGCTGATATGACAGGTTCCTCGACTCATAATTCCTCACTTCACGGGAAGCAGTTGGTTGAAGGCACTGAATCTGTTACTAAGCAGTCAGTTGAAGGCACGCTACCATCTCATAGGAAGACTGTGGTTTTTCCGCGCAGCACAAACATGCCAATTCCTGACGGTGCCACTGTGATGTCCGTTAGTGATGATCAATGGGTCGCGTATAAATTGGGATGAATCAGTAACTAAACGTGTCTACATCTGGTTCTGCCTAGTCTAAAACTATGTTTTCTTGTTTTCTTCTAGGATTGTATGTGTTTTGCCTGTTTGTTACTTATTAGCTGGATTACAGATAATGTATGCTAATGTTCTATTTATTCCTAGTTAATGCATCTTCATATGCAGATTTTGTTGACAACCGCTTGGGTTGTCCTAATCCAATATTCAAGGGTTGTCCTAATCCAATATGAATATTAGCTGATTATAATCGAAAAATATGGTATGGTAACAATTTATGTTACTCTCAAATTTAAGACCCTTCAATCTTGTTAACAATTTGAACTGCTTGAAAGAGTTTAACAAAGACATTTACAGGAACATGTAATGAACTGATATCCACTGTCATTTCTGCAGAAAATTTTCAAGAACCTCTAATGTGAGCTTTTCGTATTCTGGCCATGTAGGCAACGCCTTATCAGCACCATCTTGGTTCTGCTAAATGCTTCCATCAATCTGTAAGACTAATAATAACTATACGAGGATTTAGGGTCAATTGTCAGAAAGGTAACTGCCTTGATAAACGAGTGAACGGTTGCCTCTGAGAATAGGTTTATCAAGATCAACTGGAGAACTTTTCCCTGAAATGCTTGAATTAGAAATTTCAGACGGCAAACAAGGTGGTGAAGTAAACAAAATGATGAAAGTATTTTATACAAGTAGATACAAATAATGATAGCAAGTCAAATTTCAAGTGTCTAGCTAATGAGACAAAAGATTCATCATCAGAGTACTTAAAAGAAGTCGAGTTTGCTTACATCTACGATGTATACTATTGTTCCCATAGTAAGGAGCTTGTTCCCTCGTTTGCAAACAAATTTGGAAAACAAGATAATTGACAGAAAAACCGTAGATTTTATTGCATTAAATGAGAGTTACGGGAAGACTACTTATCTTGTATGTACTTTGGAGTTTGGACTTCCAAAAATATAAAAATTCTAGATGATCACGCAACGAATTTATTTGACAAGTTAGGGCCCGTTTGGTAGAGCTTTCACTTCTTGTAGAAGTGTTTATTAGGAAGCTACATTATGCAAGCTTTCTCTAAAAGCTATTATACTCGGACAACGTAATTTTAGAAAATTATCCAAATAGGTTCAAAAGCAGCTTCTTAGTTTCAAAAACAGTTTTTGACTTTTTAAAAGTCTTGTCAAACGGACCCTTAGTTTTTCCTTTTTCTTCTCTACATGTTTTTGGGGGTGCAGGTTCGGATGGGAATTGTCGAGTTGCATTCTGTATGGGCATTACAAGAACAAAATCTCCCTAAATTTCAAAAGGTCACTTTCTAAGCTCTATTGTTACTTTTCTCAGTTGATGATAATCATTTGATATAGAAAACAAGTTGTTGACAAAATTACCACCGGTGCTTTCGAGTGGTCGTGACAAAATTTTCGTTTTATAAGTAATCCAAAGTGTCCATCGGCAAGGGGCACAAGACACAAAATTCGAAAATAGAATGATGCTTATTCATCTCTAACAATAATAATTGGAAAGATTCTTTATTATTACTCAACACATGCATTATTTTTTATCGGGCCAATTTACTTTTGTGATGTCTTGGATCCATTGAAACGGTCATATCCTTAAATTCTCAAAGATGGATGTCGTTGAATGAATTTATGTGATAAGTGAATGTCTGGGAGTCAGATTGATAGAACTACTATTTATTGTACAAGTATCGATTATTGTAGGATAAATTTGATGTTGGAGAGCTATAGATGAAAAGAAGTGAAAACCTATCAAAAAAAAAAAAGGCTAAAGAATAATAATAATAAAAGCTCAAGGACTTAGTTGCAAATTTTCAAAACTTGATTATGACCAAGGATAGACAATTGAAGAGGACATTGATCAATTTTTTTTATGCAATTGAAAGTTGAAAGACTCGTGGAAAATACGAAAGGGGACCTGAGCTGAAAAGAAAAAAAAATTATGGATCAAAGTGAAACAAAACAAAAGTTAACACCTTGTGATCTCAAGATTCGTCTGTTGGTTTCCTGTAGGTAGTTTAGCAAAGCAATGCGATTGCATTGTTTATTCCATAAAAAAATATTCTATTTTCCTTTTCGACTCGAACTCTTTTTGAAATGCTATTCAAACTCATTTTTAACTTTTTTTACAGGCTAACTTTTGAGATAGAACAAGAGGAAGATACAAAAAATACATATTTTCTTCGTACAATTTGAAGATTATTGCTTGAATATGGGGCAAAGAAGAAGAAAGTGAAAGGAGATTAGTCAAGGAGAATTATGTCATTGTCTTTCACTATTGTTGGAACATATTAATAAAGGAGATAAAAAATGGTAGTGCTCTTTGTTAATCGAGTTTATAAACATTTTTTACTTTGTTCATTAACTTAGCCCCTATTTAATACACATTATTTTTTCATTTTCATTTTCAATCACACATTTTTCTATAAAATAATATTTTTCATCACATCAAAGACTTTTCCTTATTTTTCAACCACATATTTACCGTCACATCAACAAAAAAATGCATTGCATTAGCATTTAGATAATTCGAGGTTAATTAGTCATAAAACCAAATCAACCATATTGTGTTATTCAATTAGAATATATTATTTGTTGACCCAAAAAGATGTGGTCAACAAAATCCCGACCTTATCCCATCAACGTAGACATCACTTACATACGGAGCACCCCAATGAGGTCAAAGTCGCAGGTCGAGAAAAATGTCTGATGACCGTTTGCACTCCGACGATCAACTCAACGACTGAATAAAAGAAAATAGAGTGCAAGAGAGGGTGCAGAGTTTGGTTCAGGTTAAAAAACACACTTTCAAATTAAATGGATTCACATATACATATATATAGAAAATAGAAATGGGTCTCGTGAGTTAATGGGTTGGATCCAAGTTCCAAATCCGATATACAATTGTTCAATTAAATAAGACCCAATCAATAAATAATCGATATCACGTTGGTCCATGTGAGACCCTTTTCGTCATACGCATGCCATTTAATTTATGAATATAAGAATAGTCTCTCGAGACTGTGTCGTATATTTATATATGGATCGAATTTTGAAATATAAACTATGAATTAATTTATGAGTGTGACATTATTTAAAATCGAATTAGGTACTAGAACATTGTGAGAAGAAACTTTAGTCACATCTATTACTAGACTATGATATCGCATATTTGAAGGAGTTTGGCGACCAATATACTGTCAAGGGCAATATGTACATTTGCACCAACGACGAGCGACAGCAGCTGGAATCTTTAACTCCAATTACGACAAGCAAAGTAATAGTATCGATTAATTTTTAGTAATAAAACCGAAATTTAATTATAAAGCAAAATTGATTTTCTTGAATTTATGTACACAATCACACGAGTACAGAAGAGAGCGAAAATTGAATTCGCAGACAATGCAGGTAAATTTGTTAATACTTTTGATTTTCGATTTTTATCATTTTTTGATCTATTGAGGTGAATAATTATTGCTAAAATTGGTATGATTTGTTATCCAATTTTGGTAGACAAGAACCGTACAAGTACGGCGCGTATCAGATCTAGCAAGTGAGAGGGAAATTCACGAATTTTTCTCATTTTCTGGTGAAATTGAAAACATAGAGATCCGCAGGTACGCTGTTAATTTTCTTTTTCATTTAGTGTATTTATAGTTTATTGAAATCTGTGAAAGATATTAATAATATTGATTTTTGGATATTTGCAGAGAGCCAGGGCAGTCAAAGACTGCATTTGTGACTTTCAAAGATCCAAAAGCCCTCGAAATTGCTCTGTTGTTGTCGGTAATTTCCTGGGTTTTTTATTTGGTTTATTGTTAATAGTCCTTCATTTTTATAATAGTACTAATAAGTTTATCACTATCTGATTCTCTGAAAATCTAGTAATTTTTGTTTTTGTTAATGCTGAATGCATAAATAAAAATAATATTCCCCCCCAAATAGCGTGATACACGCCATACTCACACATTGAATTAGGAGTAATATGGCAGATAATAATAAATTGAGTCGCAAGACATTATTATTGTTGTAGAAGCTGCGCAGCGTATACACAAGCTTTTTAGAACGATGTTTAAAATCCAGAATGGGTTATAAATTCCGTATAGTAATGAATAACAATGGTGTAATTTCACACTTCGATTAAACAGCACATCGCCATAGTGCATTCCTACTTAAAGATCACTCTTTGAGTTATGGCATTGTAAATTTGAAATCTAACAATTATCATATGAAATCTTAAATCTTCATTTTGTTTATTGAAATGGAATGGGTAATGTTAGCATCTTGTATGGGTTAACATGTGAGGAGAATTGATTCTAGAGATTGAAAACACTACCATTTTTTTGAATTTGCAGGGAGCGACAATTGTCGACCAGATTGTTTCTATAGTGGCAGCAGAAAACTACGTACCACAATCTTTGGTTCAGGTAAACTACATTCATAAGTTTTTTCCACACTGTTAATTATATCTAACTCTGTGATGCTGTGTATTTAGGAAGTAAGGATTGTTGACAATGCCTCAAGCATGTCTCAGGAAAGTACTTCTCCAGTAGCTGAGGTAATAAAATATAATGAATAGGCCTTATGTCTCAAATAAGTATCAGCATGGGATATCTTTTAAGTGACAAATTTTAACTAGTTCCGATTCCATAGGCTCCTGCTGGTGGTAGAAATGATGGAAGTAGGAAGTAGGCAAAATATTCTTATATCCATACTTGTAATGGTTGACGGTGACAGATAATTAAGTTCATATATCTGTTTCAGAGTATTGATATCTGATTGAAGCAATTCTCTATATCTGATACCAGGGCAAAACGAGTCCAAATAATGGGAGCGTATATTAGTAAAGCGCAATATGTTGTCTCGAGTATGATTGCAAAAAGTTCAGCTATCAGACAAGATGCCATGAATAAAGCCAAAGCATTTGATGAGAAGCATAAGCTGACAGCCAATGCATCTGCTCGAGTGAATTCCTTTGACCGCAGAGTTGGGCTTACAGAAAAACTCAATGTTGGAATTACAGTGGTAAATGGTAAAGTTAAAACTGTGGATCAAAGATTTCGAGTGTCTGATAAAACTATGGCAGCTGTAATGGCAGCAGAGAGAAAATTAAATGACACTGGATCAGCTGTCAAATCTAGCAGGTTTGGTATTCTTCCTCGTGCCTGTAATTTGTCTTTATGCTTGTCTCTGTCTTTGACTAAGAAAGCAATTCCCTATTCATTATATTTTTGTTTTTCCATCACATCATACATATATTCGGACATGTACATGCTTATCGTGATTGCTTTTGATTTCAATTTAAACAAGCAAGTTTCAGACAAGAAATCTCTACATTTTTTGTCTTTCCTTTTCAACACGAGGACAAATTGCTGTCTATTAGATTTTTAGCTACACTGTAAAACTGTGAAGCAAGGATTTGTGGAACATTGACCGTTGACTTGTGTATGTCCCCCTAAAGTTGGCTGACAACTGGAGTGCATAATTTGTGTTTTGTGCAGTTAAAATATATGAAATTGACCATTTGGAATGATCAGGTACGTGACTTCTGGAGCAGCTTGGCTGAATGGTGCTTTCAATAAAGTATCAAATGCTGGACAGGTAGCTGGTACAAAAACTAAAAACAAGTGGAATTTGGCATTATCTAATTTGACTGCAAAGGTTCGTGTTGTAGCCCACTTTTTGTTCGGTTATTGTGAAGGTTGCTGTGGCAATAAAAGAAAGGAAATAATAACAGGACAGGAATTGTGGAAGATGCACAAAAGCTTTAGATTTATTGCACTGCTTAAACATAGCTTGGTTTCAATCCACTTTTATCAGTACATACATTGACCAAACTAAGTTAACCGTTGATTTTATGTTTGTTTGATCTGTTCACATTTTACAATTGCGGCCTATCATTCAGCCTTGAAAACTTTCTGCTGGCATGGCAACAAATTTGTTTCTTATTTTGAAAAGGAGAAAAAGAAAGATAAAGGGTTTGGTACTCAGATCATCTATTTTCCATTCAAGGGAACTCCTAATGTTAAAAGGCGCATATGTTTTGTCAGAACAAAGAAAGTATGTGATTACACTGTTGAACATTGTGATTTTCTTTTCAATGAACCATAAAACATGCTGTTTTCTTATTCATAAACCACAAAACATTTTACTTTCTAGCCAAGTCATCCCTTTCTTTCTCTTTGGTTGGTATTACTTCTCAGTTGCTGCCAAACTTCAATATTTTCGTCTGTTAGTTGCTCTAAAACTCAAAAAGTTATCCCATCATCATCCTAAATGTTTAATTTGCTTCTCTTGGATTTTATCTGCAAAAACATGTTCTTTATATCTCGAAGAACAAAAAAAACATTTCTTTTCATTTTTCAAAAACAACATTGTTACTAATGAACACTTTTACGGAAAAAAAATAAAAAATAAAAAAATTTGTTCTTTATGTTTTTCAAAGAAAAAAAAAATTTGTTACTAATGAATTTAATTAAGCTTTGTGACCTTAGCTGCCAATCTACCATAGACCATAGTCTCCATACCTGTCTGAAGTTCAAAAAGTTGTGTTCTGTGCATTTATTTTTAGTGCTAGTTACAAAGTTACCTTCTGCTTCTGTTGAATGTACCAATCCATTATTTCATTTCGTTTTTGCATGTGCAGGATCGTCCCATAGCTGCATAAAACCAGACGCTTGAAGCCACATAGGAATGCTTGTTCTTAGTCCAACAGTCTGAGAATGATTTATAATGGATTGGACAACGTGGTACAATTCTCTGTCAATAGACCCGCTAAAAAGTTGATTGTATTTAGACTGCGATTCATTCCATTATTTTGATTTGTTTGACTTTGCTTTCCAAGAATAGTCTTGTGTGTCTTGCTGCTCTGTAACCAGTTGGTGCAACATTTTGCAATAGAGAAAAATGAATCGTATTAGCATTGCATTCATCTTGCTGCAATTAACACTCCCAACTTGTGCAGTTATGGGGAACTTCACTGCTTCAAAAACATTATATTCTTTTGTTTCACTCAATTAATCCTACATACGGGAATGTCCTAAGTGGGTGTTTGGTATACAGAATAAGACTGTACTGATAGTACTATAGACCGCAATTATTCTAGCATCAGTTTTTTTTCTCAGTCGAATGTTGATTCTTTTGACATGTAAGACTTAGCCTCCGTTTGGATAAATTATAAATGATTTGTAAATGGAATATATGGTTAAAAAGTTGCAGATTCTTTCAAATGTGTGGATGAAATGAAGTTTTGACTTTATAAATCGTTTATAATTGCTTAGATCTTAAAACATAATGTTATCATCCTTTTAAGGTTGTGATTTGTAGGATTGATGTTTGTTAATTGTCGGGAATTATTCTATATTTCTTCTAATATATTATTCATTTCGGTTTTAAACTACCAAATGTGTGATTTGAAGTTGGACATAACAATCTCTATCAGCCTCTTTATTTGATTGTTGTAGAAGCCAAGGCTATGAAGGTCTGATCTGTCCATTTCATGTGCATCCAAATTATTTATTTTTGAGGTTTGCGTTAGTTTTGTATCATTAGTTGGCATTGAATTGTAACCTTTTCCAGGCTACGAAAAGGGTTTCTTTAATGTTCATTGTTTGTCAACTACGTTATGTTATATTAATGTTCCGTGTTTCACATTTCTTGGGTTTGACACAAGAAATTTGTATGACTTATGTTCCTTTATGGTTAAGATAAAAATCAGATTTTTAGTTGATTTTCATGAAAGTAAATGTGTGGTTGAAAAATTATGGATCCTTTAAAATATGTGATTAAAATTTATTGTTGACTTTGACTTAACTTTTAATCAACGTTTTTAGTTGAGCCAAATATGGACTATATCTCTATCACATTGAATTGAAGAAGCCCGTAGGAATAATAAAAATATAAAAGACGCCACGAAAAAAAAATGGAAAAACGATTTCAGTACTATATATATCTTGGGCATGATTGCAAAAGTAAAAGCAAAAATCATACCAAACGGGTTTTAGCTTCCTACAAAAAGCAGTGAAAGTAAAAAAAAAACTCCACCAAATGGCGGTTTACTATTGTTACAATATTTTGCATTAATTCATTAATTTGTGCCCTACTCTTTAACTTACTGGAAAAAAAAAATGCTTTTGTTTTCTAACAATGGCTGATTTGTTCGATACAAACCAATTCCTTGTCTTCCTTTTCCTCTAGATATATTGTTGTACACGACTATTGAAGTTTCATATAATAAATAGTTCGCATTTTAGAAAATATTATTAATATACACATTGTAAATTAGAAGCGACAGTACCATTTTATCGGGTGATAAATATTTTTAGATTGAAAACAGTTATTCTGAAATTTCGTTAATTTTATTGTTCAATGCCGCTTTTTTTTTTTTTTTTTTTTTTTCCTTTTAAAACCTAGGCTAAACTTACTCAAATTAGGATTTTGTACAATTTCAAACTGCTTTTTATATATCCATCTCACTCTAAGGTAGTGTTTGATTGCAAGGAATTTGGGTGGAAAAGGAAAATGTTTTCCTTTTTCATTCTTAAATTTGGTGTTTGATTGTATAACTTTTTCATATAATTCATTTTCACCCATTTTCTAAGTACAACCATTTGAAGCACATTTTCCATTTTTTTTATTTTCCTATGGGTGTGGTAGGAAAATGTTTTCCATCCTTTATATTTTTTTTTTATAGAAACATATTCTAAATCCAATGGTAAAATTTTTTATCCATTTAATTGACAATTTGCATGAAAAATAAAACCAAACGAACCAAAAAAAATTTCAATTTTTTTTTTAAATTTTTTGCAATCCAAACAAATTTTAATACAGATTGTGAAAAATTTTATCCCAAAAACTAACAATTTGCATGAAAAATAAAGTCAAACGGATTAGGTGGAAAATTATATCAATCAAACACCATTAATTACAATTCCCTCTAAAACAAATTCCATTCAATTCAATTTCATGCCATTCATTTTCTTTCCACCAATTTTCCACATTTGCAATCAAACAGACCCTAAATTCATCCCTATTAAATTTTAATTTTAAATACTATTTATATCCACGTCATATTCCAATCTTGTCCTTATTAAATTCATTCATTTAACTACTATATATCCAAATGAATTTTATATATTTATCCTATTTTAAATACATCTCTAACATTACAGATCAATATATTTCCTAAAATCATAAACACTTTTAAATCAGATGAATGAAAAAAGAAAAAAGTTGAACTAATTGAACATTGAACTTGTGTGGTGACGATTAAAATTAAATTTTTAATAGATTGTGATAGAAATTTTTGAAATGTGTGATTGAAGAGTTTTGGGACCCATGAAAGATGTGATTAATATTAATTGTTTGACTTTAATTTTGATTAAAATCATATTTTAATCGAAAAGAAACAGACTCATTATATAAATATATATTATTCACTCTGTCTATTGAAGATCTGAGTATTAGAATGTTTCAAACATGTACATATAATTTTCTCTAATCTATTAGAGTTCCAGTTAAATACAAATTCTAAAAGAATGTAAAAAAATTTATGGTAATTTAATGAAAATAAAAATAAATGGATGAATATAAAGTTATGTATTTTTATTTATGTCTATTTCAATAAATTTACATAGAATTTAAAATATAATAATTAAAAAAAAAAAGTGGATATAAATATAAAAAGTATGGATGTATATAGCGGTATCCTTATTTTAAGCTAAATTTTATCGATTTTAATTTAATTAAAAATTACTTAAAAAGAGAACATTTGTAAAGACATACAAATTATTAAGTCCTTATTTGATTCTCATTTTTTTCTATCTTCTTTTTAATTACACATTCTTTAATAAAATAATATTTATACGTAAATTCAAAAAAATTTCTTATTTTTTAATCACACATTCTCCATCAATCAACTATTTAAAATGCATTTTTTCTCCCAAAATGAGAATCAAACAGAACCTAAAATACAATTGTCAACATAAGAACAATTTTAAGATTCCACTTATATCATCGTGTCAGAAGGCAAAACGGAGAAGACAATGCCATTGGTCCCCCGCCTGACAGCCCCTCTAAAAGGGGAACGCCACTTGGCCCTAGTTTTTGGCTTTTTTGGCCCTGGACCTGAAGGATTTGGATCAATTCACAAGTACAAAATTAATTACAAAAAATTTTACAATCTTGTCAAATGGTCGCCCATTATTTGAGAGGGGCGGCTGGCACCACAGCAGCCCCTCCAATAGGTGACGACCACTTCATAAGTTTGTAAAATTTTGTACAAATAGAATCACCCTAAGGATTTTTGAATGAAGAAACACGCCCCCTATTTTAGGCCCTGGACCTTGAGGGTTTTTTTTATCGGTGAAATTGTGTCCGCTAACAATTGGAAAAATCTAAACAAATACCCCGGTTGACCACAGAAATGACCGCATGTGAGTGATGCGGATTTGTGTGAATAAAATAATATTTTCTCAGACTCACATATTGTCATCATGCGATCAACTGAGGAGTTTGTGTAGCAAGATTCCAACAATTTGACCCTCAAACCCATCTCCTTAGGGTGTCAATTTCGAGAAAATTTAAGGGCGTTTTCGTCCTTAAAAAATTCCAACTTCATCGACTTGTTCTAAACGATGCTGCAGCTGCCATGGGTTTCTTTTTGGGCATCTTTTCTCTTTCATCTTTCATCATTCATCATTTTTTCCCCCTAAAATTAATTATATAGTAACTAATCACCTATACATGCACATAGATACAGCCTAGTATTTATATTTAGAGAGAGAGAGGGAAGGAGCAGTTTTCCAAATTTGCAAGCTTTTTTCTTATTTTACATCATTGGCTTATCACTTATGCATTGATTCGTCTCAAATTGTTGATTTTCCTCCATACTTCCGAGGTGACTTTCTTATTCAGCTATGGGCTCTTTCTTATGTATACATTTTTTTTTTTTTTTGGCAGTATTTGGTTTTTGGAATTCTTTGGGTTTGTGTGCTTTTTAAGCTACCATTTTAGTTGGGGTAGGCTTCGGGTTGGTGTCTGTTTCAATGATTTCTAGGAATCTAATTGAAATGGCATTCTTGATTGCAATTCACACTTCGTTTATTAGTTATTACAATGGTTTTTTCTTTTCTTTTCTTTTCCTTTTTATTTATTTTATTAAAACACGGGTATGAACATCGGTTATGAACATTTGATTCTTAAAGATTCGATATTTTTGTTTAATTTTATCATGTAGAAGCTGAAAATGCTGAATTGTTCTTTAAGATTGTCATTCACGTCTACGATTTGTTAATCCAATTGAACCGGAGGTCAGAGATCATTTTTCTTTTATAAGCTTCGAAAGTGCACTGATAATCAAATCCAATTTGGTAGATTACTTTTAATCTTAATGTAGTTTGATATGTGGATATTCAAGTGCCTCCTTGTTTGTGTCAACTTGGTGACTGTAGTTGCATCAATTATTGGTTTGATTTCTATTTTCAACCAACTCTACTACTCTTTATGCCGTGGTAAACTAGAAAATGAAAAAAAAAAATACGTGATGATTTTCGTAATACAATCATGTTTCAGGAGAATTCCAAATTAAACATGATATTACTTATTTTGTGAATGCACTTTAGTACTTTTTGTGTTGCTCATTAAAAATATAACTTCATGTACTGACTGAAGGCTAAAAAATGCAGAAAACTTCTTTTGATTGTTCTTCAAGATCTTTGAAAGATCATCGTGCAGTTGTGAAGGCTGCCTACTTGTTATGTTATTTATTTAAGGTGAAAATGGATGCCGAATGCGCTGTCTGGATTGGCTAGTCTGCTAACTCTTTTAGATCATCCCCATATCCACTTCGATTTCTCAGCATTACCAGAAAACTCTTTCTCTTGAAATTATTTCTTATAACAGATTCACATGTAGCGCTGAGGAATAGTAGTGGCAGATATAGAATACAAGTTTAGAAACTAGACATTCACTCACATTCACTCACATAGTTTTGCCTCCATGTCAGAAGCAGAACGTGCACACTCCTAGAAGATGTGTATCAAGCAATAAAGATCTGTGGGTTGCTGTGCAAGAGGGGTCAGTGTCTGATGTAGACTCAACATTGGCATTGACGAAGAAAAATGGGGGAAGCATCAATGCAAGGAATTCATTTGGTCTCACACCTCTCCACATTGCAACCTGGAGAAATCACATACCTATTGTAAGAAGGCTGCTTGTGGCTGGTGTGGACCCGAATGCGAGGGTATGCAAAACCCTCTTATCCTTTTACTTTTCTACTCTTTCCATTTTGATATTTCCTTCATACCTAGTTGTTTGACGCTGTTTGTTATCAGATTGTGGAGTTTTCCTCCTCTATCCTTCAGGTGTTGTGCTTGTGATATCGTGTTGTACATAGGTTTCTATGTGCATAAATAAGAGTCTCCCACTTGATTGTTGAATTTGAATATTTTTCTGCCATTTATCATGACAACAATTCCTTGAACAAATCTTATTTTAGTTTAAGAATGTTGGAATTTGAAACATTCTATGAGTTGTCCTAACAGTGGAAAAGCTTTGTCTAGTACAAAGTTGAAGAGAGGCTTATGAGACACTACTTTGGTCTCTTAGCGGTCTCACTTTACATTAATACTGATTATGATTTAAACTATCAAATAACACAAAATTATCCTTTTTCCCAGCTTTATTAATATCCGCTCCCAGAAAATTCTGATGCTTCTTCCTTCTCTAATAGTCCCATTGGAAACTTCTGTTATAAAATGCTTTACTCCTCATTTTGTAACGAGGACTGAATATGTATTGTTAATTTCTGTCTTCCTATCTTTCTAACGGTACATGAAATATTATGAATGTCAATTGGATTAGTTGGAAATTTTCTTATATGATTCTGCTAATTACTTTTTATCTTTGGTTGGAATTTTGTTCGAGAAGGTTCTAAGAACAAGAAATAGAATCTGTCTTATTGTTTGTCTTTCCAATTTGCCAGTAATTGCTATGGTCACCAATTACTGCCTTGTGAACACAGTTTATATATTCAGGTTTATTCATGATGTATTAGGTAATGTGTGCCCATATTCCTAATAGTTTTTTATTGTGTTTTCTGTGCTGTTCCTGGATGATTTTGTTCACACTGTTATTTTTATTGTGAAACTGTGAAGAATTCAGCTCCCTCTTTTAGAGGAGATGACAAGTGCTTTAATTGTCTGTGATGCTTGAAAATCCTGTTCAGCTTTCTTAATGCAGAACATGTTCCATCATTTCTAAATATCAGTTGATTTTCATTTTCAGGATGGTGAATCAGGATGGAGCAGCCTTCACAGAGCAATACATTTTGGTCATCTTGCAGTTGCTTGTGTTCTCCTTCAGTCTGGTGCTTCTGTCACGCTGGAAGATTTGAAATCTAGAACACCGATTGATCTCCTCTCTGGGCCTGTTATGCAGGTTGTTGGGAAGGGAATGGGTAACCATTCAGGTATGGATTTGTGTTTAGTTTCTGTTTCCTACAGATAACTGAAGTAGTTGAGCTCAGCTTTCTAAACCATATTTTGTTTGTCAGTTGCCACTGAGGTCTTCAGCTGGGGGAGTGGTGTCAATTATCAACTTGGAACTGGGAATGCTCACATTCAGAAGTTACCATGCAAAGTTGATTCACTTCATGGTTCATTCATTAAATTGGTTTCTGCTGCAAAGTTCCACAGTGTGGCTGTTAGTGCATGCGGAGAAGTTTACACCTGGGGATTTGGAAGGGGTGGCCGTCTTGGGCATCCCGGCTTTGATATACATAGGTAAAGGAGCCACTTTAGCCATTTTCAGCCATTACTGGAAACAAAGATAGTTTAGCCTCGTTTAATGAAGAAAATCTCAGAATTTAGGAACTTGGAACCGACATTGACTTTGGCCTTGGCTTAATGATTGTGATTACGTTCCTTTCTTTTATTAAATCTTTTCAAAGTTGGCTTTCATCAACATGCTACTGATTGAACTTCTTAACTAAGTGTATTGGAGTCAATGGATTTGAATAATAAAAGGTTATATATTTCAGGTTTCATTTCGTCTGCTCCACCTTTTTGTCTCTCTTCTGTGGGTTTTTGGAGGGGAGTGTTGGATAAAAAATATGTCCATCTCTGAAGTGTCTCATTTCTATTAAATATATCATGAAGAATCAATGTCCAAAAAATGTGTTTTTCTTGCCCTGATCCGGTGTGTGGAAGGAGAAGATTGATCTACTTTTTAAAAATCTTAGAGTGGGTTACACAGTCAGTTTCACCATTTACATACAACATTTCCATCTGTTAAAGTAAAAAGCTTTAAGAAAATGGAGAATGCTTCAATTCGTTTTATTTGCATTACCTGGTACAATTTTTTGAATGATTCCATTTTTTCAGCGGTCAAGCTGCAGTCATCACTCCACGTCAAGTGACTTCAGGTTTAGGTGCGCGTCGTGTAAAGGCTGTTGCTGCAGCTAAACATCACACTGTTGTTGCAACAGAGGGTGGGGAGGTTTTTACATGGGGTTCTAATAGAGGTAAAATTGTATTGGTTTTATTTATTATATTGTTCATGTTAGCCTCTGCAGTTCACATTCTAAGGGTATTCTCTTGCTTGTTTCGTTCATCAGGCTGAATAGGAAATGGAGTAGTTCTACAAGTAGCCGCATTTTAGTTGTTTTTTCCTTATAGTTTGATTTGTATGTAGTGCAACATGGAATTGGTTAAATGGGAGAACCTTTCTTGCTACAGTTAATTGTGTATCCAATCTTTATGGTTTTTACTGAGTTGACTCTTTCTAACAATATGCTGTAGAGGGCCAACTTGGCTATACTTCTGTTGACACCCAGCCGACACCTCGAAGAGTAAGTTCCTTGAAGTCGAGAATAGTTGCTGTTGCTGCTGCAAACAAACACACTGCTGTAGTTTCAGAGGCAGGTGAAGTTTATACATGGGGTTGCATAAAGAGGGTCAGCTTGGTTATGGCACCTCTAACTCAGCATCAAACTACATCCCTAGAGTGGTTGAATACCTGAAGGGAAAAGTTCTAACTGGAGTTGCTGCAGCTAAGTACCACACTATTGTTCTAGGATCTGATGGAGAGGTATGTAAAAAACGATCAACTATTTCTATTGTAGTATTTAGTAACAAGGAAATTTTTCTATGCCATATGGTTATTGTTGTTCAACTCTGTCGTTTGGCAGGTGTTCACTTGGGGCCACCGGCTTGTTACACCAAGACGTGTGGTAATTGTGAGAAATATTAAAAAAATTGGGAATACTACACTAAAATTCCATCGCATGGAACGCCTTAATGTAGTTTCTGTAGCTGCTGGAATGTCACACAGCATGGCTCTTACAGATGATGGTGCATTATTCTTCTGGGTGTCCTCCGATCCTGATCTTCGATGTCGGCAGGTTTTATTTTATTTGACTATATGAAGTGTGGCTTTCATTTGTTGGAATGTCCATACTGAACATGTTAGTATGTTTTTTTTTAATATAGTTATATTCACTGTGTGGGAGGAATATTGTTAGCATATCTGCTGGGAAGTACTGGTGTAGTGCTGTTACTGTTACTGGTGATGTTTTTATGTGGGATGGAAAGAAAGCAAAAAATGAACCACCTGCTCTGACTCGGTTGCATGGAGTGAAGAAGGCAACTTCGGTTTCAGTTCGCGAGACACATCTGTTGATTGTTACTTCTCTCTATCATCCTGGCTTTCTTCCCAGTATAGTTGGTGGTACTCAGAAGCCAAAAGTCCAGGATGAATTAGATGAACTGCATGAAGGTTTTGCATTCAATGATTTGGAATCTGAGGAAGTGTCCTTCACTGTGGAAAAGGTTGAAATTAGGAATTGCACAGGACCAAGTTCAAGAAACTTTTCTGTGAACAGGACAGCTCCAAGTTTGAAAACCTTCTGTGAGAAAATGGCAGCAGAGCATTTGGTAGAGCCACGAAATGCTATACAACTGCTAGAAATTGCAGATACACTTGGAGCAGATGATCTCAGAAAATATTGTGAGGTATACATGCAACCCATCTCATATTGTTAGCTGCATTACCTTATACTTGTAAAATATGGAATAAAAAATTAAAAATTATGGACGTAATTCGTGTATCAGGTTTTTTGGATTCCTGTTGGACATGTTAAAAAATCTAGCTGCACTCATTCTTGTAATACTGGTATGTATTAAAATATGATACATGTGTAATGCGATGTTTTGGGGCAAGGTTTACAATTTATACAGACTCACACCCCCTCTGCATGATGTTCTCATTGCACACCTTCACATTACCATCAGTTGTGCTAAAATGGAAGGCCGTGACAATTGGTGAGTTGAAGACCCTGCAGGATTAGTAGCATGCCCATTGTCTTAGGGCACAAGCCATTTTTTAGAAACTTGTTGATCACTTGAGTCCACGATTTTCTTGGGTCTTTGCCTAATGCAGTTTTATTTTGACACGTATCATTAATTGCAGAAGACCTTGCTGCTAAGAGAAATAGCATTTCCTTCTTAGTGGTCATCATTATCATTCTTCTGTATTTATATAGGGTGCAATTTTACTTTTGGAAGCTAATATGATAGTAATCATGAATTTCTTTATACTAAAAGATGTGGGAAATTGCTGCAGGATATTGCCATCCGGAACCTTGATTAT
Organism: Osmanthus fragrans; assembly: GCA_019395295.1. Lineage (NCBI taxonomy): Eukaryota > Viridiplantae > Streptophyta > Magnoliopsida > Lamiales > Oleaceae > Osmanthus > Osmanthus fragrans. Next base: position 1,020,322 of record CM033358.1, read on the forward strand.
ATCCTTACATTCTCACAACAAGCTTTTGCCAGCACTTCATTGGATATTTTGGTGAGTCTCGAGAGACTTTTGGATACGAAGTCATCAGAACCATGGAGTTATCGTCAACTTCCAACCCCCACTGCTACATTTCCTGTCATTATTAATAGTGAAGATGAGGATAGTGAGAATGATTTACTTAGGACGCGTGACCACGGTACAAATAAATCAAGCTTTAAAAATGTAGTTCATAAATCAGAGAGCTTTCTACAACCCTATGATGTTGCAAAGGAGGACATTTCCAAACAAGTGCGAGCTTTGAGGAAAAAGTTACAACAGATTGAGTTGCTTGAAGATAAGATGTCCAAAGGACACCCCCTAGATGACCAGCAGGTTGCAAAACTTCAGATGAGTTCAGCATTGCAGAGCTCACTTTCTGAGCTTGGCGTGCCTACTGAAACTGTAAAGACAAAGGCATATTCGTCCGTGGATGAAAAAGATAGTAGAAAAGGGGCATCTAGAAAACAAAGGAGAAAGAGCAAACAGAAGGCAGCACAAATGGATGAGGTGTCTAACAATTATGAAATAAATGCTGAATCTTACCCCATAAAAGCTTTCCTAGATATTGAAGTTTCACAAGTCACAAACAAGGTAGGGATTATAATATATCCTCGCTAATCTTTTGATGAGCAAAAGTCAACAACATTCATATACTATCTGGCGTATTAGGGTGCATCTACATTTTATTTATATTAAATTTGCTTGAGCTAACTATTTGTTGTGAGATTTATGACTTTGAATAAAGCAAAACAAGTGACATCAGCTATGACTGTTTTTGCTTGGTTAGTTGCATGTTGGTTTATATGAGATTTTTCAGGAAGTTTTTGAATAAGGAAGTAGGAGGACTTTAATTCTCTTTGTAACATTGTTACTTGTTCAGAAACTGTAGAGGGACGAATTAATATTCACTACTAACACGTTGTTTTATATTTTTTGAAACTGTGTTTATAACATGATGTAGCTTATTCTGAAACTTTTTCTCAGACGGTTATGTAATTAACAAAACTTGCCAATTATTTGAGTGTTAAAGCTACAATTAATTCAATATGATTGAGTAAATGATTCTGAATAATTCATATCCCTACTTGTCATCAAGGAGAAAGATGCACATATGAAGAGTGCTGAGGCCAGCCAAGAGACCAAAATTTCTCAATTTTGCAATAAGAATGCAATTGCAGACGTTCCAAAAGTAAGATTGCATCTCCTGCTTCTTCCAAGAAAAAGAATAAAAGAGGTGGGCTTTCAATGTTCTTGAGTGGTGCCCTTGACGACGTTCCAAAAAGTGTTGCCCCTCCTCCTCCCATGATACCCAAAATTGAGGGTCCTGCTTGGGGTGGTGCTAAAATTTCAAAAGGATCTACCACACTTCGTGAGATACAGGATGAGCAGAGCAAAACCAGGGCAATTAAACCTACACCAATTAAATATCAAGCGCAGGAGCATTCTGATGGCTGTAGTGTTGGGATGCTCCAGCTAAGTTCATTTTTGTCTTCCAACCCGATTCCCATGGTCCCAGGAAGGACGACACTGGTGTCTGAGGGAGAACAATACCCCTCCTTGGGCTGCATCCGGAAGTCCGCCTTCCCTTTCGCGTCCCTCTCTCAGGAACATTCAGTTGCAACAGGTGATTCTCTTCCTGTGTGTAAATGGAAACCTGCAAGAATGTTTGTGGTTTTTATTTTTTCCCCTCTACGTAAGTATCAGATGTGAAGGTAAGGGGCTATTTCCAATTTCTCAAGTATCTGTGACATTCATATTGTAGATATCTCATGTATTCATTAAATGGGAAAGAATCTAAATTCTAGTCTTCTCTAAGAACTCCGGTTTACTGCTTTTAATTTTTCCATTTGCTGTTGCCTTTTAGCAGTGGCTAATGCTTTTGCATGTTGGCTTGTAAGTCTACTGCTATATATTGCGTAACTCAAAATTATGTCAAACCCTCTTCTCCCTCTTCCTTCTGAGGTGAAGGAGAGAGGAAACGGAGAGAGAGAGAAGGTCTCTTCTTGTGTTAGTTCTTTTTTGCCTGAATTCAATATCCTGCTGTTAATTTGCTGAAATTTAAGTTTTATCAAATTTTCATTTACTTATTACTTGTTTTCTTAACAACTTTTCTCCAGCGAAAGCAGCACCAAGGTATTTCTCATAGCCCAAAGACAAGAACCACTGGATTCTCTGTGATGAGTGGTCAAGGTTCACCATCAGAATCCGGGGGTGTGAACTGCTTGTTCAAACCAGAGACTGATGCACCATCATCAATTCGCTCGATTCAGATTGAGGAGAGGGCCATGAAGGACCTCAAACGCTTTTACAGCAGTGTTAAGATTGTAAATAATCAGTCGTAGTGAAATCCAGCAGTAGTAAGCTCTTCCTTTTTCTGCTTTTTAGGTCGGACTTTGCCATCAAATGACTGTACAGATAAACTCGCCATGCATCAAGTTTTTGTCTAGTTTTCTGATCATCGTTCAGCTTTCACCTATATTTCATCAAGAATGGCTCCATGCTATGCAGAGGCTTGATTTCTTTTCAGCCCTTGTGTAAACTTGTAGAGTTCATAAATAATCCATTTGAATCTTGTAATGTCTAATAAAAGCGACGATACCTTATTCATTTCCCAAATGAGGACCTGAGTTGCGGTGACTGGTTTTTGTAAATTCTGTAATAGCTTTAACAGCACGTTGTTGTTCATGCTGATGTGCTTCCTTCGGCTAAAGTTTCTGTATAATCTATTTCTCAACGGGTTAATTTCACAAATGATCACTGAAGTTACATGAAAATAACAAAATTGTCACTGAAATTCAAAACTTTCAGAAAAGGTCACTGAACTTTCAGACAGTTTTAGAAATGGTCATTGGAGGACCGAATCCATTTTCAACCCAACCAGCCATCTTTGGACCACCAGAACTTCAATCTTGGGCTACGTTGGCCATCAACCAATATACCATATTGAAGCCCTCAATGTCCTCTTCGCAAACCACCCAACCACTGGCTGTAACCTCGTCGGAATTGGCCAGAAAATCGAGCCAAAGTGGACTGCTTGGGCTGAAAATCTCGAAAAATCAGTCCAAGCAGCCACTTTTGGACCATCATAACTTCAACATTCGGCCACCTTGGCCATCGCCCAAAGTACCATTTTGAAGTCCGCAATGCCCTCTTCGCACCCCACCCAACTACTAGTCGTAAACCTGTCGTAATTGGCCGAAAAATCGAGCCAAAGTTGGCTACGCTGCCATAGCGAGTTCACTGTGCTCGCGTAGCCAACTTTGGCTAGATTTCCGGCCAATTCCAACGGGATTACGGCTAGTGGTTGGGTGGGGTACGAAGAGGGCATTGCAGGCTTCAAAATGGTACGTTGGGCGGTAGCCAAGGTGGCCGGATGTTGGAGTTATGGTGGTCCAAAAGTGGCTGCTTGGACTGATTTTTCGAGATTTTCAGCCCAAGCAGCATACTTTGGCTCGATTTTTCGGTCAATTTCGACGGGTTTACGGCCAGTGGTTGGGTGGGTTGCGAAGAAGACATTGAGGGCTTCAATATGGTATGTTGGTCAATGGCCAACGTCGTCCAAAATTGGAGTTATGGTGGTTCAAAAGTGGCTGGTTGGGTTGAAAATGAGTTTGGTCCTCCAGTGACCGTTTCTGAAATCGCCTGAAAGTTCAGTGACCTTTTCTGAAAGTTTTGAATTTCAGTGACCGTTTTGTTATTTTCATGTAATTTCAGTGACCATTTGTGAAATTAACCCATTTCTCAACAGTTTCTGAAATTATCCCTTCACAATACAACATCTCGACCTCGTAACTTTTGTCGATATCATATGCAAACAAGTGATTTCTTATTCAATATTCTTGCTAATAAAGTTTCTTATATTAAGCACGGACACAATAGTGTTAAGGGATAATATCCCATATCGAATAAAGATGAAAAATATAGACCAATTTATAAGAGTTTGTGCTACTCCTCTTAACAAAGTTGACTTTTTAAGATGGATCCCCCAAATCTTAACATGGTATCAGAGCTCATTAAATTCCAACGAGCAATTCGATTTAATTAAGACTAAAAAAAAAATGAGCATACGAATTTCAAGATTGGTCTGCTCAAACTAGTCACCATCTTGCGGAGACATGTTAAAGGATAAATATCCCACATCGAATAAAGATGAAAAACATAGACCAATTTATAAGAGTTTGTGCTACTCCTCTTAACAATATTGACTTTTTAAGATAGATTCTCAAATCTTAACAAATAGTTGGCTCTCTTATTGCTATACTCTCAATTTTTTGTATCTACTCCGTGGTTATATAGAATTTTGGGTCGAGTGTATGCAACACATAATACATGAATTATACATGCATGTAGATGTATGCATCACAAGTGAGTTTACGCTTGTATATGTATATTAGATGTTTTTACAATATATACTTATACGTAGTGTGTGTGTGTGTGTAGATTGGTAAAAATGTGCCAAAAGTGTGTGTAAATGTGTTAGTTTTGTTCTTGATATGAAAATAGATGAATTGAGATTTTAGAATCTAAAGTAAATCAAAATGAGGCATCTATTACTGCTCAAGCATAAACCGCAGTAATAGTAACAATCTACATTTAACTTACCATTGCTCTGATCTGTTCAAATGCTAAACCAAGTAGCCATTATATGTGTGTTGGTTCTGACGCAAGTTTCGAGGAACATTGATGAAAACTAAAGTCGCTTTTGGGCCATTATTTCAAATTAGAGGCATATGTGTGTACAGAAACAATACGCAGAATTGGTACACAGTGGGTTTTTTTACACTATTTTATTCACATGAGACTCATCCCATGTGTGTTTTCTATATGATTTCTGTATTTCCATTTTCTGTACAAACAGAATTTCTCTTCAAATTATAATGAAATAAATAGTAATTTTTTGAAAAATGTGTAGTTAAAAAGAAATGAAATTTTTATTTATTTTTTTTTTAAAAATGTGATTGATAAGAAGATAGGAAAAAAATTTAATTTATTGGGGGGTCAAAGGGGCTAAATTTCTATTTGGTGTAATTAAAAATCAAATTTTTAGTATTTTTTTTTTTTAAAAAAATTAATATATATGTGATTAAGCTACATCAAACATGGATTAAGCCCTTTTTTATTCATATTTTTTTTTCAAAATTCATTTTTCTTTTTATTCTTTTCAACCGCATATTCTCTATATTAAAATAATATCACACGCAAATAAAAAACTTTTCATTCTTTTTTAACTACACATTCTCCACAATTTATTATTCCAAAATACATTTTTAAAAAATAATGTGGATCAAACACATCATAAATATATTTCAATGGTGCCAACTCCATATGACGTCAAATCAATTATTAATGTGACTGCTGACAACTAACTTGAGAGCTGATAAATAGCTCATCAGCATTTTAAAAAGGAGAATTTTACTCTTGACCCGCTAGCCTTTAGTCGTTCCACTTCCACTTTCTAAAGCTCGATTGAACTGATTGATCTTTCATTTAGAGGTTTAGCATCGACGTGAAGTTGGTTCAAGTTTTGCCCTGCATCATTTTTAGCGTCAACAAACTAGATGGTATAATGTTATTTTCTTCTTAATATACTTTTTTTTAAAAATCAAATCTATGTTGGTGTTTTGTTATTTTCTTTTTGTAATATAACCTTTTTTTAATCAAAACACCAACATAGTCTTAATGGATTTTCAGGGGCTATCAGAAAAATGTTGTTGGGGTTTGGATTCCCCAACAATATATATAAAAACGAAGTCCATAAGGAGGCATAACCCCTACCTTCCAAGAGCAAAATGATGCACACAAATTGAGAAATGTGAAAGGAATAGAAGTATCACTTCCAATATAAAGCAAGAAAATAACAAAAAAACTAACACTCTCAAATGCTAAGTCCATATCTATCAATTTTTACAAGAGCATGAGGTCGTCGTGGGAGGTCAATGAGGCCATACTCCTGGTAATATCATTGATCCCATCCCTCATAAGTAAGTGAGTCGGCACCTGATTTGCCTCACAAAAATGTGGGAGACAATATCACGATTGATAGAAAGATCATGTCCGATATGTCTGAGAATGATCTATGTCGTCGAAGGACCTCCACCCCTACTAATGCAGTGAATGGTTACAGATGAATCGGTCTCCAACCAAATATCGGATAATCCTAATCGCGAGCAACTAATTCTTGTTATATAACTTGAAAGCAATATATTTGGAAAGTGTTTATAAATGATTTAAATTATAAATAAATAGAATTGGATGGTGGACAAGTGGTTTTCTCAAAATGTTAAATAAAAAATGACTTAAGTATTTATAAAGACAGAGCGAAACATAAGCTTAACAATTGAATAACAAGTATTCAAGTTCTTGTCCCCTTCTCAGCATGCTTAATTCCTTGGTCTTCCATTATTTTCAGTGCTAATCTCCTTTCCACCAAGATATAACCTAAAAAGCCTCTGCCCACTCTCTCTAAAAAAGCCTTAGAACAAGACAAAACCATACCTCAAAAACCCACAAGCTTTTCTTTATTTTAAGCTTTATGTGACCTGTCTATCATGTGCTTGTCGGCATAGATCCATTTTTTTCTTCTTGTTTTACATGTAAGCTCTCTCTCTCTCTCTCTCTCTCTCTCTCTCTCTCTCGTGTGTAATCGAGTGCCTGCAGCTTTTTCTTATGTAGGGTTTTGATTGCACCCTTCTTTTTTAGGGTTTTGATTGCTCAATCACAATTCACAAATCCACAAGACGCAGAGATAGAGAGAGAAGAAAGTGGGGTGTTCGGAGTGAAGGCTGTTCCAAGATCAGCGCCAGATATTTCCATTAATTTGCATTTTCTTGATTAATGATGATTAATGGAATTAATGGTCTCGGACCAGGCTTCATTCCTCACGCTCCAATTTCCATTAATGGATGAACAAGAAACTACCTTCATCAGCTGAATTGATCCTTTGATCAAATTGTTCGTCCGTTTATCTTGTGTTGAGATCAATAAAAAACCAAGAAAATAGCAGGTAAACTTTGATCTTCTGGTTACACATTAATTATCTAATGAAGATGATAGCTAGGTTAACCAACTAAGTAGCTGGTAAATTATAACTTCATTAGTTAACCTATATTTTTCAAAAATGTTCATTATTTTCAATCTTCAATCAGTTTAAATCCCTCGCTAGATCTTACCACTTCACTTATCAGCTATTTGGCTGTACCTAAAAGAGCCTTTTTTTTTTTTTTTTTTTAAGCTATTTTTCTCGGAAACATGTCTCTACAGGATGCAGATAAAAACAATTAAAAACTGTTTCTAAGCACAGCCAAGTAAGTTTGAAGTTTCAATTATAATTACCAATTTCCCTTCAACCTTAATAGATCAGATTGAATATATTTGCTTTTCTGTACTTTGCTTACTAGCCCAGAAAATGCATTTCTGATAGTCTTCCCTATTTTCTCTTTTGAAGTTGGAAACGTACAAAATTAAAGTAACCTGAAGAATCCACATCTCTTTGTCTGTTGATCTGACATGCAGAAGTCCTTTAGGAACAGTTACATTCCAGAAAAAACTTTGATTATTAATGTATCAATTAATAGATTATTAATTGATACATTAATTGTTTTGTCTCCCCCAGTTAACATATGTAGCAGTGCAGTTTCTGATGATGAATGAAGGATCGTCCCTTGAAACTGTTTCCATTGTATGCTGAGTTTTGTACTTCAAAACTGTGCAATATGGTGAACCAAAACTATTAGTGACGGAGATCAAGATACAGCTAAAGATAGAGTTAGAATTATAATAGAATTTAATTCCAATTAGATTAGATAAGATTAGTTTGGATATTTTTATACAATTATAGTTTATTAGAAACTTATTTCCTTTTAGCTTCTTAGTTTATTTGCTCTATAAATGGGGGACTTATTTAATGTAATAGTCTATCCTTAATAATATGAATAAAAATTAATTTCTCTTCTTGCCCCCCTTTATTTCTCTTCTTCTCTCCCCTTTCCCTTCTCCTATAATCGTTCTATTGCATCCTACGTAAATTAGAGATTCTGCTAAAAAGACTTTCTTTGTGTTTTATCGACACATTTACTAGGGAAAATAATATGCTGTCCGAAAGTCTATTTATTAGGACTAACAAAATTCACGGATCTCAATTCGAACTTTCCTATATAAAGTTATTGGTATCTAATTTTTTTCCATCAAGCTCTTCACTCCACTTGGAAATACAGGAAGTTTCCATCTTTTCATGTTCCAGGAGAGTCCGTAAGATGTTTCGAATTCTTAACAATGTTCTTTGCTTAGAAAACTCAGTATCTCATTGGTGAATTTCATCGAGTTGTGTGTTTTTAGTCATGTATATACCTCGTATTCCTTTGATGGTGACAAATGTATCACTTTAGTGTTCCTACTTGGTTATAGCTAGCTATTTTACAACTTTATTTCCTTCAATCTTTTATCTATCACGGTATGTAATTGGCATGAGACTTTTGGTTATCGTTATTGTGCTCAAGGTGTTGATGAATGTTCTATTTATGAAATAGATCTTCGTGATTTTGAGATTGAAGAATCAAGTAGGCAAGTGCACCAAATCCAACAAAGTTTGGAGCAATTTGAACTATTTCAACATGTTGATCCTCAAGGATACAAATTCTTGTTGCGGCCCACAAATTGATTTTGGTTAGAATCATTAGCAGAAATAATAAAATGATTCTGTTTATACATTCGAGTAATTAACAGCTTGAGAATTGAAGTTTATTCGAATTACAGGGGCTAGCAATCACCAATATGCTCATATTGGTGACGTTGTGATCAAAGAAGCAGTACCAAATATGTCCCTAGAAAATTCAGTAGTAGTCAAAGCTGTAACTATCCGTACATTTAGAATTGTTCTGAATCATACCCATCTTCTTATACAGGACTTTTATTTTATGATGCAGTACTCATACAGGTTCCACTGGGCCTTCCAGCACCAACACATATTCAGCATTGCGTTTATTAAACACCCATAGTATCTCTTTCAAACAAGTTTAATATAGGATGAGTTCAAAGGAGCATAAGGAACTTCTACAAGAAGTTGATGAAATCTTTTTGAAGGAGCAAAAAAATTCAAGGTCAAGTTCTTTTCTTGATTTTATTCTCCATAAGAGAAGAATGACGAAGGGACATTGTATTTCAATCATAGATGATTAGACTAGTCAATGATGTGCAGTGGCCGAGTTAGGATTTTTGGTTCGAGAGACCAATAATGATTGACGGTGCTATGATAGTCGGCGGTAGCTGACACGAAGGGCGACATTTGAAGTAAACAATAAAGCTATAGGAAAAAAAAAAACTTCCTTTTATATCTCAAAGATTAGGTTATGTGTCAAGTATATATTTTCAACTGTACTCCTCCAAAAATTAACTCTTGCATCTCAAGCGAGGAAAGTTTAATGTTAATGTTAACGAAATTATGTAAAAATGACGAAATATGTAAACAGTAAAAATGGTGGTTGAACAAAAAAAATTCAAATAAAAATAATTTTTATGCTGTTTTTGAATTCTTGGACAACTTATTCGATTAATAAATATTTGAGTATTTCTTGAAGAAGTCGTGTTTGGGGAGAGAAAAAGAAAACTGGTCTTTCTTCACATTTATTTTTCGATAAAATGTAGTAATTCAAAAAGTTTTCTTGGTTTTAGGTTATTCTTTCTCATTTATTCTTCATTCAAAAAGAGTGAAAGTTGAGACTGTTGTTTTCTCATCTTCACAATCTAAATATCCTTGCACTCAGATGTTGTTTTCACTGTGTTTGTTTTGGTGGAAGAAGGTGTTCGCTTGCAGAGATGTTGAATTTTTGTCATATATTTTTCTCGCGAAAACTCAAGAAATCCAACCGTTGCATCGAGCTAGTTGATCATCTCAACTATTGGCAATTAAGTCGAGTTGATCCTTAAACCAGCTCAACCTCAGAGTCAAGTAAGTCAAATTAAAAGCAAGTTACAAGTACAAATGACAATTAATCCATGTAAGTTATTTCCACAAGGTTAAATTGAATAATCAACTTATCAAAAGGGCATTGTAAACAAGAAATTGTTAAAAGGTAATCCTTTTTATTTTTACACTACCGACGGATACGTTAGGGATGATTTGCTAGTGGTGGGGTATCATTCAAGATCGCTTTGGACGATACATTTGTGCATTCACCTCATCCTGTAGTGTGTCCTAAACTCAAGATTGAGATGCGGGCTATTCTTGATGGGATTCTTCTTGCACATCGACTTGGTCTCCTGGGTTTATGGATAGAGACGGATTCTTCTGCTACAGTTTATTGCATCATGCTTGGAGGAGGTCCATGGTCTAATCCAGGTTACCTTAGATAGAGTAGACACCTAATCTCCTTCGATTGTGATGCTATTTCTCATATTTATTGCGAGTGAAATTATGTAGCTGACTTACTAGCTACAGAAGGATGAAAGTGAATTTGCTATTAGGAATATGATCATCTTGACTTGCCTCAAGCCTTTGATCCTAGTACAGATTGACAGATAAGAGCTTTCTACGTTTTAGAGACCTTTAGACAGTGGCGGACGCAGACATTTGGAGTTAGTGGAGCACAATATTACTTATAAAAAAGTTACGAAATTTTTTATGAACTAACTAACACGTTTTTTGAACCTAAAGTTGCTTCTCGCTAAATAGACTTACACGACAGAACAAATTAGTCCATAATTTGTTGTTCAGCTAAAAGTCAGCTCTCAACTACCCAACTTTGCCACAATACTGGGAAGGAAAAATACTGCAGTCTACAGACATGAATCCTAAAATTGGCTAGGATCAAAAGAATTAGAAAAATTTTATTATTTACTTTGTGTATCATGAAGACAGTACAAAAAGTCAAAAATATTCCATAATTTATATTATTTGTGTATCGTCATTCATCAACATTCAACAGAAAACTTCCAGATACCTTTGAACCTTTCCATATCTCTCTCCCTTAAAATTGAAACATTCAAGAAGTAGCAGATTAACAGTGACAAATAATGAAATTACCAAAAGGTAGTAATAGTGGAAAACACCCAGATCGGCCTGATGCATCCATAATTCCAATTGAAGAAGTTGCACACAAAATAGGGTTACATGAATAAGAAATTCAAATATTGAATCCCGAATTCGAGATATAAAATTGTAGCACAAAACAGAAATAATCTCCTTACAATTCCAAGTGTATTGCTGTCTTGTTTTGTCGTTTGTGGTGGTAGAATTGCCGGCGGAGGGAGTTGGGTCACAAACAGTCGGCAGCGACGACAGGGATGGATTAAATTGCTAGGTTTTGCTTCAAAGTTTGGAACCGGGAGCCACTAAGCCCATAGATGGGATTGAATTGAGAGTGAGATGGTTTCTTGCATTGAATTTCACTTTGTTAATACCTTATTTGGATTGGAATTTGGGACGGTTTGGGAATTGGGATTAATTGGAAAGTGGAAGGGTTTCTTTGATTACTCCTTTTTCAGAAAATTTCGTATAAGAAAAAAAAATTCCTTTTAACCGGTGGGTCCCGGGACCCACTGGGACCAACAATAGGTCCGCCAATGCTTTTGGACTCTTTTTTTTTTTTTTTTTTTTTTCAAATCTGTATAGTAGATAATACTTCCTCATTTACTACTTTTAATTTTGGATAAAGCTACTTGTACACCTTATGGTGTGCCAAATAGCTTACACATCTCTCACATGGAAAGGGGTCACAAATATTTTATTATGTGTGGACCTCCCTCCATGTGAGGCGTGTAAGAAATTATGGAAGGTATTATGTATACGTAGACAAGTCCCTTAATTTTTGTTCATTTGGTTGTAGGTTAGGTATATGCACCCTGTCATATTCATTTATTTTTATTAATATCATAGTAGGAAAATTCTAACCCCCTTTATTCCGTCTTGGTGTCTAATAAACAAATAAAAAATGCGGCTGTACTTTATTAAAAATTAAAAAATTTGATCTTTTTTATGTTTTACTTTTTAAATGACCATTTTCCTACTTTGACTATTGTAACGTGACCATTATATTGTCCCAAAAACTATAACAAGATGAATTTTATTCAAGAAGTGAGCTCTTTGAGTTCTATTTCCCTAAACCCTTTCCATGTCTCATGTCATGATCTAATGAACCTTACCGAAACTTCTCCGATTTCTTCGTTCTGCTCACAGAAGTGTCATGGTTTTTCCTTTTCTTCTCATTCAATCTGTTGAAAATGCGTATTTCCTAGAAAAAAAATAAAAAGCATGCCAATAGTAACATTTTAATCATTAAAAGAGCAAGGGCGTTACAAGAAAGTTCAACATGAATAAAAATGCAAGTGAAAGTACTTTATTATAGCATTAGACATAGACATATAATAAAACAGACGAAATTTTTTAAGTGATTTATATACATCAGTAAGTACTAAGCTCCCTCAGCTGCAGCTGCTGCCCCGTCTAGAGCACTATCTTCTGAATCTTTGGTCATCTTAGTATGAACATGGTTCTTATCCTCTGCTTCCTTTATCAGCCTCAAGATGTCAACTTTTTTGTCCATAATAGCTTCTATTTTAGCATTGATCTTCTCTAACTTCTTCTTCAACTTGTTGAGATCTTTGGCATTGTATTTCCCTTCAAATTTACCTTTCTTCTCATCCTTCATTTTCTTCTTGTCCTTCTCACCCTTTTCTTTGTTTTTATCCTCGGCTTCAACATCTGAGGTTTCCCCACTTCCATCTATTTTAATCTCTCTGGATATGACTTCAGCTTTAACCGCATCTTCATCTTTCTCATCCTTGTTCTTGTGTTTCTTCTCTTTCTCTCCTTGATTGTATTCCTCTTCACCCTTCTTTCCGTCCCCCTCTTTGACTTTGGAACTCTTCTCATGGATTTTCTTTTCTTTCTTGTCCTTGTGTTTCTTCTTCCCCTTTTCTTTGTCTCCAGTTTCCTTGATCGATTCTCCTTGTGACTCACCCTCATCTGAAATTGTCTTTTCTTTATCCTTCTTGCCTTTCTTCTTTTCTAGCCCTACTTTAACTGCCTTTCCTGTATCCTTCTCTCCCTCGGATTCATCATTCGGTTTTTCCTCTAAATCCCCTCCCGTCAATTTGTCCTTCTTTTTGTGTTTCTTCTCCTTATCTTTCTTCTTTTCCTTCCCTTCATTTTCTTTTCCCTCGCTGTCCTCATTGGAATCTCCTTCAAACTCATCAGCATCTTTGGATTTCTTCTCATCCTTCTTTTTCTTATTCTCTTTCTTGTCTTTCTTTTTCACTTCATCTTTCTCCTCTTTGTCATTCTCCTTTTTCTTTTCTTCATCTTCATGCACCTCTTCGCATTCTTTACCACTCTCCTTCTCTTCAACAATTTTGTCCTTTTCATCTTCCTTGCATTTGTCCCTATTTTTCTCTTTCTTCTTCTTTTCTTTTTCCTTATCTTTGTCATTTTTCTTCTCTTTCTTCTTATGTTCTTCAGATTTCTCATCGCTACAATCCTCACACTTCTCCTGCTTCTTCTTCTTTCCCTCCTTTTCTTCCTCTATTTTACGATCTTCATTGTTAGAATCTCCATCTATCTCTTTACTCTTTGATTTGGTTTCATCGTCCTCTTGTTTTTCTTTGTCTTTCTTGTGATTTGGCTTTTCCATTTCTACTGACTTGGTTTTTAGTTCTAGTTCCACCTTAGTCTTTTCTTCTGCTTCATCAGGCTTCTTAATATCCGTCACAACTTTGAAATGAAGCTTTTCCTCTCCCGCCTTCTCTTCTTTTGTAAGGATTTTATCAGATTTGTCTTCCATTAACTTTCCGTCCACCAATCAACGAGTCTGCCTCTCTTGCTTAATTCCGAGCAACCTGCTACAAACACAGAGAGACGGAACAAACTATGAAACTTCAAACCTGATTATATAATAAAAAGTTGATCACAATGTAGGAGTGGGCGGGCATATTCCAGTTCACAGAGGTTTAGCTAGAACCGGACTGAACTGGAAAAATTTAGAGCAGTTGACGCATTAGGCAAATTATTGGTGCAGCTCTATATGAACAAATTGTGAATAATAAATCCATGTCGAGAAATTCAAGCGACAGAAAGTTAACTTTTATATATAACTGCAATATGAAAAGACAAAATTTTGATATTATTCTGGAATATGCCATATGGATTTGGAATTACCAAGAATTGTAACTCAAAATTCACAAAAACAACAAAACAATTGAAAACACTGCATGATGCAATAAACAACTTGAATCAGAGTAATCGCAAAACAAAAATTACTCTCTTTTTCATAACAACAACAATATCATCACCTCGTAAATCTTTTGTGTGATTTTTCGCCATTTATCAACAGGACTATTTCCATGTGGATTTCCTTTCGAGGAAACAAGGGCAAAAATTGGTCAAAAATATGCTTTTTAGGATAATCACAATTTCAAAATCATGTCACAAATTTTTAAATGCTACAACCAATATTTCAATAATCCAATTAACCCAATAAAGTAACCATAGAAGAAGATCAAATCCACAGTTTTAGAGTCCTTAACTTCAATAGATTTCCAATTTTACAAGACACTAAAATTTGGACTCTTTAACCAAATTCCCACATAATTTCTCTTTGTTGGGGTTTTTTCTTGAATCAATCAACACAACACTATTTCCATACTTCCCTAAACAGATAACAATATCTGAAAATTTTCAAACCAAGCAGAGAGTTAAGTAAAATGTCATAAATCAATAAACCCCAACAATTTTCCGGATGACCATATCATTCGATTTCTTAAAAAGGGACCAAAAAAAAATTGAATATCACATCATATTTAAAATCTTCTAAAGGTTCTGGCAAGATCAAAATCAAGATTATAGTATCTAAATCTCCAAGAAAACATGGACAAGAAAAAACAGAGCTAAACCAAAATACAATACAAAATACTAGAGTTTGATGGGAAATTAAAAGCTCCAAGAACAGTGAAAGAATTATAGTAATACCTTTGTATGTCCGATGCAATTAACTAAGAAGCTCCAAGAAATTTTGGTGCCCAGAGTAGTAAAAACTTGGTAGAGTCTTGAGTGAGTCTTTTAGAAAATGTAATGTAACAGAACATGGGGCTTTTGGCTATTTATAATAAACCAGGATAGGAGAATCGCTAGTGTTACCGCGTGGGAACCTTACACGTTCTCTAACTCATAACTCATAAATGGGTAACGGAGTCGGTGACTTTCAATTAGGGATGTGGCCCACCAAGCAAGTCGGTAGGCTCTCGCTCGTGGGACGAACTCAGCACGACCCGATTCAGTTCACCGACTTCTAGCTCGGTTTCTTTTATCAATTTATAATTAACGCTCATCTGTGGGATGAGCTTAATGTAATTCGATTTATTTCACCGATCTATGGTTGACTCTATTGATTTGTAGTTAACGATTGGTGTGAGACAAGCGGAGCATGATATGATTCGATTCGCTTCTTCGATTTGTGTGACCTGACTTTCTTTATTGATTAGTAGTTGATGTTTGCCATGTGGATCAATTGGGCGCGATCCAAATTACTTTACTGATTTGTTGCTCTACTTGCTTTACCGATTTGTGATTCGACTAGCCTCAAGTTGAACATACTTACATGTATTCAACATTATAAATTCTTTTAAATATAAAACTCGATTGATGAAGCCCTTATTTCATTTTAATTTTTTAAGAAGTAATTCTGTGATATGTGTTTTTTAAGAATATATGGTTAAAAAGTAAAAAAAATTGTTAATCAACGTGAAATTATTATATTATGAAAATGTGTAATTGAAAATGAGTTTGAACATTTTCTAAAAATCGAAGATGAATTTTCTTTTTTTAGAAAGTTTATTATAAAAATGTATACTCACATTTTTGTTTATTTATTTATTTTTGATATAGCAACCAAAATTTATGAAAGCCTGTGAATTAAGTGAAACCATTAATAAGCATTAAATAAACAGATTTAATTTAATTTAATTTAATTATTATTATTATTTTTTTTTTTTTACCAGAAAAGACCTGCCTGCCTTCACGCTCTTTCATTCAAATCTCTCTTTCTTCAACACAGAAACGCACACAACACACACTCTTTCTCTAGTTTAAACCAAATAGAAATTAAAGGAGTGGAGAGAAGAGAGAGAGAAAGAGAGGGAATTTTTTAGAGTAAATCTCTTTTCTTCTCCGGTCTCTTGAAGAAATTCCCAAGCTTTTCATTTTCCAAGATGAATGATCTTTTATCTGTAAGTTTTGTTTAAAAAAAAAAATGTTGTTGAATGGAATGTGATGTACTTTATGTAATAAAAGATCTTAATTTATAAATTTGAAATTGGCGCATGCAAAAACGCAGCTGAAGATAAACGAAAATAAACGTTTGGTGGCGAATTTTGGATATTATTTCCAGAGGTTAAAGGGAACAATAATGCAGAACGCGTTATGGATCTCTTATATGAAAAATTGAGCTGTTTTAGGTTTTTTAATATTTTGTATTGGTTTTGAATAGGCAAAGATGCTTACGATAAATTGTATTTTATTATATTAAATGTACGTGTTTGTTGAGGGAAGGTGGTTCATGTGCAGAGTTGGGAACTTGATCAACTTCTGCATTCACGAAAATTTAGATTTGCTGGTTTTAGTTCAATTTGAGGCGATTTTAGCTGAATGAATTGGTAGACAGTGTAGCATGGCCACACGGCTTGTTTGATATGATTTTATCTCTGTCATTTTTTATTGGCTATGTTACATATGATATGATTCTGCCTCTTTTAGTTACATTTGTTCTACAAATAGTTCTTATATTCTTTAAATGTGTTGCCATTATTCAAGCAAACCGGTGGAGAAATTAAATCATATGAAATTTTTGTGAAGTTTTTACTAGCCCTTATAATGACTTCTGTAGCCGCCTATAGGTTTACAAGATTAAGTTGATTAATCTTGAATTGTATAAATGATTTATTAACTATCGAAAATGAAAAGGTTGCGATGTACCTCTTAACAGCGCATTTGGCTGAATAGAAGCTTTAAAATCCATATGTACGCTTCTCATTCTGTGCCTTGAGTTTGACTTTCTAATTTATTTATGAAGAGATATTCTAGTGCCCTGATTTGTGCAACTCACTCGGAGATGCATTAAACTTTTGGCTATGGGTTCTAAAACAGTGAATATTCGAGTTAGGGATGTGTAAAATGTTGAATTGTCGATTGAAAGAAATCATTCCATTTCCATTATCTTGAAGTTTAAAGAAAAATGCTAAACCTGATAGTCCTGCTAACATCCATGTCAGAATAATTATGGCATAACCATTTCACATAATTTTGTGAAAATAACAATCCCCAAGTCTTGTTACACGCTTGGAACCTATTTCCAGCCCACGACAAAAAAATTATCAGCAGTTTTCCTATTGACAAGTCTGATTGCTATGAACTTTCCATCTAAACATTCTGAAAATTGACATCCCAAAAACGAACTTTACATGATGGAACTTTTAACAAGAGTATTAAAGACACAGGCAGGTAGGTAGAGAAGACCTAAGGGTGCAAGATAATCTATCTAAGGAACCAAGTAAAATAGCCAGTATTGCATGACTAGGCCCAATCGAAGTTATAAGCTTTTTTCACAGAGTAGGATAGTTATCAAATACCCTATGAATTTGCACCATTCTTCAAAATATAAGTTTCAAATGAAACCAACTCTTATTTATGATTTGCTTTCTCTCACATTATCAAGCTTAGAATACTGGATCTTCATTTCTGGTTCCACTTTCTGTACTGTCAATTGCTACTATCTATGTACATTTCATTTGTCTATTTATTTTGGTGGCTTTATCCTCTGCATTAATAATTGATTCAACAAACTTAGATTTTGAGGTTCAAGCAGTGATTTTGGATGTTATGTTATCATGTCAGGTAATCTTCTATATTTATTTTATTTATGTAATTTTAGAAACAAAAATAAAATTTAAATCAGTAGTGCCACACCTGGCTGAGAGTCAGGCTGCATTTGTATTATTCTTATAGACATTATTTTTCTACTTAACTCTTGTTTCACTTTTAGGGGTAAATCATTACCTTTCTACTTTATGAATCTTGGAAAAGATTGAATTTGAGGTCTCTCCTCAGGCACGTCAGTGCATAGTTTCTAACCTGCAAAATGTGAAGTGCAACTTGTAACTCTTTTCTCCAAATGTTCCGAATAGGTGTTTCTCTTGGCATGTTTACTTAGCAGGTTTGCTATCTAGAAGGCTAAGTTGTTTCCTTTTCTTTTGTGCTATTTTTTCAGGGTTCATTTGTGACCACTGGGGATGGATCTTCCAGAAACAGAGACATTGAAATGGGAACGACAAGACCAATGAATCCAGGAGAACTAGGCCTGGACAATTTCTTTAACAAGGTGTGTATCAGAGGATGAGGAGTGGTGCGTTACTTTATTTTGTTCAATTTAAAGTTTTGACTATCCTCTTATTCCTTGCTGCTAGGTTCAAGAGATAGAGAAACAATATGAAAAACTCAATAAGCTACTCAAAAAGCTTCAGGTATTAGTTTCTCTCCTGCTCCAGTGATCTTTCAACCCTTTCCTTCTTGTGATAGTGGTTTCCCATGCAAATCTATAGCTATGGAATAATCCTCCATTTTAGAATGGAGGTGGGTTCTTCTTCTTGTTTCTATATATTCTGAGTTCAAGGGCTAAATCAAAGTGATGTGATAGTGGAGAAAAGCTGGGATTCTGTGTGACAATCAATATGTTCAGCATCTCATGCCCTCCAATATTTTTGGCTATCCTGTTTCTCTTTTCTTTTAGTTGGGTAAATTATTGTGCTTTCTTCCTCATATGTCCTTGATGTACTAGGAGCATATCTCCAAGTGGCAAATTGTACCCTTAATGACTCTATATGATGGAGCTAATCAGATAAACAGAAGGTCAACTTTTAATTGGAACACCCAATATGGGTTACAGAATGTTTAAGACTGTAATTTTCATCTCATAATAACAATAAGATTTGCAATTACACTGCAGGATGCTCATGAGGAATCAAAGGTTGTTACCAAGGCTGCTGCTATGAAAGGTAGACTGATTCCATTTGATCATAAGTTTGCTTTAATATGTGTTGCAGGAAATAAGTTTTACACGATATCTTGAAGCTTCAAATTTGACAAACATATATGATACTAGGAGTAACTGTTAGTTATTTTACCGACAAAATCCTAGGATCGCCATTTAAAGATCAATTAAAGACATTACTAGAATGGAAGATGCTAATTAGTTTGTTAATATTTGGAATCAACTTTATTATCTAATTTAATGTTTGCTTGCTTTATTTTTAAATTTTTGCTACCCCCCCAAATTTTTAGCTCTCACGTTCATCCTTCAATTTTGGTGATCATGTTTCTACCAATTTGTCTTTTAACATAGGTTATTGGTTGTGTGGGTCTCTATTCTGTAATTATTGCCTCTATCCTGTAATTATTAAATTTTTACAATTCACAGCGATCAAGCAGCGGATGGAGAAGGATGTTGATGAAGTTGGAAAAATTTTCCCGTTCCATAAAATCAAAAATTGAGGAACTTGATAGAGAGGTGGGACCATAAATTGTCTGTATTATTAAATTTCAATTCTAAACAGTTCTCAATTGGTGATATATTTATTGTTCTTTCATTCAGAATTTAGGCAGTAGACAAAAGCCTGGATGTGGAAAAGGATCTAGTGTAGATAGATCGAGAACAGCGACTACAGTGTAATTTTGACTACCCCATGATGGCTGACCTGGTTATTGTTATTTCATACTATACTAATGTTGCATGGTAAATGTATTAAAATTAGCTGTAATTTTGAGCACTGTAGCATTTTGTATTACGATTTGTTGATAGTATGGAGGATTCCTATGCAATCTTTTGCTCTGACCCACTAAGTTGAAGAAAATTGAATTGCTGACAACTCCAAAACCGTTGTCCCCATGAGTAAAAGAACTGAAATACTTGACAATTTGATCTAAACTAAGAAAAATTAGGTTCACCAAACAATAATGCTTGCAAAAGAAAAATGAGATGGATGTTAACATGTTTTTCTTTTCTTATTTTCCCATTCCTGTTTCGTGGGAGCAAAATTGGCATTAAGCTATAGTTCTTTCTAATAACATCTGTTAACAGGCTTGTGTATATGTGTCCTTGCTTTTATTCACAAAGTATTCGTGGAAACTTACTGTTAAGGTCACATCAAATATTTATGTGCATATTTTTGGTAAATGGTTGGTAAATAGTGCACAAGGAACTAGGACAACTTTGAAACTGATTAAGATTAAAATTCAACTAGAACTGGATAAGGTTTATATTTCAATGAAAATTTGATCATTAAGGACCATATTAAGCAGGTCAAGGAAATCACTTAATGGGGTTTTCAGTCACTTTTGTTGATTTAAATCTTTCTCAGGACTTAAATTGAAATCATGTATTATGTGAGTGTGTATGTGAAGTTAAGAAAGTGGTTATATTTGAATGTAGGGCCTTGAGGAAGAAGTTCAAAGACAAGATGTCTGAGTTCCAGGTAAATTAAATGCATGATATAATGGAGACTGGAGAGGTTTCAATTTCTTCCAATTCTTCTTTCCATTTCTCAATATCTCTTAATAATTTTATTTTTTAATTATTTATTTATTATTATTTTGTAGGCTTTAAGAGAAAACATCCATCAGGAGTATCGTGAAGTTGTTGAGAGGCGTGTATTCACAGGTTTTAACCCATATTATACGAAATGAACTTGAGCAACTCTGTGCAGTAGCTTCCTTTCAGTCTATTCAATTTTAACAGTTTCTTTTTTCATATGCCTTCAGTGACTGGAAGTCGAGCTGATGAAGAGGTAAAATCTGCAGCCACATTTTTATTTTTAATAATTTAGAATGTCATGTAAGGTTTCTCATTGCTCAAATGTTTTGCCCAGACAATCGATAGATTGATCGAAACTGGGGATAGTGAACAGATTTTTCAGAAAGCAATTAGTGAGCAAGGGAGAGGCCAGGTTTGTTCTTCTTGTTTTTCTTTTGTCTGCCTTTTGCTTTTGCTTTTGTTATGCAAAATATGTACAGAAATTTGGGGTAGAGCCATCACTTCTGATATCTACCTAAATACACAGCAACTCAGTTTCACCAAGAAATATGCTAAATTACACTGGGAGTTCTTTCATAATTCATAATAGTTATGAAGCTCTTGTTATGTTTACTGGCAGATAATGGACACACTTGCAGAAATTCAAGAGCGGCACGATGCAGTTCAAGACTTAGAGAGGAAGCTTCTTGAATTGCAACAGGTATTATGGTTTCTTAGTCCCAAGAACCATAAGTGTACACCAATTTTGATGAAGTATATCGATCAACTACTTTGCTGCCAGTTTTGGGAACCTGGCTTTTTGTCCTTTTAAAGGCATAGCAATTCTGAGGTTAATTTAGGAAGTTCCTTTTGTTTTCTTTTCATCATGCTTTTGCTTGCTTGTTTGATTTTCTACCTCTTCATGGTCTACCCACATTCAATCTTTTTCTAATTTTGTACCAATACCTTGTGAATTAGGCTGTTTTGAGTTTGAATAGAGTCTGGCTTTGCTCTTAGCTGAGGAACCTGGTTTTTTTCCTATGCGGAAAACCATTGCTTTGACCTATATCCAAGGATGAGCTAGCTGTATTAGAGAAAACACAGCGTAAAGCAGCAAAAGCTCTAGGGAGTATTATAAACTGGTCATCTGCCACCACAATCCTTAGCGTCTGAATGTGCGTGCGCGGACTCACTCTCACACACTCGGAGAGAGAGAGAGAGAGAGAGAGAGGCGTATTAATTTCTTTGGCTGGGCACATTGGCATGAAATGATTTCACAATTCAAAAATATTATGCCAGTTAGCCATTGTTTTTATATGTCTTAAACATGTTTAAGGTTTTGATTTGTATTCTGAACCTAGGTATTGACTTATTTATTGCTATATATATGCTGCTATCAGATCATCTCTCTCCATTTCTTGATCATCTCCTCTCTTCCCTATTTCTATTTTTTGCTGTATAGGGTTCTACAATTGAGATGTTTTACATCAGTACAGTTGCCGGTGTAAATTGTTATGATATGCTTGTGCTGTGCACCATATTGATCTCCTTGGCGGGGATTAGTTGTGTGACTTTGCTGCCCTAGTTATGAAACTTTGAGTTAGAAAGAACGTACCAGGCATCCAAGGAAAATAACGGATGCTGAGTCTAATTCATTATGATATTGTCTCATGTAGGTATTCTTGGACATGGCAGTGCTGGTAGATGCTCAAGGGGACATGATCAACAACATAGAATCACATGTAAAGAAAACTCATCCTCTCAAGACTCTAATTGTGTGATCTCTATTTTTTTGGTCATTTGATCGACTTATCTATACTGCCCGGTTTTCTCAGGTATCATCTGCAGTAGACCATGTGCAGTCTGGGAATGTTGCTCTTCAGAAGGCAAAGAGTCTACAAAAGAGCTCCAGGAAATGGTTGTGCATTGCTATCCTCATTCTTCTTATCATTGTCGCTATCATTGTTGTGGGTGTATTCAAGCCATGGAAGAGCAGCAAGGGTGCTTAGTTCTTCACCTAAGAGTAAAATGTACGAATACAAGAATACTATTCAAATCGTTTTCTTATATGCAATCTTAACTATTCTTTTCTGGAGTCAAAATTCGGGCATACATGCAAAATTATTTTCAATTAAGCATATTCTTTTACGCGTATAATGTTTTATTTTGTGAACTATGCACATTCATTGTTTTAATCTGTACTTTGTAAGATTGCTTTATCATTCTGGAGATAAATATATTTCTTATATATTATGCATCGATTCTGGTCAGTAGATCTTAACAAGAAATGTTTGGAATATCCCTTTTCAATTCCAAAATAATTTATTTAATCTACTATTTTTGTTTTAACTTTCAGCTATATGTTAAACAGTTTTATCACTTGTATGAACTACAATGATGCCACAGAAGCAGCAAAAAATGCAATCGACTATAATGATAAACTAAACAGCCCTTTTATAGGCACAAGCACGAGCCTTAGAACCTGTATAAAGAAACTCGAACATATTTGGTATGTTGAATTGGATAGGAATAAATATCTAACAGACTCGTTAAATTTTTGCATCTAATCCAGTTCCCCCAGTTTTAACGAACCAAAAATGTCCTTAGACAGTAACTGTTGAAGGACTTCTTCGGAGCCATAATCTTACATATTGGTGTGCCAGAGGTGTCATTAGGCTGAAAATCTCAAAGAACTTCGTCGGAGCCATAACTCGTACATAACCATATAAAACGCATCGTGATCAACCGGTGAAAGGTGCCACTGAAAATGTTCTCTCACCTTCAACACATTCCTTTGTAAAACTAAATATTCTTCAATGCTTATACCTTTAAGGATTTTCTTCAGAAGAGGTATGTCTAATGTGGCAACAACAACTGAAAAACTCTGCCAGTTCAATATATCCTGAAAAGGAAGATCGTGATGGTTGGCTATTATAACAGGGACACAACCATAGTATAGAGCATCACCAATACGTGCCGTATTGACTTCAAATCCTTTAACATGAAGGCAAAACTTGCTCGCTAGAAGCTCCTCAGCATACGATGTTTTAAGGTGACCGAAGTGGACAGATATCTCAGTATCATTTCTCCATACTTGAAGAAGCTTTTCACGCACTGGTGAGTTCATCGATCCCGCGAAGAAGGCCAATTTTGTCCTGTATTTATCGATATTAAGTTAGATATCTTCAGCCCATGTAGTAGAAGCTAGACAACAACTAATGATTTGGCTTTCACAAGCAGTCTAATATTGCATTTTTAGTTAACTATAAAAGTACAGAGTAGTTATACTTTACATTCACATTGTGCTCTTCAAAGGAGTAGTTGATATCTTACCCCCTAAACTCGACTATGGATGCTTTTACCTTACCAAATTTTAATTTTCTCAAAGATTGCTATTATCAAGAGTAGCAATTGTTAAAACAAATTTGTACATCAATACACAGCTCTTATGTGGGGTGCATATCACTGTAAGTCATGCGTTTCCAGACAGAAATAGAAGACACATAAATTTGCATTCGACTGGAAAACTCAATAGAATTAGCAATAGGTTGGATTGACAAGTTTCACAGTTCTCTAGAATAACAATTTTCAGTTTTGTTATATGGAATTTAATTTTCTAGTAACGTCAAGAACAATTAAAGTATCATAAAAGCTTTTCAGATGCCTAAGAAGCAATCTAATTGTTGATCATATACTATATGAAAGATTGAGGTAATAGATTTAAACATTCCGATTTCATGATTAAGCTAAAACAAAATTGGTGGTTAATGCAATAAAACTGAGAAAAACATAAGAGTAGCAGCGTACCTTTCACAAGCAAGATTAGGAGGATCTCCTTGTCTTGGCCAAATTTGTGGTAAGGATGCATCTTTATGAGCAACATACGAAGAGAGGTAATAACTTGATGAGCATACAAGTTGTATAGCATTAAGTTTAACTTCAACTGCTTTCTCCATTGCTGAACGTCCAATGGAGTGACAAGCAACGTAAAAATGGTCAGCACCTCCAGTTCGATTCCAGTGAGAGTATTGGTGACTAATGTTAAAAATATAATCTCGGATAAAGTCTTGGATACCGTCTATTCCTACTCTAGGGTCATGTCGCAACCTTGCAATTGAAAATGGTAAAAAGAAGAGATTTGCTTTGGAAGGGTCCTTTGTGATGAAATGACTCTTTGTAAGAACCTTCTTAAAGTAACTTTCACTCGCATAATTACCCTCTGGTTCGAAATCCACAGGCAAAAGCACATTGGCAAAAGGATCGTCTCGTCCATGAGGATAAACATATATCTTTAAGCTCTTATTCATTTCCTTGTAATTGTCTAGAAAGACATCTTTGTCATGAAACAACTTCTTCTCGTCATTAACGTATGTTCCTGAGCATAACACCAACAATCAAAAGGTTACACAATGAAATTCACAAGATGCAAGAATTCATCCCGAATTGCACCAGAGCCATGTCGAATTAGAAAGTCTAGTTCCAAAATACATCTTAGAACAAACGAAAGAATACATGAATTCTGGTCAATTCATATGCATTAAGAAATACATCATAATCTTTGTACAATTAAGGTCACACATTATCTAATCACTCGGTCACTTCCAATGTCTCGTCAAATTCTAAGCTCAGATAATTCGTTGTTGAAGTTTTGTATACCATGAGATACTAGAACATGCAATCAAACGTCAAATTTCGCATCTTGAATATGAACTTAAACTCTTTGAATTTAAATTAAACTGCAGTTATCACTCCCTTCATAGTTCATACACATCCTACATGACATTTCCCCACAAGGATCCTTGTTTAGATAGTTTTCAACAACTGGATATTATCATTCCTTCTGTATCAGCCACCTATTCAACAATTTACCCATTCAAAACAAATTCCATATCTTATCCACATTTTACATCAAACAATTACGAGAACTAAAAACCTACAAGCTAAAAATGAGAATATAGCAATCTACGTGCCCCTTCTACTAACAAAAGATAATCAATAACAAATTACTTTCTCAATTGAAGTGTCAAATAAGCCTTTATCGAAATTCTACCAAATTCTTTATTGGCAATCATTTATCAATTACAGAAACATTTATAATTTATTACACTTAAATGAGTAAAATTCAAGAATCAAGAAAGACCCATAAGGCTGAAAACTTTACCTACCAGACGAGGCCAGCGATTTTTCAATTTATCTTGATCCTCGGTTTCTCCAAGAATACCGCCATTTATGGCAAAATCAGAAATTCTGCTGGTAACAACAGGTTCAGGAGGGGCCAAGGAGGAAATTTCAGGTGGGTTTTCAAGAATTATTGAGGGCCTAATTGGAGGGTTGGTGAGATGGGGACGGTGTGGATGAATGAAGAAAAGATTGGAAGTGGAAGAAATATAAAGGAGAATGAGGAGAGAGGTGGCAAGAGCTAAGGTTGTGGGCATGAGAAAGAAGAAGGATTTGATTGTTTGTGAGTGAGAATTGGAATCACGGCGGCGAGTGAGGACAGTTTGAAGCAGGAACACTGAAGAACTGGCCATTTCTTGCTATTTGATTATGCACAAGCAATGTTAGATGGTACACAATCTATGGCATTCAACCTCAACGAGGTTGTCTTGTTTCAGTGTTCTGTGTTGAAGGTGGGACTGTGGGAGTATGTTGGGGGTCAACGAATTAAATGTTACATACATTGTATTAGTTACTGAATTTTAAAATACTTTCCAGTGGTAACTATAAAATTTTTAATATGTTATACTCTCTTTTTCCCACGTCATATTTCAGTAATCATTAAACTTTAAAATACTTTCGAATGATCACTGAAATTTAATATATTATACTCTATCACTTACTCATCATATTTTATTAGTAACTAAACTTATATTTCGTCACGCTTTACCTACTGAAATTTAAAATATTTTCGAGTGATTACTGACCATTACTCATTGAATTCAACTATTCAAAAATTGAAATTGTTGAAAGTATAAAAAATCAATGTTCTAAAGAGCATAAAGTGTGCATGTGTGCCTAGGCATAGAGGTCAATGTTCAAACTTTATGAGTGCTAGGTGAGGCATAAGCGTAAATATTATTTTTAATATTTTTTAAATTTTTAATCATTCTATAAATTATTCAATAATTAAAATAATACATAACAAACATCTAAAATTATATAATACTAGTGATTCCAATGGCATGTTCTCGAGTTGCACACAACAATTTGAACATAGGCTACCTATAAAGATTTATCTGTCTTACAATCTTACTACCGATTGTAGCACGTGTACGAGCTATCGTGTGGATCATAGCAAAATTTGCAAAAGAGTAATTAAATAGATAGAGCAATTGGATTCCAAAATTGGTATTCTTTTTAATAAGTCAAATTCTTGCGAGGTATATTAAAAATAAAAATCCCGCATTGTTTTAAAGATAAAAAAATAATAATCGATATTATTGTAATTTATCTATTAACAAAGAAAGATACACAACAAAATTAATCAAATTATCTTATACATTTTTCGAATATTCATGGACCAAATCTAAGGGTGTGTTCAATTGAAACTTTTAGAGACTTTGATAGACTTTTTTTAAGGGATGATTTTTGTAGATTTCGTGGATTTTTTTATAGATTTGCATAGAATTAGTGGAAATCTTTCGTAAACTTTTATAAATTTTCATTTTAAAACTTTTATGGATTTTTGTAGAATTCAATTTTTTTTTAAAGACTTTCATTTAAAGTAGAATTCACGTGGACCCAGTGCAATAATATGAAATTCTCACATACGAGATTGTAGTTTTCACAATTTTCTTTCTACTTTTCCTTCTCATATAATTAAAAATTATTTTAAAAAGAATAAGAATTTAAAACCTTAATTAAATAAATAATAATCAAAATTATACATATATATGGTAAAAAATAATTTTAAAGTTGCATATTCAAAAGAGGAATGCAATCTAATCCCCAGTTGGCTTTGTTACAAAGTGTTTTAGCTCAGTCAATAAATTTAAAAATAAATTGGCGTCCACAAAATTATTGAAAACTATGTCAAATAAACGATTTTATTATAAATGGATAAAAATAAGTAGATGATAAGTGAATAATACTTAGAGATCCTTCAAAATATGAATAAAAAGTAGCTTGGATGTTTGTGAATTATTTATAATCATGAGCCAAACCAAACAGAGGCTAAGTGTCATGATCCTAAAATTCAGTAGTGTCAACCAAATGGACAAACTACAATCACAACAAATAAACTCAATCTCTGTCTTTGAATCAAAAAGCCATGAAAACTAGCTAATTTCTCATTTTTGCTCGAACCATTGTGCCACAAAGATAAATAGTCCAATTGTAGTCTTTCATAATAAGCTCCAGTTTGATAAATATTATAATTTTCATTTTCATTCTTCTACTTATTTTTAACCACACATTCTTAAATAAAATAATATTTTTCATCACACCAATAACTTTTCCTTCTTTTTTCAACCACATATTCACCATCACATCAGCCAAAAAAATACATTCTTTCCAAAATAATGTGCATCAAACAGGGGCTAAAGGTTTGAATCGAAAACCTGATGTCATAGCCCTTATGCATACACATTCAACTCTCACTATCTTCCCTTTTTCCCTTCACTTCCAATCCATTGTCAAGCATTCTGCTGTCCAACAATTCAATGAGGAGCTTGAGGTCTAGTCTGATGGTTAAATTCTGGCGCAGAACCAGAGGTCGAGTCCAATGGTTAACATTTTGGTGCAGAACTTGTGGTTGAGTATGATGGTTAAAGGTTTGTTGAGGAACTAAAGCTCTAGTCTGATGGTCAAGAACAGGATGAGGAAGTTGGGCCGGGGTCTGGTGGTTAAGAGTTTGTTGAGGAAGTGGATTTGCAATCTGATGGTCATAAATTTGATGAGGGAACTGAATTCCAGTCTGATAATCGAGAGCATTTGGAGGAGGTTGAGTTCCAAGGTGATGGCTAAAAAAATGATGAGGATGTTGACTGAAATACTAATTGTTATGGCGTCTAGCAGCAGCAGCCGCGAGTGACAACCAGACATTTGATCCTGGTCTTGCAAAGTACTGGCCATTAGCTTGCTTTGCACGCCATCCTCTGTTCCCATTTAGTGAAGCCCAAGACACATTTACCGCTGCTTCTGGCTTCTTCTTTTTTTCTTGCGAGATTTACAGGGTTAGTTGCCACTTCTTTTATCTTCGGTATTACCCAGTCCAATCGTCCAAACTAAGAAAGTTCCATACGCGTTATTACTGGTTGAAGCTAACAAATTAACAAGTGTACGTCGCATGTGCACACACATGCATGAATAAAAGGACAAATGGAAGCATATGCATATCCAAAAAACATTCATAGCATCTCTAAATATCGACCACAAACCTCTGGAGACTTGATGCATTCTTCTGGTGGATGACCTCCCTCTCCACATTTGGAGCATATGGACTTTGATTGCTCGTTCAATTTTGTGCACTCCTTCATAGGCATGGACAGGTAAGGATTGGGTTACAAAATATTATTAGGAAAGAAAGATTGCAAGCCTTGTCACTTACAAAACCCGAGTGACCCGTAATGGATAATCACGATTATCACTCCAAATTGATTCCAATCTTGCAAAGATCAGGGAGCAAAATCAGCTCACCTCCCAATTATGTCACCAGCAATCTTGTGTACAGTAGAGCAAATATTTGACAGCATCTTTACCTTATTTGTAAACCCTTACCTCTATATAAATATGTATATCATTGTAATACAATTTGAGTTGAATAAAATATTTAAACACCAACGTGTTTGAAATTCTTATATGGTATCAAGAGCCTAATTCCTCCAACTAGAATTTTTTTCTGATCCTCCACTTCCGCTATGGCAACTTCATCATCTTCTTCCATCCCCTCCATTACACATCCCACCAATCCCAACTCCCATTCTGAAAACGCCATCATAGCCATCAATGCCACGGCCCAACTGCCTTACAAACTGACCTCCTCCAATTTCCCAGCATGGCGTGCCCAACTCGACTGCCTTGTCATTGGCTATGACCTTCAAGGTTTTATCGATGGCTCCCACCCATGCCCTCCACTTGGTGAAAGCCCATCTGCTGAGATTCTCACCGCCCGCAGTCGTTGGATCCGTCAGGACAAACTCCTCCTCAATGGGATCTTTGCATCAGTGTCTGAAAGCATAATGCCCTTGATTGCTTCTTCAAGTACTTCAAGCGAGGCCTGGCTTCAGCTGACCCGCCTCTTTGCTAACCGCTCTCGCTCGCGAGTTATGCAACTCAAGGATACCTTACAATCCTTGAACCGTGGTTCCAAGAGTGTCTCCGACTACCTGCAACAGGTCAAGTCCACTGCTGATGAACTTGCAATTATTGACTCTCCCCTCACGAATGATGATCTCACGCTCTACATCCTCAATGGCCTGGGATTAGATTTTCGTGACATTGCTGGCCCCATTCGCACCCGTGAGAACCCTCTCACATTTGCCGAACTTCATGATCTTCTTGTGAGTTATGAAACTTACCTCAAAAAACTGGAAACCTTGCAACAGACCACCATTGCAACTGCCAACTACCACCAGAAGCGAGGCCCTCCTTTTTTGCACAGCAGAGGGAGGCCGTATCGCAACAGCAATTCCCGGCACAACCAGCGAGGCCCCCAACTCCAAAATCACCCTCAGACCTCCCAGAAGCCTGCCGTGGTTTGCCAGTTCTGCACCATGCCTGGCCACACAGCCCGCTACTGTCAAAAATTCTGGAATCCCTCCTCTCCTATTGCAAATTGTGCTGATGCCGATTCTGCCTCCAAGCCTTGGGTGGTCGACTCTGGTGCTTCTCACCACATTACCTCTGACTTGTCTAAGCTTTCTATTCACTCTGAATACGATGGAACGGACGAAGTGATCATTGGGGATGGCTCAGGTCTGGCAATCTCTCATGTTGGCACCGTTAACTTACGGTTTCCAACTCGCATTGTCAATCTCCACAACACCCTTTATGTTCCCACCATTCATAAAAATCTGATCTCAGTGCATGAATTTACTAAAACTAATAATCTTATTCTTGAATTTCACCCCTTCCATTTTTTTGTGAAGGATTCGACGTCGGGGGCGACACTAATGCAAGGCAAATGTGACAATGGCATCTACTCCTTTCCAGCTTCATCGTGCAAGGATGATCTCTCCAAATTGGCTTTTTCCACTGAGCGTGTCTCTTCTGACCTTTGGCATAACCGGTTGGGTCACCCCTCTCGGCAACTACTTCATCATTTAATAAAATTGTATCAGCTTCCATCGAATAGAAGCACTTTCCCTTCATTATGTACTTCGTGTTCTATCAATAAAAGTCACAAACTTCCCTTTCACGATTCTAGCATCTGTAGCTCGGCACCACTTGAATTTCTGTTTACGGATGTTTGGGGTCCATCCCCTCATACCTCTCTTGAAGGTTATCGCTACTATGTACTCTTTGTTGATCACTAAACCAAGTACTGTTGGTATTTCCCCATGAAACTCAAATCTGAAGTCTCCACAATTTTTCCTCAATTAAAGCTAATTCTCGAAAAGCAATTTTCGCTCTTTCTCAAAAATTTGTACTTCGATAATGGAGGTGAGTTTTTGGCCCTCAAAAACTACCTCAGCCAGCACGGCATATGTCACCTTACCACCGCCCCGCATACTCCTGAACAAAACGGAGTGGTTGAACGTCGTCACGGGCACATTGTGGAAACGGGCATGACATTGTTACACCGTGCTCATCTCCCTCCATCATACTGGAACCTCGCCTTTCAAGCAGCGATTTATTTAATCAATCGCATGCCAACTACCTTGCATTCCCTTAAGTCTCCATTCGAGGTCCTTTTTCACAACAAACCAAACTACCTCAAACTTAGAACTTTTGGTTGTCAGTGCTTTCCATGGCTCAAACTATACTCCCCTCACAAATTATCTCCCAAATCTCGGCCTTGCATCTTTGTTGGATATTCCACCTCTCAGAGTGCGTATAAGTGCCTTGATCCAGCTACCAACCGCATCTTCCTATCTCGCTATGTTCGCTTTGATGAAACCTGTTTTCCTCTTGCGAATTCTGCGACTTCCTTGCCCTCTATACAACCGGTTTCCACCCTTTCACAGCCCATTACCTTGCCTACCATACCCGTGCCCACTTCGACAGGTCACTCTCTCCCAGGTCCCTTGCTCGATGTTGTTGGTTCGCAGGAGTTGTCACGACCTTGTACTGGTGTTCCCCCTTCACTCTCCTCACTTGCTACTGATATTCCCCTTGCAGCCAATGAACAGGTTGTTCTTCCTCCGCCAGCTCAGTCCTTGCGCATGGTGACCCGCTCAATGAATAATATTTTCAGGCCTAAGAAACTCTTCCTGACCACCAAGCACCCCATCCAGCCGTCTATGGAACCTACCACCGTCCATCAAGCACTTAAAGATCCCCATTGGCTTCATGCAGTGAGCGAAGAATTCACAGCACTTGTTCGGCATGGCACTTGGAAGCTTGTTCCTCCCACTCGAAATCAGAATTTAGTTGGCTCCAAATGGGTATTTCGCATCAAAAGGAAGCCTGATGGTACGATTGATCGCTATAAAGGCCGGTTGGTCGCCAAGGGCTTTCATGAAAGGATGGTCCCTCAACCAGCTTGATGTTAACAACGCCTTTCTCCATGGTACACTTACCGAGGACGTGTTTATGGCTCAACCAAGTGGTTTTGTTGATGCCTCTCAACCTCACCATGTTTGCCACCTTCAGAAATCCATTTACGGGCTGAAACAAGCCCCACGGGCCTGGTATCGTGCACTCCATGATTATCTTTGCAGTTTGGGGTTCTTGAAGTCGACCTCGGATCCCTCCTTATTCATATACTCTCATCACGACACAGTAGCATATTTTCTTGTCTACGTTGATGATCTCATACTCACCGGCAATAGCTCCACTTTCCTCACCAGTGTCATCCACAAACTTGGCTCCCAATTCTCCTTTAAAGTCCTCGGCCAGCTTCATTTTTTTCTGGGAATTGAAGTTCTTCCCAGTCCACAGGGTCTCTTCCTCTCACAACATAAATATGTCCGAGATCTCCTTCAAAGGACACAAATGGAGGGTGCCAAAGATGTCACCACTCCGCTTGCTACATCAGAACGCCTTCATCTTCTTGATGGCTCAAATTCAGTTGACAACACCATGTATCGCAGTGTCATTGGTGTACTCCAATGACCCGACATTGCTTTCTCAGTCAATAAACTTGCCCAGTTCATGCATAGTCCAACCGAACTTCACTGGGCTGCCGTTAAGCGCTTACTTCGCTACCTCAAAAATACCCTCCACCACGGCATTCATCTTAAACGGTCATCCCCCACTCACCTTCGCGCTTACTCTGACGCCGATTGGGCGGGGAACCTCGATGACCGGACCTCCACTTCGGCATACATTATTTTTCTTGGGGCCAATCCCATCTCATGGAGCACTCACAAACAGAGGGCTATAGCTCGCTCCTCCACGGAAGTCGAGTACAGGGCCCTAGCTAGTGCAACTTCCGAGCTCGCTTAGCTGCAATCACTATTCCAGGAACTTGGTGTTCAACTCTCTTCCGCTCTGAAGCTTCTCTGTGACAATATTGGTGCTACCCAATTAAGTTTAAATCATGTACTTCACTCTCGCATGAAACATATTGCCATTGATTTGCACTTTGTAAGAGACTATGTCAGCAAAGGTCTACTTCAGGTTGCCCATGTTTCTACTCATGATCAGCTCGCTGATTTGATGACTAAAGAGCTATCTCGCCAACGGTTTCAACTTTTAAGGTCCAAGATTGGTGTCGCTGATGGGAGCACAATCTTGCGGGGGCGTAATGGATAATCACGATTATCACTCCAAATTGATTCCAATCTTGCAAAGATCAGGGAGCAAAATCAGCTCACCTGCCAATTATGTCACCAGCAATCTTGTGTACAGTAGAGCAAATATTTGACAGCATCTTTACCTTATTTGTAAACCCTTACCTCTATATAAATATGCATACCATTGTAATACAATTTGAGTTGAATAAAATATTTAAACACCAACGTATTTGAAATTCTTATACCGACTACCCATAATTGAAACAGGAAACATGTCTAGTTCCTTCACTTTTATCATCAACACAGCAGAGATGACCAAACTCTTTGCAAACATAGCACTGAACACCCTGTAAAGACAAAAGGATTTTGCTTATGCCCTTAATTTATACAAAATGATATTCTATAGTCACTTGCAACTCCACGAAGGAGAAAGCTTCAAGTTTCAAAAAGAAAGAAGGAAATCTTTTCTTGTTTAATTTTTCACGGAATGGTAAGACAAAATAAGATTGATTCGTTTAACTGTAAAACAGAAGAAAACTTTACATCTACACCTACGCAACAAGAGAAGTGCCAGATTTATTTTATAGTAACTAATACCAAAAGGAGGTTTACAAATAAATAATATCATTATGGAATGATGTTTTCCACATACAAGGTTAGTTTACAGTAAATAGAGATCAGCAAAAATGGATTGTGCAAAAAATAAAAAAAAGTGTCTTGAAAATCGAATGCTAGAAAGATTGATTACATAAGGACAAACAAGATAACAATTTGCAGAAGTTCACATACCTCGAGATCCTCAGAACTATATTAATCAGGGAATGATAACATGTTGTGCCCGGAATTTCCGCATTTTAAACAGAATCTATCCTTTTCTGGCTGGTCCATTGGACAGTCTTTGGCTAGGTGCCATTTGTTGGAGCAAATAAAGCAATTTGTAACCTGAAATTTTTCAACAAGGCAAAGATGCAATCAAATTGTGCAATAATTTAAAGATGTCCAAGGAAAAGAAAAATGAAAATATGGGTGATAATCCAAATCTAAGCATCCTCAACATTCATTAACAGGTAAGGCTTTCTCAAGAAGGTTTTGAAGATAGGTTAACAAAAAAGTGACATGATTCAATTAATTTAAAATCAAATTTGCTTCTTTCGTCCTAGATTTGGCTATAAACAACTTGAAGTATAATTAAGTACATCAAAGTGATTTTCTGCTTTGATGCATTGGGAGTAAGAAATCAGAGCCAATTTTTGTTGTTCCGAGTGAATTTAAAAGTTTCCGAAATGGAAAATCAACCTTCTTTACATATTAAACCTTAAGAATTGTAATAAATAGTTCTCTAGATGTACCCGTATCTTAATCAAAGTTACCGGAGTAAAAAGGATTTATGAACAACTGACTCGTAATAATGTTGAATAAGGACAAAAGAAGTTTTATCGTATTAGGATTTACCAAAAAAATGTGGTGTTATGTGTCTACGGAGCAATAAAATAATGAATTTGAAATAAAAGATAGGAAAGAGTGATGAAATGTAGACACGTTGACATGAGTCATGGAAAAAGTTAATGAAAATGTGAAGCACGTGCTAACAAACCTGTTTGCAACGCTTTCCCTCATGGCCTAAATCACCACAATTGTAGCATGGTTTTCTCTTTTTCTTCTGTTTGCATTTCCCCTTGTGATTATTGTCACCACATTTGTAGCATGCCTCCCAATCTGCGGACTCAAAGTATCGTGGAGCTCGCTGGATCGTTAGTCAACCAAGTTAATAAAACAAAAATAAGAACATACATGCACACACTTAAAGTAATCAAAGTCGATAAATTTTGAGATAAATTGCCAAATCCTGCTCACAAGAAGTTTCTCTAGCGCCATGTTTTCATTTCTGAAATCAGGTTCTCCTTCCACCGTTAACCTTGTTTTCACACCTATTCTTATATACTTCTTCCGGCTTATCTTCCTCTTTATCATCAATCTAAATCAAGATATTATAAATTCTCTTTTTTAATCCTCGTAACGCCTTCAAAAATTTTTGACATGTGAAAACAGGAATTACCTTCTTCGTTGTCATCCCTAAATTTAAATAAGACGTGATTCAATCATGTTCAGACAACACTTTACAAGTTAGATTGTTACTATTATATGAAATTAATTCGACAACTGTAAAATTTAGAGATCAACCAACTATCCAATTTTCCCAATTTTTTGTTCGTGGAGGCCTAATCATGTTCATTTTTGTATTCTCAAGTTTAGATTGTCTCCATTTTTGTATTTTACATTTTCAATAGAAGATATATAGATTCAAATCTGGTGGTGTAAAAAGAAGAAAGAAATTATTGAATTAATTTTCAATTTTTATAGGGCTTTATATTCAGAAAGCGTGCGAGGTTTTTGATGAAAGAAAAGAAAAATCGAACCTCACTAATCATGTAATCAGAAATAAATTTGACATAAAGATAATCTAAAAAAAAAAAAATACACAAATGAATGTTATATTCGTTGATGACATAATTTTAATTAGTTCGAAAAAATATTATCTATCAAAGCATTGTTTTGTGTGTAGAAAATTGTCGATAACAACATATTCGAAATTTTTGAACTTCACTTGGTTGATAATTTTTTTAATTTTTGAGTTCAACTCTTGATACAAGAAGCTTATTCATATGACTTCGTCTCATTGGTCAAAATCGTGTTTTGTTTTCATTGCTGGAAGCAACTTGCTAACTATCGATAGGCGAGAAAATATTGCTTCCCCTATCTATTGGCAAACTTGAAGACATCAGAGAAAGACCATCATCTCCATCCAAGTACGATTATAGCTTCATTCATGCGTTGAACCTTGAGACTATTAGCATTAACGTCAATCGGGGGTACCAAATATCCCTTTGGATGTTCGGGGGGATGTTCACCTAGCAAAACTCCACCCCCTCTATGATCATAGCTATGACATTACACGAAGCGAGAGACTTCCATCCAATTTGTATTGATGTGTGTTTTCTATGTTTGAATATGTTGGTGTATTGCCAAAAAAATAAAAAATGAAAAACCCAGATGTCAAACCAATTCACTTAAGAACAAACCAATAATAGGGAATACAAATAGATCCACATAGAACATGAATGAATCTATTACAAATAGTTATCATTTAAGAACAAGGGAATAGAAAGATAGAAACCTTAACATTACTACATACATATGGTTTTACAATAGCACATTTCAATATTCCGAGCTATTAATTTATTCGTGAGCCTCTTTACTTGGAGGCTTCACAATGAGAATGGGGCAGTGGGCGTGATGAACACAATAATTGCTAACGCTTCCAAGCAAAGCCCTGCGACACGAAATTTCATAAGCAAAATAAGTGTATTTAGACATGAAATTGTTCCAAAATGTACATTTAAGAAACCTCTTCCATCGCTGTTTAATTAGTTATCTTAAGTTCGATCAAGCTTCTAAACTTAGTCCCTGTTTGGCCCCCATTTTTTAACATTTATTTTTTTTCAAACTCATTTTTAATCACACGTTTCATGGAACCCACAAATTTTATCGAACTTTTCAACCAAATATTTTTTTAACTTTCATCAACATCTACTAAAAATATAATTTTTAGCTAGGAGCTTAATGGTAACTCAGACTTGTATAGAGAAAGAGAATTACTTTAGACTACAGTCAAATATTTGTCAGGTCGTGATGAAAAGGTTTATATTACCGTTTGATCGTGCCAAGCCCACGGCTACCAACAACTACAAGATCAACATGTAATTCTTCTGCAGCTTGACAAATCCCATCCTTTGGATCTCCTTCAAGAATTAAACTTTCTGCTTTGATCTGAATGAAATTTTAAATTCATAACCATCATAGTTCATAGATATCATGCATGACTAAGATAACATAATGAAATCTGAAATTTAGGAGCAAGGAATTAAATAGTTTAACAGGGTCAAGATTTTAGGATGCGTTTGGCGCACCAAATTAAACCATAAGAAATTTAATATAAATTATAGTGGTTATTAATAGGAAAATGGTCTTTTTCTTATTCAGTCTAAACCCACCTTCAACCTCCAAATAATGTTATACAGTTACTGCAAATGACTATTTTTTGAAGGAAAATTAAAGAACACTATCCACCTTATTCTACCATCACACCATATACCTAGTACTATTCACTATAACCTTGTAATTCTTAAGACATTCTATTAATTAGGTGTGCCACACATAGCATTAAGGTTTTCAAAAAGGGCAGCAGAGAGGAGAAAAAGGAAAAGAAAAATATTTATCATTTGAAGTGAGACCGAGCTCGATAATTTTCATTTAATGCTATGGATTGTCACAAATCGAGCTAGCAGTCCACATTAGTTACATGATAGCGAAAATTTAATACAATTAGTTTAGATCAATATATAATAATAAAGATTACCAATCTCTTAATTCAATTCATACTTCTAAGAATATAAATCGACCTTTTTTTCTTTGCACATATGCAAAGCACGAGACAGTATATTAGCAGCATTTTGTGCTTGGGCTTGCTTCACAGCATCCAGCACTTCAGGCGTTGCATAGGGTGCATCTGCTGAATTTTAGAAGAATCAAAAGTAATTCAAATCAAAGAAGAACTCATGATACAATAAAAAAATTTAATTATAAATTAACATAACTAACTTTCCATATTATATTTTAACCTAGAGTCATTATGTATTGTAATCTTCATAGTTCGAAAAAGGATAAAAAATAACTCTTCACACTCAATTTATTCTAAAAAAAACTATGATAAAATAAAAAACCTTCAAAACGCACCCCGGATAGTAGCAGGGTTGGGGAAAAGAATAGGAAATGTGATTTCACTATAATTCTGACTGACACAAGCCCGTCCATTGCATTTAGTGTTTTTTGATAAAATTTTGTTACAATTTTAAGAACTTTTTACCTCTTCAAACTTTAGCCCCCTGTTGGACCCTGTTTATTTTCAAACTCTTTATTTTTTGTAATAATTTTCAACCACACTGTTATTTTTTTGAACGTAAACCAGGACAAAAAATCATTACTCTTCGGACACTTTTATATAGTTGGTTTTGTTTTTTCCAGATTAAGATTGTATTATCTAATGTTATTGAAAAAACAATTTTTGCAAAAAAAATAAATTTCCTAATTTACCTTTATTTAATTATCAGGGTTGGTATTGGAAAAGAAGTAGGAAATGAATGACTTTCACTATAGATTGTGTGTACTGGATGACAAAGCCCGGGTAAATTGCAAATATTACAATTTTTTAAAGATAGAAAATTTGTTACAATTTTACGCAAATCTTTTATCATCAACCCAAAAAAATATAGACGATTAGGGTCGAACTAGAGTTGAATCAGAATCGAACCAATTTAAAATATTTTTATAAATATATACAAAACAAATTTTTTAAACTTGACACTGAGTTATCTAAAGGTGTCTTAGTCCCTATTTGATTGGGATTTAATTCGATGAAAAATCGAAAAGAAATTCATTTTTTTTCCCAAACTTTTTTGATAACCAAGACATTCTCAACAAAAATTCCCACTCCGTCCCATTTATATAGGCTGATTTTCTTTTTTATTGAGGAAAATTAAGATTTTCCCACTAAAATTTCTGAAAAAACAATTTTTTTTTCATAATAAATTAAGAAGACCATTCTCACCTACAAACTCCATTCCCATTTCTTAATCAATAGCCAAAAATGCTCGCCTTGTAGTTTATTACACGTGAACAGTTTAGAACAAAAGTTCTCGTGGAGTTGGAGAATCTGCCAGCTATATAAGTCTCTGACACTCCATGAGAAATGCAATAGTAAGTTTTAATATCCACATCACTTGCCTTCTTCAAAGACAAAAGGGTTCTGAAGAGTGTACACCGGGGTTGCCAATAGAAAACTCAAGACAAAACTATCCTTAATTAAAATAACTATTTTTTCATGACAATTTCAACAGGAGGGTTAAATGGTAAATGGAGAAAAAGACACAAAAAATGATGGCGATTCTTGCAGCAATTTTTTACTCTACTTCCCAGGTATCATCAGTAGAAATAAAAAAAATTCTGCGATAATCTTACCTTGAAAAGAAGAACGGCACATACAGAAAATTGTGAAACCGTATGAAGAGATTCAAGAAGAAAATGAGGATATAAAAGTAAAACATGGAGAGAAGATGATACTGAAGTGGTGCAGTATTGCGAGTTTGAAGAGAAGCAATAGTATACTAAAAGAGCTTAAACTCATAGACTTCTATTGAAGGTTTGAGGAACAAAATGCTATTAAGTTTCAGGGAAAGGCTGCTCAAAAGGTTAAGGAAGAAAATGACTGACATGCTTAAAGAAGGTGATCGATTTAGGGTTAGGCTAACGGGCAGTATAAACCATACACTTATATTGAAGCTCAAAGGGATGCCATATTTGAACTAGAAAAACCGTGTCCGGTCTACTCCAATTAAACAGGACTGGTTAACAGTTTCTTGGAAGGTTTTTAAACCTTCGGTCAAATGTGACGGACCCGATTTCGTCGCTAGTTAACCATTTTGACGGTCGAATCAGCCAATCCGATCCGATTTTGATCACATTGAAGCAAATCAAATAAAAGTATATTAGTAATCGAACAAAATAAATACATTCTCAGACAAAAGATATAATGAAAGTTAGCCTTTATAAATGGTACAGGAAAATACTATTCAAAACTTCATTTTCCTTCAATTTCTATTTTATAATATCCATCAAATAGGGCCTTAATTTTAAATTTTTAACCCAACTTTTATCAACTTTTCAACTAATATCTCATCAACTTTTTTTTATCAAAAGTTTCTTCAAAGAATTTCTTAGTAAACCATCAACTTTAATTTTAACCCACCTTTTATCCACTTTCTAATATATCTCATCAGCTTTTATCAAAAATTCGTATATTTGAATTAATCTTGAATGGATTACTAAGAAATTCTTCAAAGAATTCAAGATTAATTCAAATATACAAAATTATGCATGTCTTTGGTTCCAAGTTCAAAACTCATTTTCAACCTGGACACAACTTTTATCAACTTGTCAACCTCAAATTTCATCAACTTTTCTCAAAATCTTTAAACCAAATGGGGGCGGTATGTATCACTAGCACTGAGTGCTTGCTTGGTCAGCTTAAAGACTCCACTTTTAAGAAAGTAGATAAAAGTAGTATCCAAA
Source organism: Osmanthus fragrans (assembly GCA_019395295.1). NCBI lineage: Eukaryota > Viridiplantae > Streptophyta > Magnoliopsida > Lamiales > Oleaceae > Osmanthus > Osmanthus fragrans. The sequence goes on from CM033358.1 coordinate 1,060,931, forward strand.
TAATTGCTACGAACCCGTTTGTTTATTTGAACAACAAAAAGTAGTGTGTCCCGATACTTATAAGCAAACCCAAACATGTGCAGAGAGAACCAGTGGGGTAGGAGAGTTACCAGGTCCAGCAGGGTAAATGAAGAGTTGGGAGAGTGGCTGAACATGTACCAAAGCGATCACGTTAGGTTCCTGATCGGGCTGAATAGGATAACAAAAAAGGTGGTCAAGTGCCCACTTAAGTGCATAGAAACTCCCATCACTCTCATCCATAGCCACCAACACCTTCATCTTCTTTTTCTCCTCCTCCGCCACCTTCGACGGCTGATGCGCAGCCCCCTCTGCTTCTGTAATACTCGTCTCAGCTCTTGTTATTTCCATCTCTCTCTATCCACTTCGCAGAAAGCAAACTGCTACAAAGTTTGGACAAAATTGAAATATTTAGAATCTTTATAATTTGGTGTAATTCCGTGCTTGACAGGTGTTGTCCATGCATGAAGAACACGTTCATTTGGCCATGCAAAGGATGACAGCACTAGCAAGCCACGTTGGACCCACTACCCCACTCCTCTAGGGTCCGTTTGATTGTAAATGTGAAATTTGGATGGAAAAAAAATGATTTACAAGGAATTGAATTGCCTAAAATTTGTTTTACAGGGAATTGTCGATTAATAGTGTTTGATTGGTATAATTTTTCACCCGATTTTTTTTTTTTTTTTTTAATTTTGAATTTTTTGGTATTCGTTTGACTTTATTTTCTTTTATAGAAATTGTTTATTAAAGTGATAAATTTTTTCACCATTGGGTCTAAAATTTCTTGCAATTGCCAAAAAAATTAATTTTTTTTAAAAAAAAAAACATACCGAATATCATTCGTTTGACTTTGTTTTTAATACAAATTGTCAAGTAAAGGGATAAATTTTTTTACCATTGGATCTAAAATTTGTTCCAATTGCCAAAAAAGGAAAAAAAAAAATTTGATCATACCGAATTTCATTCGTTTGCCTTTGTTTTTCATGCAAATTGTGAATTAAAGGGATAAATTTTTCTACCGTTGGGTTTAGAATTTTTTTTATTGCCAAAAAAAAAAGGCAACCTGGAAATCCATTTTCCACCAAAGTGGTCGAAAAGCGTTTTCATCATTTTCATGGAAAAGAGCGCGTGAAGTTGGGGCTGAGAAAATGTTTTTTAGGAAAAAAAAAATGCTTTCAAACAATGATAATTGGGTGGAAATGAAAAATATTTTACATTTTCCTTAGAAAATGGACCCTATTAAACATGGCCTAAGTTTTAGCCCATGGTGAGAAAATGTCAAAAAAAAAAAAAAACAAAAAATTACAATGATCGCAATTTGCGAGACTTGATGAATATTTAAAAATTAAATTTTTAATAGATTTTAACTATAATTGATGAGATATGTGATTGAAAAATTATAAATCTCATAAAATGTGTGGTTAAAATTAATTGCTAACTTTGATACACACCAAAGAGGAGCTTAATAAAGGAAAGGCTCTCCATAACCGCTTATACTGTGCGGTTCTTCCTCTTCCTAACATCGAGAGCTTGAAAGTAGAAATTGTGTCTAAATCAAAATCTACAATTAATTCTAACAATATATTTTATAAAATCCACGACTTTGTATCTCACTTTTTAACCATACAATTTAACACATTTAATTGTGCAGCCCATGTTTAGGACTATATTTGTAATTGATCAAATAATATAGAACTTCTTTAGTCAAACTTCTTTGCACTCCTTTAATAGGCTAACGCGTCCCTTCAATTTATTAGTCAAAGTCGATCAAACTAACTTTCATTTCATCGATTCATTCCATCCATATTCCTTATTATTCACAACTTTTCAAGTCAATAAATGAAAATGCAATGATAACATTCTTTTGTAATATCTCTACTAACATTTTGTTAAGCAATCAGAAAAAATTCGAGGAATCAATAATCATATGAGGTAGAAAAATATACGATGAAACAAAATAAAGAAAAAAAAAAAATTTAAAAAAACTTAGGACACAATTAAGTCCCTTTTGATAATCATTATTTTATGATTCATTATTCTATACAATCATTTTTAACCATACATTCACACAATAAAATATTTTATACGTAAATTCAAAAGAAATTCTCATTTTTTAGCTTTACATTTTTCAAAAATTCATTATTCAAAAACATTGTTGTTTCCAAATAAATTTTCAGCGTTCTAAAAAGCGCGTCTAGACATGAAGCGTGATTAAGACGCGTCGCCTTGAATTAAAACGAGAATTAAGCGAGCGCGCATTAAGCGATCAACATTCTAGTTGACCGCTTAAATTTTTTTTATTTTAACTTTTCATCTTCATTAAATGTATATTTTTTTTTATATAGATGATGAAAAATATATTAAATTGGAGTCCGATAAAAAATTAGATAAGATTTAAATTATAGACTATCTATATTATGTAATTATGATTTTGAAACTTATCTTTTTTATAAAAATTATTAAGTACATACAATATTTTATAATTTTAGATGTTTGGTATATATTATATGAATTATTGAATATTTTTTATAATAATTAAAAATTTAAAATCAGAAAACATTTTTTTACGTCTAAACTCGTAAAACTTGAAACTTAACCTCCACGTCTAATCACGCTTTATGTTTTTTTAAAACCCTCTAAATTTCATAGCTGTCGGCTAATCACGTGCGCCGTCCTACATCGTGCTCCGTTCGTAAATAGAAGTAAAACGACGAAAAAGGGGTTCCCCGAGAAACGTGTCCGTTTATTATTAGCCATTAAGAAACACAGCTCTACACACAAGTGCACTATATCCTCTCTCCTCGGACCTAAACTTTCCAAAAATTCCAATTATACCCCTGTCGGAAACAAAACTCGGAGAACCCATGCCCCTCCCTCTTCCCCTTCAAATTACAGTAATTTCTCTCTGTGATTAATCGATCGGACGACTGTATCTATTCAACCATGACGATGATAACTCCTCAACCGTTAGATGTAACTCTCCTCTCCTTTCTGCGCTCATTCTTACAATTCGACTCCATGTTGTTCCTACTTCAATTATATATATGTGTATCTATTATATATATATATATATTAGTTTTATTTTTATTTTTGTAAATTTCTGATGTTTTCAAATAATTGATTACGCCTGCGTGTGTTTATACTTGCACGGGACTCAATGGTTGTGATCCACTAGGGTTTTTGGGAAATAGAACGGGAGGCTTAATTTACAGAACTGAAATTGAGTTTTGCCCAATTGTGATCAATTACTCTAGTTAAGAAATTCGGGGTATATTACTTGGGACAAGGTTAGGGTTTACTGGATCAAGCTTGATTTTTTGTTTTTGTGTCCTGGAATTTTAGCAACAGGAAGAAGAAGAGATGCTGGTGCCGCATTCAGATTTAGTAGAGGGTCCTCAGCCTTTAGTAGAAGGGCCTCAGCCTATGGAAGGTCTGACTTTCCACTTCTACTTGAATTTTGTGCATCTGTATAAATGCATATGCATGCATGTTGGGAAGTATGTTTGAATTGAATGGTTTCTAAACATTTTTGTTCATTGTTTTTATCATTCTATTGTTGGGTTGGTCAAGTTTATGCCTTTTATTGGTGCGACTGATTTTCCAACGAATTCGTTTTTACTAGTGGGACCAGCAGATAATCCTGGGACAGTGGAAAACCAGACGAGTGATGAGCCACAGGCGTCACGGTTCACGTGGATGATCGAGAACTTTTCTCGTTTGAATGTGAAGAAGCTGTATTCTGAGGTTTTTATTGTTGGCGGTTATAAATGGTAATTTAAAGATGTAAAATTGGTTCCACATTTCTTTTCATCTACATTCCCTCATGTTAGAAAGGAAATTAAAAATATTTGTGGGCAAACATAAAGAAGTAAACTGTTTTTTATGCTGTCATATGTTGTGGAAAATGTTTTCTTATATATGCTACAATTCATTAGGAAAATGACCTGATCACGTATTGGCTTTTATTGGTTTGGGCAGGAGGGTTCTTATTTTTCCCAAAGGAAACAATGTGGACTACCTATCAATGTACTTAGATGTGGGAGATGCAGCTACCTTGCCATATGGGTGGAATAGATATGCACAATTTAGTTTGGCCGTAGTCAATCAAATACATAGCAAGTACACAATAAAGAAGGGTATCTCCTCATACTATACTAATTTCAATTTTTTCTCATGTGGCTAAAAGCTCGATCTTGGAATCATTTTCATTTACTTATTTGCAATTATGCATTTTCCTTGAATTCTTTTACTTATCATTTATGTAGCCAAGTCTTGATTTCTATATATCCATTTTCAAGGCCTTAATTGCTATTCATGATTGAATTTTCATTATGGTTTTTTTATTTTTATCAATTTTATTTAGGCATATGCTTGACGCCATGATTAAATTGTTCCTTAACCCCAATTCTCTAGATAAGAAGGAAGAGAGAGGGGACGACAACAACAATACATTAACTAATTTGAAAGAAATATGGAAAGATCAAACTATAAATCTTGTTGTATCAGGGAAAGAGATTGCTGTGCTTGCTATTCAGAAACTTTCGTGTTGCCATGTCTTGTTTATTTTGCTCTGCAAAATTATTTTCTGGGGATAGCAGTTTACGTTTTCTGTACCTAGTGAATATCCGTCTAGTGAAGGTATATTTATGCATTTTTGATGATATTTCTCTTGAAAGTAAAAAACCTAAGTTAGAAAATTTGGTTCCTTCTTTCTACGCAATAAATTGAGTTCCTACTCTACAAGTTATTAGGTTTTGAGCAGAGTTATCAAAGTGAACTCTATGATATTGTATTGATAATTCATATTTCCTGGGGCTCATTAGCTTCATCAAGTATTAATCTCTCCTCTTGAATGATTTAGCCCCTGTTTGACAACCATTAAATTAGAAAAACTATGTTTTGAATAGTGATTTTTAGGATAATTAAGAAGTAGGGAAAAATTTTGTTTTACGTGCAGAATATTTTATTACATGAATGTGTAGTTGAAATGAGTATGCAGAAAAAAAAGTTTAAATAATGGTTGTCAAATAGGAACTTACTTGATTCCTTGAGACAAGGAACCTGGAATTTACTTATGTCCTCACTCTAAGGGAACATGGATGTAGTATTGTGAACTATAAACTCTATTTTCTTGGTCCTACAGACACACAGCACCAGTTCAATCAAAGGGAGAGTGATTGGGGTTTCACTTCTTTCATGCCTCTCAGCGAGCTTTATGACCCCAGTAAGGGGTATCTTGTCAATGACACGTGTGTAATTGAAGCTGATGTTGCTGTGCGTAAGGTCATTGATTACTGGACGTATGACTCAAAGAAGGAGACAGGTTATGTTGGACTCAAGAACCAGGGAGCAACTTGTTACATGAACTCTCTCCTTCAAACTTTGTACCATATTCCTTACTTCAGAAAGGTTGCAATAGGTTCTCATTCTTTAGCGAGTTCATGACTTGCACTGTTTCACTTATGAGCTCATTTTTTCAGGAAAGGTCAAAGAAGTCTCATTTTGGGTTATTTTATGTCAGGCTGTTTACCATATGCCAACAACAGAGAATGATATGCCCTCAGGGAGCATTCCTTTGGCTTTGCAGAGTTTATTTTATAAGCTCCAGTATAATGACACCAGTGTGGCTACAAAAGAATTGACTAAATCTTTTGGATGGGACACATATGATTCCTTTATGCAGCATGATGTGCAAGAACTTAATAGAGTTTTGTCCGAAAAACTCGAAGACAAGATGAAGGTAGGTTGGTCTGACAGCTCGCATCTCTTCCTCAGATATCTTTGATTTTCTATTATTGACGTGAAAATGTAATACATGAGGTACTTATATTTGTCTTGCTGGCAGGGAACTGTTGTTGAAGGAACAATACAGAAGTTGTTTGAAGGGCACAATATGAATTACATTGAATGTATCAATGTGGAGTTCAAATCTACAAGAAAAGAATCATTTTATGGTCAGTCGTTTCTCAGGCGTTTCTCATTTTGTGTTGACAGATTAACTTAAATTTCTTACATGTTCTCATGGCAGATCTACAACTTGACGTCAAAGGCTGTAAGGATGTTTATGCTTCCTTTGATAAATATGTGGAAGTTGAGCGCCTTGAAGGTGATAACAAGTATCAAGCTGAAGAACACGGTTTGCAGGTTGGTGCTCTAGTGATAGATAAAGAAATTCGAGTGGGTCTCTGTTTGTCATATGTTTGTTCAGAATGCTAATATATTGGAGCAAAAAGATTAGGTGGTTTGGGCAAGTTAACTTAATGAACGTTATTTATATGTTGTTTCCTTTTTCCCTGTTATTTTTTTATTCACTTGTACAGTATTTTCTTTTTTCTTTTTTCCTTTCTTTTTTGGTGGGGGTGTTGGTGGGTGGGGGGATTGATTTGTAAATAGATGAGGCATCAAATAGAGCTTAAAAGAAGAAAAATGGCAAGCATGATAATAACAAGTTATGCAGACAGTCCTTTGATCAATGGAATGATCTATGTTGTGTGAAAATGGCATCATTTACTAAGTCATGCAGATAGTCCTTTGATCAATTACATGATCTATGGCCAAGAAAATGGCATCTTTTTCTATCAACAGTGCTTGATTAAGCTGAGAAGTTAGGGAGTGGGTAGTTCTGTTCTTCTACCCTGCAGCAGTAGTAGTCTTGTCATGTGCTGTTTGAAACATGATTTTCCATGACGTCTGTTCTTTGTGTCTGGCATACTAGCTGTGGTGGATACAATGTGTCTGGATTTTAAGTTTTCTGGCTAGTGGAAAAAATTGTTTATTGTTAATTTGAGAAACATCAGTGAAATTTCTTTCATGCTTTGGACTTCCTATGCTATGTTTGTTGGTCTTCAATTTGATGCAAATATCTGTTCACTTGAGCAAAGTTCTCTCTCATTAAATATTAGTCTAATTTGTAATTTTAATAACTTTAGGATGCCAGGAAGGGTGTCTTGTTCATCGACTTCCCTCCAGTTCTTCAGCTGCAGCTAAAGCGCTTTGAGTATGATTTTATGAGAGATACAATGGTTAAGGTTAGTGTCTAAAATATTAATAACCTTCCATTTATTGCTTGATTGTTGGATGTGTTGATCGATGTCTCATGTTATTGTTATTTCTTATGACGTACTACGAGCTTTTCCTGGTTTAGTATACAATAGCTACTAGCTTCTTGTTTTAGAGCACGATCAAATATTTGTGCCAACCATGTAAATTTAAAGCTTAATGTTATAGGGTTCCAGAGCCAGCATTTTGAAAACTCGTCTAAATTTAGTGAACCCAAAATATCCCAGAGGATAACTATCCAAAATAAAATGAATGGTTTCAGATGAGAAACCACACATTTCTCCATTTTTCTTTATAGTGATACGCTGTCCTTCAATGTTAAAAATAAAAAAATAAAAAAAACAAAAAAATAAACTCAGGAACAGCCTCATGCTTTGTGTGGGAGCATACCTGGACATCTATGAATTTCTTGTGCTAATTCATTCATTGTTGTTGATGTGGTGAATTCTTACTGAAAATCCTTAAATTCATTTGTTGTGTGATTTCAGTGTAAAGAGTTGATTAAGCATCCTTTTTTCATGTGTAATCTACATTTTCCTGAAATAGTATATTTCCCAGAAATAATCTAGAAGAAATATTTATATTTTGTTGAGGTTAAGTCTGATATAGTTTAGATAAAATAATCCCAATATTGATTTGTTTTTGTATTTACGTATTTGTATTGATGTCTAATTCTGACGAATCACTGAAAAATTGCTTTCATCATCAGATAAATGACCGCTATGAATTTCCTCTGGAACTTGACCTTGATAGAGACAATGGCAAATATTTGTCGCCTGAAGCAGATAGGAGTGTCCGCAATCTTTACATGCTCCATAGGTTGATTCCACTCCCTCTCTCCATCCTCACCAACCTTTCTATTTCTGCATCTACTATTCTGGGTGTTCTTATTTTTGTGGCCATCTGAGATGCAACTTAGGATAGAAACTATGTCACTGATGAAAAAAGTGTTCGAAGAAAAACAGAGAGATGATTAAGAGATTTTGTATGATAAAATCTCTTATCAGAATAATCTCCTCCGTACTTTGTTCAGGAACTTGTTACTCCTCAACGAACTTTATTGTGCCTTGCCATACACAATCGCTGACTTGAATTGGTAGATCTGTAAATTTCTTCCATTTTCTCATCTTCGTCGAATCTTCAAGTCGTATGTATAGCCCTTGTTTGGTCCACATTATTTTCAAACTACATTTTTTTCTAGCTTATTTTCAACCACATATTCTTCAATAAAATAATATTACATTTAAACTCAAAACTTTTCCTTATTTTTTAACCACGAATTCTCCATCAAAATACTATTTTAAAATGCATTTCGTGCAAAAAATGGGGCTCAAACAGGCAAATAATGTTGACTTTCAATTTGTGTCTTGCTGCTTATGATCTTAAATTGTTTCGACATATACTCTCCTTCACCTGCTGCTTTTATATTGTAATGCACCCTTGCCTCTTAGTTAATCAGTGCTGCTGCTGTTGCTACCAACATAGTATTTATTGTTTAGAATTGGTTGGTATTCGATTCTTCATTACCAATTTCTGCTGTCACAATGTTATTTAGCTCAATATGAAGATTATCTTTGTAAATAGTTGCTTGTTCAAAAATCTACTTTTCAATGGTACCAGAGCTTCTTATGTTGACTTGGTAATTTCTTGGGTATATACCGCTGCTTCTAGAATTAGTTTTCTCCTTCATGTTTGCATTCAACTAATTTAAAGCTCACATATGATATGGTGAAGATTACATGGCGTGGAAACATCAATTCTGCTACTATAAGCAGTATTGATATTTTTTTAGCACCCTTGATGAATAATAGATAACTGTTTCATGTTCAAGGAGCTCTTTTTTGAGTACGACATTTTAATAAAAGAGATACCTGTGAACTTGCTTAATCACATTAAAATCTTAAAACTGATAAATTTCAACCTGGTTGTTAAAATGGAACTTGTCACTGGAATCCTTTCTGATCAATTCAGAAGATATTTTTCTGTTGTTTTGGCATTGAAAATTATCTCGACTTATGTGATCATTTTGCTTGACTTTTGTAACAGTGTTTTGGTTCATAGTGGTGGTGTGCACGGTGGACATTATTATGCTTTCATCAGGCCAACGCTCTCTGACCAGTGGTATGTGAAATACTTTTGGGTATATCCCCCCACCTCTCACACTCTCCCATGTGTGTTTCTGCACTCTCTCTTGGAGAAAGGAGAAGGATATTTTTTTCAAATGAAGTTTCCAAATAATTGATTTATCCTGTTGGTGGATGTGGGCATGCATTTTTAAATATCATTCATTAGTTTAATCATTCTTGCTTTACTTCTACACATGTTTATGCTTTTATCTGTTACATCAAGGGAGTTTTGAATGTTAGTTGATGTTTCATCATTCTATATGACACGAGATTTGCCTAACGGTTTTGTGATTCCCATCTTTAGGTACAAATTTGATGATGAGAGGGTCACTAAAGAAGATATGAAGAGAGCGTTAGAGGAGCAGTATGGTGGTGAGGAAGAGGTAGTATTTCTCCCTTTCCTTGGATCTCGTCGTATTTTCATTTTGAACTTGTTTCTTATCTTCATTTTCCTTCGACAGTTGCCGCAGACAAATCCTGGCTACAACAATACTCCATTTAAATTTACAAAATACTCAAATGCCTACATGCTGGTGTATATACGTGTGGGTGATAAGGATAAGATAATATGTGATGTTGATGAGAAGGACATCGCTGAACATCTTAGGGTAAATTTGTGGACGTGGATCTGGAAATCATTCTATCCTGCTTTGTTGTGAGTTTAGACATAAAATATCACATGCTTTATGTATTCCAGATGAGACTGAAAAAAGAACAAGAAGAGAAGGAAGACAAGAGGAGATATAAAGCGCAGGCCCACCTTTTTACCATCATCAAGGTTATTGTTTCTAGAGTGCAACTTTCTTATATAAAGATTGATCTCTGCTTTCCCCAGAATGAATGCTGATGCAATTTACCAACATTTGCAGGTTGCCCGAGATGAGGATATGAAGGAACAAATTGGAAAGGATATATATTTTGATCTTGTTGATCATGATAAAGTCCGCAGCTTTAGAATTCAGAAACAGACGCCTTTTAATCTTTTCAAGGTATTAGTTACTTGTTCATCTTGTTTTTCTTGTGAAATGAATGTGAGACTAGATTTTCTATATACAAATGATCGAAATTTTTTTGCATTTATAAAATAGAAATCTAGAGCAAGTATGAAGATTTTGTAGCATTTGAGTACACAAGTGTTGGAAATACAATAGCACGAATAGATAAAAACAATGAGAAATGAAATGTGTAAACTGTAAAATTAGCAAAGCAGCCTGAGACTGCTGCTCTTGTAGAGACTGAACAAGGAAATTTGCATCTGTATTATTTTAGGGTTTGTAATTTGATTATGCCACAACTTCACCAATCTCATCCTAAACTTCAATTAAACCCCTCAACTTAGTTTGAAACTTGTTAACTAACAAACGCTAAGTTACATAAGGTGCAAGTAGGAGCACAAGAGCAGAGAACTTGAAACTTTTTGAAAGCAAGAGCTCCTTCAAGCATATTAAATATACAGCAAGTTGGACCCTATTCTACCCAAACTTTCTTGATGCTACATCTAATTTACTTAAATGTCTATATTTATATTGTTTTGATTTATAAAATTTAGTTATAGAAAAAGGGATCGGAGCAGGTTGGACAAAATGAATTCTACATTATCATATAAGAAATCTGTTTAAGTTTAATTTTAAAAGGTAAGTTTTTAGAATGATTATAAAACCAACTAATTTGTAAGTATCAAAATTGAGCCTTAAAGACAAATGTCCATAAAATGAATATAGCAAAAATGAAGATGTCAAATAGTTGATTTCATTATATTAGTGGATGTAGCTTTTGTTCAACGGAGTGTGAAAAATGATACAAGTAGCCAACCACAATTTTATTAGGAATGAGGCTTATCTTGTTGTTTTGTTATTGATACAATGCAACAAATGGACGTGACACCGATTGAGGATGAACTAAGGGAAGAATGATTTAGTGGGGGCATCATATCAATGGAACAAGTTAAAAGAGGATGAAGTAGACCAATATTAGTTTAGCCTTACATGGTGTGTATATGTATGTATGTATTTTATTTTATTTTTTTCTCTGTGTGATTACGCTCAAAGAATAACACGGTAGTTGTAGCACAGTTTTGGGGTGTCGATTCCACAGGGAGATGAAAAACTAACTCTAGGGGATCAAAAGCTTAGGGTTCTTGTCAATTATGTGGATTTAGCTTGTTTATCGAATCAAAATAGTTTTAAACATCAATGTTAAAAATAGTGAAGTACTGGAATTCCCTCGATTGATTCAGATCAATCAACGTCAATCACTTATTCAAATTACTCAATTAAAGGTTTTTATCCCAACACTTTAATTGGAAGATATAGCATTAATCAACCAATCAATTCTACAGTAATCCTAGAATATAGATTTCCTATAGCATATTTTCACAATATTTATTGAAATCAAATTCAAAAAGCGACCATATACTTCTAGCATACAACAATAAATGAATCCAACAATAAAATGAATTGAAATTGAAGCTCAAACCAATATTTTAATCGATTAATGGAGGAAGCATGACTAGATCCGTAACAAATTTAATGCAAGTTAAACCAATTTCTAAACAAGATAATATAGCAGAAATCTGAATCCTAGAGTTATTCAAACAATAAGAAGCATATTACATGGGTGACGGAACGTTGAAATCTCCAAAATCAATCGAATTCCTTCGTGGCTTTACCAAGGGATGAGTTCTTTATAGTGTTCTTGAGCCAAAAGTTGAGAGAAAAGTGTGTGTTCTTTGATGGTTGTGTTCTGGGTTCGAAAATAGGTTTTAAAAACGTGTTGGGTTGTGTTTCCATAAGTAGTTCAGCCAATTCTGGAAATAGAAAATTCGGGCCCAGAAAAGACATATGCGACCGTATAGTTCAAAACCATGCGGTCACATAGAACAAAGTATTTCAGCCCTTGATTCCCTGAAGGCTTCCATATAACCATGCGACCGCATGGTTTTCCATTTTTTCTGCCGGATAGTTTTTAGTATTTTGGCCATAGCTTTCTCTCCTGATGTCTGATTGAGGTGATTCAAGATGCGTTGGAAAGATAACTCAAAGGGATACAACTTTGCTTCAGACATCTTCCAATTCATTATTTTTCATGTCAAAAATGGGTCTCAATATGAGGCTAAAAATCGGTGCATAACTTTTTCGATTGGAATTTGATTTGTGATCATACTTTGATTGTATTTTATCCCTTTAACTTCTCTCCTCATCCGTTTGACCTCTAACACTCTTGAATCTTCATCATAAAGTTAGACACAAGTTTAGAGTATTTACACTTTAGTCCTCGAACTTTCGCTTTCTTCCATTTTAGTCATTTTTTGCTTGTTTCTCCTAATTTTCACCGTGTTCATCCATTTGCAACCTAAATCAAAATATAAGGGTACTTAATTCATTTAGGCATCAATTTATCATGACAATGCAAATATAAATGGATGAAAACTTAAAAATTTGGGACATCATCAGTGTGGGTGTGGTCTAGAGAAGGCCTGAACTTGGCTTCTTTTGCCACAGTGGAACTTGACCCAGCTTAGATTTATACCTTACATACTGGGCCGGACACCCAATAGATCTGAATTCCTGACCTACACCTGAGACCTGGATTGTTGAGACGGATGCTTTTGAATTCACATTTGACACTTGTATAGATTAAGAAAAGGATACCGTTTTTTCTTCCCTGGCTCCCGCCCATCACCATCTTTTCCACAGGCTGTAGAATTGAACTCACTGCCCCCCTCACACACACACTCTGCTGCCTTTACGGGCATTGCTTCAGCGATGTACTACCACCTCCATCTCCACCACCAGTTTCCAATCATTCTAAACACCCCAACCATAGCAACTCAGTAATGATATGTTTTATACTATTACATTTTAAGCAAATTCTAATTTCTACTGAGATTAAGGTTTTGTGCTTTTGCAAAGTCAGGAGTTTAAGTGACAATGTTCTGGTAGCAAGGTCTTGAAGGCATTAATGGAAATAAAAGTGAAGAATGAGAGGAGGGATGAAGGGGGACTGAAGAACCTTGAGGTCGTCAATAGTTATTCTGGCTTCGGGTGGTGGTGAAAGGTGATGGTGATAAGAGGGGGTCATCAGACTTACTTGTGCATTGACAAGTGGGTTGTCTGCCTCTGTGTGTGTTATTGTTGGGGTTTGATATTTGGGGGCCAAACATCAATTTATGAGATTTGATATAAACATATTGTCTGTATTTGTTCAGATGAATGCATGTATATGTAACTGTGTCCTAAACAGTCTTGTGAGGTCTGAAGACCAAAATAGATCTGTTATACTAGGTAGGGCATGGGTATATGGGCCTGTAACATTAAATCTTGTTTAACTCGGTCGGGTCCAGATGGGGATACAACCTATTCACAGGTCTACACGGTATGCATGCTGCTTTGATGTCTTCATAGGAAGCAAAATGTTCTGTTCATATAAGCTTTATGACCCCTTGGACAGCATGATTTACATTTAAGTATTTTTGTTGTGTTGTACTTCCCTTTACTTCATCGTAATGATTTTGAATTTTGTCTGTGGTAGTGATTTAATTATAACTAAATAATGTATTATGGCAGGAGGAGGTTGCTAGAGATTTTGGTATACCAGTTCAATTTCAGCGCTTTTGGATCTGGGCAAAGAGGCAGAATCACACGTATCGTCCAAACCGTCCGTTGACACCACATGAGGAAGCACAAACTGTAAATTTATAAACTGTTATCTTTTTCCTTTTGCCATTTTGTACATATTGGTATCTGTTCTGTTTATCATAATTTCTATACTCATTGAGTTTCAAAGGGTTTATTCCTTTATGGAAACTTAAACCTTATGTGGATATTGATACACGACGCAAGGCAAACACGGAGAGCACCTATTTAGAAATTAATGTAACATAATATTTAGCCCTTGTTTGAGCCCTATTTTTATGTTAAAATGAATTTTGTAATGGTGATTTTTTGGAGAATGTGGTTAAAAATGAAGGAAAAGTTTTGGGTTTACGTGCAAATTATTTTATTGGTAAAATGTGTGATTGAAAATGAGTATAGGAAAAAATGAATTATTAGATAAAGGGATCAAACAGGGGCTTAATTTTATTGTACAAACGAGATTTAGGCTGAGATATAGACAAGAAGGTGAGAAAAGGTTTTTGATTATACTCAGTTGTGAGGATAAACTTTTGTTTGAAGAACTGTTATGTACTATTGTATGGAAAGTCCAAAATGATAGCGGAGAACTCAGGATGGAAGGTAGCTATGCAAAAAAATTGCTTTTTTTCTTTTTAATGATTTAAGTTACCATAAATTAAGAAAATGGGAGACTAATTAATTGGTTAATTGGAACGAAGTTTTCCTGGGATCAGTTGATATTTACTTTTTCTAGACAGGAAAAAATTGCAATTGCTATTTTGAACTTGTTTCTCCTAGAGTATGGACTTTCTAATTGTTATATTCTTATAGAATTTCTACCATGAGTTTATGTGCTTCTTGTTGAATTTGAATATAAAATTATCTTTTTTGATAAGTAAGGCGTTGTTAATGTAATTTTTCAGTTTTACAAACAGGCCCGGGCATTGACCTGGATAAGGGAAAGGGTCAAATGGTTGGACTGGTGCCGAACTGGCTGTTAAGTATAATGAATAAATTGAAACAAAATTTTGGGGTTGAAAGGCCGGTTTGTTGTTATTTTATAGTGGTTTTAAAATTTCCAATTTTTTGGATAAAGACCGAACCGGCTCTGAGTTTTTCCAGTTGGACCAGACGGTTTTTATGACATAGAGTTTTTCCTTTTCTATTTTTAGGGAAGAGGTTTTGGGGTTGGGTGTCATTGCACTCCATAACAAATGACATAAAAATCTGCTGTTCTTGCTAATCCGCAAAAGGTCAATAACACGAGCTTTATACCGGAAAGTAGGGGACACAATATTATCCACTCCTTGAAATCAAGTAGATTCACAACCCTGGAACTACAATGACGTTTGACCAAATTTTCTGTCTTGTGTGCTTGCCAATTATCCCCTCGTGTTTTCTGGGGATCTTCAGTTCCTTCTTTCAAGATTGTGACAATTGTTTCCTGAGTTGATTGTTTATGGTTTCATTCGACTTCTTGTTATTAAATTTTGAAATATTTATTCACCCCATGATAAATATACTATATAGGTTGGTGCACTGAGGGAAGTTTCCAATAAAGCTCATAATGCCGAGCTGAAGTTGTTTTTGGAAGTCGATCGTGGACAGGTATCTTTTGTTATTGATAATGTTTGATTCTAGGAAGCACCGATACAGAGCCATAGCTGGTTTGTCGGTATCCATGCTCTGACACATATAGGGAATGCCAAATGGCATCCCCCTTTTTAAGAGCCACACTGACTCGTCGACACAGCACCAATACCACATGCCCATTTCCCCATAGTCAAACCAAGAGTAAGAAAACCTACTTTGAAAATGAGTTTGTGATTTGAAAGCACCATCAGAAAAAGATGGTATTATTGTCAATGTCCAATGGCTGTCTGTGGAAGGGAGTAGGGTCTGTGTTGGGCCTCTGCAAGAGGAGTAGAAGATTAGTGGTAGAGGAAAAAGAAGACGGCCTCGTCTGTGGAAGAGGAAGTGGCCCAGAGAAGGGTGGAGAGACAAAACCCTAAAGTGGAAAGAAGACAGGCCTTAGTAGGCAGACAGGGCAATTGAAGAGACAAAAACCTAAAGCATTTAAGAGTTGAATGGACAGAAATGTTCAAAACCTAAAAGGCTAAGAAGTACAGAATTTAAAAACCCATACTCTGGAGGCAGTGTTCAATATCCTTATACTATTATAAAAACTAAAAAGAGTAAAATATCGTTTTATGCTATTTTAATTAATGAGTTCTTCACATGTCGTGCCCTACTTTTGTTAAATAATTGTGTTTTCCGTGTCTGTCTCCGCTTTTCTTAGTGTTTGATAGTTTGTGCTTGAACATCAACATTGAAATGCATCTTCACTCCTGTTTGACTTAATTTTTTTATAATTATGTTGAATGTGTAGGATCTGCATCCCGTTCCTCCACCTGACAAAAATAAGGAAGATATACTTCTGTTTTTTAAGCTTTATGATCCCGAGAAAGAAGAGCTCAGGTAATTTTTAACTTTCCAAAAGTTGTGTATGTGGATACTATCTTCACCTTTTAATTGTCTTTTGAGTTTTGGCTGTGTGATTTAATTTTTTTATTTATTTTCAGGTATGTTGGTAGGTTTTTTGTGAAAAGCTCTAGCAATCCGATGGAGATCCTGATAAAACTAAATGAATTGGCTGGATTTTCTTCTGATGAAGAGATTGAACTGTTTGAGGTTTGTCTTATCATTACATATGTACACGGGCTATGCAAATGTATATTATAGCATGTAGACCATACACATTATATCTAATATGCATTCTTTTTAATTGAACATCATTACATTTGCCAATGCTCTTATTTTTCATTTCTGCAGGAAATAAAATTTGAGCCTACTGTTATGTGTGAACGGCTTGACAGAAGAACTTCATTTAGGTTTAGCCAGGTATTTAGTGTTGTGCTTTAGTTTTAGCACTTGAATGTGTTGATCTTTCTTTCTTTGCTTATTCTCTCTCTCTCCCCTAGATTGAAGATGGGGACATCATTTGTTTCCAAAAAAAGCTTCTCCCTGAAGGTGAAGAAAAATTTCGATATCCTGACGTTCCTTCATTTTTGGAATATGTGAAAAATCGCCAGGTCAACCTCTTACTTCTATAATATACTTCAAAGTTCTTTTATTTTCCTTTTGGTAACTAAAATAATATATGTGGAGCATTAGCCTTTCTCCTCATATATCGTATGCATCTAGAAGTTTTCAGTTTTCTAAAATAAGGAAAGACAATGATTATTCTGAAACAAAAATACTGAGTTTACTTATTTTCAGTTTACTTACTTTCAGTTTACAATTTTTATTGAAATGTGCGGAGTAGTGTGCATGTTAGAGGCATATTGAAAGTTGCTTCTATATCTATGGACGCTGTTTTGTGGGAACATGGACATGTTACGGACATGATAGAGGCCATACATAAATTTATTCGATTAGTTCCATTATTGGCAGACATATCCGAGAACACCCCATGGGGAGTCGGTTCTTTTTTCTTTCGTTTTTTCACGTGAGGGAGTGGGAGGTTAGACTAGAGGCCTCTGGGGTGAGCTTACACCTCCTGTACAACAAATTTAATTTCCATAAGCTGTCAATGAATTAAGCCAAAAATTAGGAAATACTCGGTGCATTTTCTGGCAAGCCTGGCCAACAATCAAAGATTTCTTGCCTGCCATCTCAACTCAACCCAATACAGCCTTATCCCATAAATTTTCTTTTGCCAGCCAGGAGCAGAAAATTATTTAATATCTCATCATGCAAGTTTTTTTGTCTTGTTTTTGTTGGTACCTAATATTTTCTTATTTCAGATGTCCTCTCTACATTTTTAGGTAACCAAGTATGTCGGTGCAAGTCTTCTCACTCTTATTCTGAATGAATTTATTCTTTGCAGATTGTTCATTTTCGTGCTTTGGAGAGACCCAAGGAAGATGAATTCTGCCTAGAGTTGTGAGTACTTTCTGATCTTGTTTTTCTGGACTGTTTAAGACTGTACTGTACAAGTAGTATGCTTATTCCTTTTGTCGTAGTTTCATGAGCAAAATTAGGTTGATGCATCTAATAATCATTTTTTTACGTAATTCTCCAGAGCAAAGAACCACACTTATGATGATGTTGTGGAAAGGGTAGCTCAGCACCTTGGGTTGGATGATCCATCTAAAATTCGGCTTACTCCTCACAATTGCTATTCTCAGCAACCAAAGCCCAATCCCATCAAATATAGATCAGTTGATCGCCTATTAGACATGCTTGTCCACTACAACCAGGTAGCTCTAACATGCCATAATTTTAATTGGGGCAGGGGTGTTTTGATGTTGATGGAGTAATAACTTATTCTTTTCCTTCTAACAGATCTCTGATATTCTGTATTATGAAGTACTGGACATTCCTCTGCCAGAATTGCAATGTCTGAAGACTCTGAAAGTTGCCTTTCATCATGCCACAAAGGATGAGGTAGGAAAACTATGGATGCCATTGTTGTACTGTTCTTGTTAACCTGACTTGTATAAAATCTTATAACCTTAAGTATCAACTTATTTTTTCAGGCCATAGTACTCAATATTAGATTGCCGAGACAAAGCACTGTTGGAGATGTGCTTAATGAAATCAAAACAAAGGTTTGCTCTAGCAAGTCACATGGCACATTTTGTATTCATAAACTAGTACTTCTATTGTCTTTCATTATTCCTAAAACTATTCACCGCACTTAGTATACAAATTACGATTTACTGCATAATTTTGTGGGAAAAAATTATAAAGAAAACTGAAGTACCCTCAATTTCTCATGTCTTCTGCAGGTAGAGTTGTCTCATCCAAATGCAGAACTTAGGTTACTTGAAGTTTTCTATCACAAGATTTACAAGGTAATGTCCGCGCCCCCACTCCTAAGTTTATTATAGTTTAGTCCTGATATTATGGCATTAATTTTTCTTGAAGTCTGAGACATACTGAGCATTATCTTTGTTTTATGATGTCATACATGTTCTGCTGTTTCCAATTATGCAGATCTTTCCGCCCAACGAGAAGATTGAGAATATAAATGACCAATACTGGACATTGCGGGCTGAAGAGGTTACTCTTACTCATAATCTCCCTTTTGTTCTATTTTCTTGCCATTTTCATGCACAAACAAAACTTTCTGTTCAGTTACCTCATTTATCCACTACTTCGAAATTTGGTAATATACAAATATGCTGTCTGAAAGGATTCAGGAAGCTCTTTAACTGCTTTTATTCGGTGTTATCGTATATACATTACGTACGCTGATATACATATGCTTCTAGTTTACACACGTACATACAAATATGCATGTCGATGAGCTCTCTCTCTCTCTCTCTCTCTCTATGAGAATTGCCTCTTACTCTCTTTTCTCACTCGCATTTTTTAAAAACACACACATGGGTGACTCTTCTGTTCGGAACCTCATTATTTCTTTTAACTTTTAAATCTAGGAACTAGTTGGGACTGAATTCAGGACATTTTAGTAACTTGATGCTATCTTACAAAATTCAGGAAGTTAACAGTTCTAGACTTGGTCTTATGATTTGTATAAAAAAGAATTCATGGTTTCACTGGTCAGCTTTTCATGTGATAGTTTTCCACTTCTGATAGACATTTTAATAGGACATTCTTGTTGCTTTACCATTGAAATGTTTCTGGCTTGAATCTGGCTTATTTATCTTTTCCAGATACCTGAAGAAGAGAAAAACCTTGGTCCCAACAGCCGATTGATTCATGTTTACCATTTTACGAAAGAGAATGCACAGAATCAAGTGGTACTTAAGCATTCATATAATTTACATGTTGATTGTCATTGATTATTTTTGGACATAATTATAACAGCAATGAGCTTGTTATGGTTATAAATTGAAAATGTGATATGTTTAACTGTTTTCCATACAGCAAATCCAGAATTTTGGGGAACCCTTATTTTTGGTCAATCATGATGGTGAAACTCTAGCAGATGTTAAGATGCGGATTCAAAAGAAATTGCAGGTACCTGATGAGGAATTCTCTAAGGTATTTTCCATTATGAGATCTACACTACAAATGGTTTTTTAAACAAGCATGTAGCACTTCACCAAAAGATGCTTCTGCCTAATAATTGGGTGTAATTGAATTTCTAAGATGGTACTTTGGGTCATGTGATTTTCTGCTTGATTTTCAGTGGAAGTTTGCTTTTCTGTCACTGGGACGTCCGGAATATCTTGAGGACTCTGACATTGTGTCCAGCCGTTTTCAGGTCATCTTTTCATTCCCAAGTTTTTTGCCTTATCAATTAATTTTATTTATTTATTCATTTTCTTCTTCAACCTCTAAATGAATCGATTACTGAGGAACTTGTATTTATTCTCATGTAGAGGAGAGATGTTTATGGTGCTTGGGAACAGTACCTTGGGTTGGAACATTCTGACACCACACCTAAAAGGACTTATACTGCAAACCAGGTGAATTCTTTGAATCTTTGCTGTTCAAGTTTGATTTTAGATTATCGTTGCCAATGAAATGGAAAATTTGTATAGGAAAAGCATGCCCGTTTAAAACTATTTTTGAAATTTGAAGTGAACTCCAATTGTTAGTAATTCTTGTGTGGAGCTTTTTCACATTGAACGCTCTCTTCACTAAAGGAAATAAATATTTGCTAGGCATAATTTTCTATCCTACTAACTTTTGAGCTTTCTAATAATTGCAGAATCGCCACACATTTGAGAAAGCTGTGAAAATATATAACTAAACAGAAATTGCTTCTTTATATTCTTACTCCGAGGTAACACTGAAAATGTGAAGAACTTGAAATCTGGGATTAGTAAAGGAGTGTGTAAGGCGGAAAAGAGGATAGCTGATGATCTTATTCTTCCTCCGTGTTTCTGTGCATTTGGTGCTTTGTTAAACTACACTTAATTTTTGACTTGGAATGAGAAAGTGGAGCTTTCACTCCATGATGTAATTTGCTTTTAGTGTTTGGTATCACCAAGAATTTTTATGGTTCCTTTGTAATTTTATCCTACATATCAAGATTTTGGTTAATGGTGTTGTAAAGTGGGTATAGTAGCCCGACTTATTTTTCTTTTCCATTTATTTTCTTACGCCCTTTGTTGTATTTCAAATTATATGATAGGGTTGTAAAAGAAACAATTATGCTTCTTTTTAGTGGGGATCCATATTAATACTCCCTACCTCTCCCTCTCCCTCTCCCTCTCTCTCACGCGCGCACAAAATATGTAACATTGCATTTTTATGGGTGTTCAAATTGATGTTTGAGAGATGATTTCCACAGTTGAAAACAAATGATAGAGCAGAGAGAATCAAAACCATCAAATATTGATAGCCGATACAAATTAGAGAAATTATGAGTCCATTTTTGTCACCAGTTCAGCAAAAGATCCTACATTTGCACCCAGGAGGGGAAAATAAAAAGGAAATAAATAAGCAATAGGATCAGCATATTTGATTCAGCTGGTGCCTTCACAATACGGAAAACATGTGGGATTTCCTAAATTTTGCACCTTATTCTTCATATTTGCATCAGAAGAGACGAAAATTGGTTGCATTGCAGATCGAACAAGTCTGAATTCCTCCATAATCTTGTCATAAAACTCTGTAGCACATTTCGCCATTAATGGTCTCAACTCTTATCTGGTTCATCTTTATGAGCAGCACTAGATAAGATTTTGCTTTATACCCTGCATTGATAAACCACCAACTTATAATTGAAAAGTAAGTCAAATATGTACGATAAATCAAGACAATTTCTACATTTGAACGTATTAACCATCAATTTTAAGTTATGCACTCTCAAGTTCCCTCCAATCTGGTCTGGATCATGATGTTATATCTATTTGTCAATGCTGGTCCTTGTCCTGTGCAATTATTTATTTACTATTGGGTGAGTTAGCTGGATTCCTACCATATGCTTACAATTCTGTTTCAAACAAAATAAACTAACAATTAAAAATGGGACCTGATAATCGTAATAAGTTTGGACGGTAAAATGGATATTTTTACAGTCCATCCCGTAGGGTTGTAGAAACTATGGTAAGTGTTATGAATCTTTCCTGCTGGCTAGTGAGATGCGAGACTTTGCATTCACCAACTTTTGAAGCTTTTGGTTTATGTAAAAGGAAAAATATTTAACATCTGAAGGATCTTTAGATACATACCTAATCCAAGCTTATCAATTTCATCTTGCTGGATGAAGGTATCCGGCATTGTCCTTTTTGTTCCCAGGCACCAGTTTAACTTCCCAACAGCAACTAGGAGATCCTGTAACAGTGGCTTAAGAATTTGTATCAAGTGAACTACTGAAGGACAGGAATAATTTGATGATTGATGATCGTGATAATGATGTAAAGAAACACACATGTTCTTTTTTCTGTATTTCCTTCACAGACTGAAACTGTAAAACAACTCATTTGCAATTATATTTTGTTGCTTTACATATATTTTCAAAATCCTCTCAACACTTATCTATGTTTCCACAGATTTTTTCTAAAAGTCTTCATAAATATAGGAGTCAGTTTTCTTCTACGACTACGAGTAAATGTGATTGACAAAAGCTTGAGAAGTATCGATCTTCTTTAATGTACCGCAGGCCGCATCAAGAAGAAATCAGTTGGCTGAGAGTATCTGCATTTCCATTAATGAACTCTTTGTATAGGTTGAACTGTGCTATATGTGTTTCCTCGGTCTACTTGAAATTTATTAATGAACTCTTTGTATAGGTTGATCTGTGCTAAAGATGCATCAAAAATTTTACTCCAGCCTAAATGTAGTTTTGCACGTAGCTTAGCTACTAATGGATTTATTTGTACAACAACACTACTACCAATTTATTCTGTGTTTCTGAACTATTCTTTGTCATACCATAAATCCAGAAGAATGAAAAGTTCTACTGCATCTCACTTAAGGGCGGATCTACAAGTCTTCAATCTTCACATAGGAGACCAACTACAGTAATTTTGTCCGCAATCTTAATGTTGAAGAAAAATTGTTTACCTAAAAATTCTAAATTCTCTACAGCATGACAAGCTATGTGAATGCTTTTTCATGCGTTCCAAATTTGATTCTCTACAGTTCAGATGAATAACTAACCACTTCAATGTTTGCAGTTTAGTTTGTGCGTGAATAAACAACTAAAATGCTTTATCAACATTCGCAAGAACCAAAGAACATTTCTGGGTTGATATAAGCTAGCAACAATAGGCTCTTGTTGGTATAGATTCTTTAAAACTAATTTTTTTTCTTGAAACTTATTTTCAACCATGCATTCTCTTAGTAAAATAATTTATTACGTGGACAACTTCTCTATTTTTTAACCACATTCTCCCAAAAAAAATCACTTTATTCTCAAAAAATTTACATCAAACTAACTGTAAATAAGAAATGTATTTTCTTACCTCCCAAGAAGTTAAGTTCTTCATGAATTTAGGGAGACTCTCATATTCATCTCTTGATACATTTATAAGATGTTTAGAATCTTCATATTTCTTGAAATCATCTTCAATTTCTCCTATAATCATTAAAAATTAAAAACAACTACACATGTTAAATAACAGTGACAATCAAGAAAACTTTGATGCTCAGTACCAGAGATTTTTCCCACCTTCCACCACTTCCAAGTTTTCTGTGGCGGACTGATGATAAGGTTCTTCCATCTCAAAATCACGGTCAGCTGTACCATATACATCACATGAAATGTAATTTTAGAAGGTGGGTGGGGGGGGGGGGGAATATATATATATATATATATATATATATATATATATAGCTTTTAAAAACAATGAGTAAATTATTTTAGCTGTGGTGGCCTAAACAACATAAACTGACCTTGAGATGCTATGGTTGCAAGACAAACGTCTGAGATTCCGAAATTCTTTAAACTCAACGAATCATCAAGTCTACCATATGTTAAGTTTGTAACAAGAAAATCTCAGCCTCCACTTATAAAATCATAATACTAGGAGATCAATGGCATCAAGATATTGAACCGAGATATGTAAAACATAATATGATTGGCATTACGAGCTTGTACATTTCACTGAGTAAATTAAAAAGGATACAAAGGGTCCTCTTCTATACTATGAATCTTCAAGTCCAATTTGCTATTTTCCACTGAGAAACTATCCAAAGTGCTGTCTTCTACGTCATCATCATCAAAATCAACTAATAGAAACAGAAAAATAATGAAAGATAAATTATTAATAGAACCTAAAAACTATTAATGAATTCACATTTTTACAGAAAATGTAAAATTGAGTTAAGAGAGGCAAAGAGACGAGGGGGAATGTAGCTGAAGGAGGAGCGAAGGTGGTCCTCGAGTACAGAAACGTCGTTTTGAGTATTCTTCAACACTTCATTGCAATGTCCCAGCAGCTCCTCAAACGACACCGTCCCAAACGACATGGATTCCAGCACGTTTAAGTCACTGGCGGCGGTCGATACCCTCCTATTAACGCTTTGCACGAAGGTTGTGGATGCAGAATCTATGAATTAAATGCGAAATGAAAATGTAGTTTAGCAAATTAAATGATTAATTAACAGCGGGGGAGGTCAGTGTGGAGTATGCACCGAGGGGAATCGGGCGGCGATCGACTGATTCCTTGAGGGCTGCGCAGTTGGTTTGGAGGTGGTTGCAGAATTCCGCCACCGTTTTGCAGAATTTTCCGATTGATTCCTCCATTTCTCTCTCTCACGCACAATTGGGAGTGAGTAAATTGAAGGTGCAAATACACAGAGCGCGCATTTCTAATCGAAATTTCAAAAGTCGAAGAATGAATTAAAGAAAAAATAAATATCACATCATAACAACAAAGCGCCGGTAGCTCAGTGGATAGAGCGTCTGTTTCCTAAGCAGAAAGTCGTAGGTTCGACCCCTACCTGGCGCGTTCTTTATTTTAGTACTTTATTAATTTCTGCGTTCAAAATTATTTTGATAAAGCGAACTTTTCTTTTATAACAAATAAATTCGAGTTATGTCATTTTACCAAATTATTTTATTAGAATCAAATTGTCAAAACGAGTTGACAAATTGTGATTGGATGGCTGAAAAATGTTTTTTTGCCCAATTATCAATAAAATTAAAATGCTGCTAAGTGTTAATTTGACATAATTCTAGTAAAATTAATCTGGCAATGTAGCATAACTCAATAAAGCCTAGATAAAAAGGAGAATTATTGTCATTACATGTTAATTTTTGTTGAATCTTATGACACAAATCCTAATAGCCACAATATTTTGAAAGAATGTATTTTAGAATAGTAGATTGATGAAAAAGTTTTGGATTTGCATGTAATATTATTTTATTGACGAATGTGCAATTTGTATAAAAGTTCTAGCAGTAGTTGTAGAAATATTTCTTTAGGGTGTCTCAGTGATATGTATCCACGCCCAGCTTCTGAGCTTGGAACCTGGGGCAGATTCTAGAGAATTGAAGTTTTTGTTAATTGTGAGAAAATTTTGTTTCTTAGCTCCGTTCAACACTTTTTCACTCTCCAGATTGCAGATAAGAAAGCCAACCATCCTGTTAAGGTTAGACTATCTTATGTTTGAGGTGGTTATTAGCATTAGTTTCTCCGTCTCTAAAAGCAAAAGATTTAGGACCGGTTTGGTCGGACTTCCGTTTCTGCTTCTTGTAGGAGCTTATTGAGTAAACTACTTTAAGCCAATTTTCTCTAATTTATTTATTTTTCAGACAAAGTACTTTCAGAAAATTATTCAAATATATTCAAAAGTATTTTCTTTGTTTCAGTTTTTTACTTTTGAAAAGCCATGCCAAACGGGGCCCTAATATGGTAGAACTTCAATAGAATCTTATTTTTCTCCTAATTTTATTCTGAAAATTGAATTAGTTGCAAAATTTGTGTGAACAAAACTGTTTGTTTGGCCTTATAAGACATTGATCACAGAACAAAGCACATTTTCCAGATCATCTTTGATGGTCAACTTTCTTTGTTGATTTTTTGATTTATGGGTAATGAAGGAATAAGGAAGAGCTGGAAGCCTCATTCATCTCTAATTATTTCCCATATTTGTTCCCTTTCCTAATTTTTATACTTTTAACCAAAAATAAGAATTTGCACGTGCTCATCATCGTGACTGGAGCTTCTATGTTATAATAATATGAATCATGAGAAGATACTTGTGTAGCTTGCCTTGCAGAGGAACCAATCTCTGGAGGGAAGCTTACTGTTGATGTTACCTACTTTATATTTCACGTTTACAGTGAGTACCACAATCTTTGCTCGGAGACATCCTGTCCGGTTTCTGCTGGGGATTTTGTGGTTTCTCATTCCCAAAAGTTGCCTGGAATTGCCCCTCCTGTAAGTTCTCTGCTTATATCAAAATACCCAACCCCTAACAAAAAATGAGAAGAATGAATAAATAAGAAAAAAAGGGGAAGAATTACCAGAGCTTCAAAATTCATTTGGCGACGATGAAGAGCTTATGGTGTTTGACATGTGCAGGGTTCATAAAAAGTTAAAATGACGATGGTGGACGCAAACAAGAGGCAATTGACTTGCATTACTTTCGACCTCAGCATCGGATTTGTAGCACCAGAAAGCTTAGCTGATGCCTGATAATGAAGTGCTTGAGGATTTGTTCGGCTTTATGGCCATTCCAATCTTTACATATTGTATAGAGAAAGTTTGTACGTCGCATGTTCTTCAACTCGTATCTCTCTTTCTATTTTGTGAGAAATGTTTCTCTTAACTCATATTTATTGTGAGCCTTAGATTAAAATGAATGGTGGAGATTCTTGGGAGATATTCTTGTGACTTGTTAGAGAAGCTTTCATCTATACATTTGAATATATACCTACTCTCTTACACAAAAAGGGTTAGACCATTCTTTCAAAGGACAAGCCTCTCTCGCTCATGTTTGGTGCTCTCCCTCCATTGGTAAACCTCTTTGGCTTCTCTTCTCTTCTCTTCTACTGTGAGATTCTTGGGTATTCTTAGGCATGAAATAGGGTTAGGTTACATTGGTGATTCTTGAGTGATTGAGGAAGGAGAAGTGGTGGTTTCTTCAAGCCAAGTATAGGAGGTTCTTTGTCTGTTTTCTCTAGCTCTCTTGGAAGGTGATTTGCATTGCATGGAAGCTGTTCCTAAGCCTACAAATCAACCAATAAACAAAGAGAAAGGAAGCTCCATTTTCGGCCATTGTTGCTGTCCAGATTTTGAGCTTCAAATTCTTGGTTTTATGTCATTGCTTTTGCTTGGAAATGATGTATTTAAGTTGAGTAAACACCCACATTCCTAACATATTTCATTGGTTTTACGCAATGTCTGATGAGATTCAAGACTCATGAACCTCTTATTACTTTAAACTTTTGAGGTTGTCATTATATTTTCTTCACACCATGTTCATTCACAGTACGGTTGTGCAGCCCTCTTATTCTCTAGGCTTAGTTCTTGAATTGGTATATTTCATTTTACTTCTCTTTTCCGCTTGGAAACTAAGGTGACTGAACTTTCACCATGCTTGCTAGTGAACTTCATTTTGGTGCAATCACGCACTAAAGCATAAAGATTCAACAATGTTTTGTGGATGGAGCCACGTGTATCAACTAGTGAAGATTTAACAATGTTTTGTGAATGGAGTTATGTGTGAGTATCAACTTGTGACTTCATGAGCACGAGATCTCGATTATTCTGAAGCCAAACGGCCCAAACCAATAATCAAATAAGCAATCTTGTACATGCACTTTCATGTGCCGTTTTCATATGTTTGACAAGTGTTTATTAACATACAGATAGGGATGACAGCGAGTTGGGTTTGGTTCAAATTCTAAGCCCGGGCTCGGCTCGGCTCGGGCTCGGAGGATCCGGACTTTTTTTCGGGCCCGAGCCGAGCCCAAGTCAGTGAAATTTTTGGGGCTCGGCTCGGGCTTTTCCGAGCTGAGCCGGCCCGAGCCCGGGCCGACCCGTATTTTTCTATTTTTTAAATTTTTTCTTTTAAAAAATTCAGTATTATTCCTTTTTTTTTTACATTTTTTTTTTCGCAAGCCTAAAAAGCCCGTAATACGGGCCGGCCCGCGTAGCTCGCGGGGCCAGGCCGGCTCGGGCTTTTCACGGGCCGAGCCTGGACGACCCGAGCCACCGAGCCATTTTGCCACCCCTACATACAGATGAGTAGTGAATAAATAAATAATATTTATGGATCTCACGAAATATGTGGATAAAAAGTTATTCATCTTTTAGCATATTCATAAACACTTGCCAAATGTCCTCTAAATTTCACGTGTCCATCTCGACTTGTTTTCTTTCTGCTCCGAGCTGCAACAGCAAACTGTCATAACCAAACTCGTAAACTAACATTTATTTTGGATTTGTTAAATTAGTCTTGTGCACTTCTAGAAATACTTATGTTTAGCATTCTAATAATTAAATTTCCACTAGCACATTACCGTTGGTCACGATTTTCAGCCAAAATTCTGTTAGAGTATCTCAATGAGAATTTCTATTTTTAAAGTACATATTATATCATTTAGAGAGCATCTATAAATTTAATGAGTTGAAATTTTAAAGTAATCCAATAAACTCTTTATATTTAGTACTTAATTTTACTACTCCCAAAAAATATTTATTACTTTTCTTTATTTTTAATTTTAACTAGTTTTATTCTAGATTATTTTATTATTTTCCTACGTTGAAAATTTAAAATACTTTTAATGCATTTAATTATAAAGAGTCAAACTTTATAAATTAAAATATTAATTGAAAGAGTATCTTGAAACATGATTTTAAGAGTTGACTCTTTAAAATAAAGAGTATCAATATCTCATATTTAAATAGTCTTTTGAAAATGTTCTTAGCACATTAAACTAAATGACAAATATTTAGTCTTACTTTGTATTTTGTATTTTTTATTTTTTTGCTTATTTCAAAATACAATTAGTCTACAAGTACAGGGCAAGCTCACAGGTAAGTTACCGGGTTTTGAAAATAAATACGTGGCAATGAATTAAAAAATGGAAAAATTAAAGAAGACAAAACGAGGGAAATCACAAAAATTAAGGCACATTCACTACACTTTCTCTCCCAACTCCATTCAGCCCGCCTCTTCGTTCTCTCTGGAAAGGCGAAATTTACTCTCAAGAAATTGTGAATCTCCGGTCGGCGCATCTGTTCCGTCGAGTTTTTCCATCTTCTCCGGCTAGAGTTTTAGTTGGGGACCTCACCACAGAGCTTCGAAACAAGGGAAAATCAGTGGTATGACTTCGGATTAAGGCGTCGGCTAATATCGCTGTTCTTCCTTTCTCTTTGGACAAGAGTTCCTCCAGGCGACCGATTATTTTAGTTGGGGACCTCAGCAAAGAACTTCAAAACCAGGCGACTGATTCAAACAAAAATTGGCGAGAACACGTGGACGACGAGAACTAGAACAAGACGCAGCAGTGTATGAACTTCTTGTTTTTTTCCACACTTCACCCAAACAAGGCAGCGACAGAAGGTAAGGTCATAACTCTTATAAATCCTCTATGTGTTGGACTGAATTTTCGCATTTGTTTTCCGAATACAATGTCATTTGATGGTGCATTTCCTCCTGCAATTTGTACATATAATAGTTTTTGGTTGGTGGGACATTGTTGTATCAATTGCGTTTGTTCCAGAAGTTTGTATGAGCTCTACTGGGTTGTTGGGTAATGGTGGAAATTGAAGCAGGGCGTTTTTCTTTTGCTTGCACGGTGTATTGGATCTTTTGGGTGGTTGGGTAATGGTCGAATTTGAAGCAGGGCACATTTATTCACCTGCAATTTCATATCAATAGGTTATGTTCTGTTCTGGTAGTCACCGGTGGTTGAACCTCTGATAAGTTTGAACTTGTACTTAGAGTAGGTGAACACATGAAACATATCAGTTTACAATTAGTTGTTTTGCGTCATTCTGCATTTATTTCTGTAAATTTTCTGTTCTCCATCTCAGGATGAGAGGAGCGAATTTTGGAGTTTGTCACAGTTGTCGGAGCATGGACCATTACTTCATGGATTGCCCGAGAAAACTTCGATGCCCGTGCTGCCCACTGGGAATTCAAAAATATTTTAAGGTTGAAAGGAACAGCGCTAACAAGGGACCATTATTCAAAACCTGTAGTGAAAATTGTGGCTACTTCGAGTGGGTCAAGGACGAAGACTCAAGCGGTGAATCGGGTACTGTAAATGAAACGGTGGGTGGTGTGGCGAACGAGGAACATGAAGATTTGGCAATCATGTTTGACTCGCTTGCTCGAATAGCTAACAAACGAAACGTCGAGATTTCGTTTAACGTGACATTTCGCAAGGATGAAGGAAGTGCGGAGGACAACGGGAAAGGAAAGGGCCCGACACGGCGTGTGTAGTAGTTTGTTGTTGACCAAGTTGTATTTGCTATCTGGTTTCGTTTTGTACTTGCTATCTTTGTAATTTGGAAGTTTGTGTTGTGGTAGGAACTACAATTTTGCTTGCCTCACTTCAATTCAGATTGTATTTGCTACTTGAGGCAACTGTGAATAAATATCTATGTTTGGACCCTAGAATGAAGTTGGTGGCTTAATTTCATATTACATGATTCTACATTGAGAAATATCGATTGAAGCATTACACTGTCAATTGTTTTTATTATAACAATTAGTCTACAAGTGTCAATTAAATTGTATGTTTTTATTATAACACTGGACTTTTATGAATACAATCTTACATGATAAATAAGAAAGAAAGTTTACATTTTTCTGATAATCTTTATTTATAAAAATTAAAATATATGTTAGAAAACAATTATCTAATATGAAAAAACAAAAGAAAAAAAGCGAAAATTTCACACAATCTCAAAAAAATGCTGTTGATCGAGTCATTGTTAAAAACACAAAATATAAACTATGTACTTGATGAGACAATCAACGGAAGATTTAGCTAATGACCATCATCTAAATCAAGAAGTAGAATTTGAATATAATGAAAATGATTAAAAAAAAAAAAAAGTTGATGATGAAGTGCATATGAAAGTGATAAAAATGAAAATTAAACTCAAAAGTAACATTTTATTCTTGGGGAAAGCCACTGGCCCACTGCACATATATGATATCACAAGAAAAATATCCAAAGCGAAGCAAAATATAAGCACTGAGAAAACTAGCAGACTGTAGAGAATAAATGGAGGAAAGCAACCACCAGTCTGCATCTTATTTCATCTAACATTGACAAATATATTTGTCGGCAAAAGAAACCCAAATTTGTTTCTTCATCCGACAGTAAACATAATTTCCCAATAATCTAAAATACTAGATTACGCATAATTTACCAACATAGTCGACAAAAAAATAACTTCATCAACAAAACATCTAGAACTATTCAATTGGTTCATAACTGTAATGCCCAATACTGTTATCGTCACTCCGTTCATAGAGTCGGACCTTGGCTGCCATTGTCACCCTGCATTAGTTTAACACCCAAAGTAAGACACAACGCACATGAAACGAGGTAACTAAAAATATGTACCAGACGAATGTAAAAATTATATACCGAATATGGTTGCGAACATGTCTCCGGTGTCAGCGACGAACACTATTGCGATGCCTCAACACTTGGCCAAACTCCGCCTATCGAACTAGGTCTACCTCTCGGTCTCTTCCCTTTTCCTGAACTTGAAGTTGCCTGCATGTAGATGGAAAATGTATGAGAAGTTGGATTCGAACTCATTTAAACAAAAACAAAAATTTACAAAATAATGAAATACCTTTGCTTTATTGGAAATTGACTCCAACGGTCCTTTCCTTCGAAGTTTTCTTGGAGCACCCTTCCGTTTCGATGACTTCGGATCTAGAACGTTGTGGCTGGAAAGATTTAGAGAGTTAGACCCGTATGGGATTACAAGATTTGGTTGAGAACTACCACTCGCTAGTGTTAGCTTCAGCTCAGTCGCCTGCAATTTTATCCACTCCATTACTGTAGAACTCTGCACTTCATCATTCACAGCAAGATCAGCAACCTCCGAAAATGCTTGACACATGTTGTCATACCTCAGCTGTGAAGGACTGCTCACAAACCCATCGTAGTGGACGGCGACCCTTGTATGTGCTCTAGTAACATCCCGCCTCCATCTCCGTAGTATGAACTTGTCGGGCAAAAGGTTAACATCATTACGGATAAGAACAGCGACTGCATGCCTACATAGTATGCCTCGGGACTCAAATAAATGGCAACTGCAAACTATGTCACATGGCTCTTTTGTGAATGAGACGAAAAATTTCTTTTTTATCCGACACTCCCCGTACAATAATACATCCTCTCGAACCTCGTGAATCGTACCTGATGTTCCCTCTGTAGCTGACGCGATATCACAGTACACTTTCCCAATGAACTCATTTTGGACTTCCCTGAACTTTGTAATGGTATAAACTTTTTGAAATTGTTTTTCAATGCCGTAATTGGTTACACACGGCACCGTTTGTGAGTATGATTTGAATTCGGCAATGAACTCCTTCTCAACCTTACTTCTCAGCGTTCTTTCATATTGTTCGACAAATTGCTTCAAAGAGGTCTTTGAGTGCACATATCCGTCGAAGAACGCATTCATACTCTCGCTCCGTTGAGTTGAGGACATTCCGGCCCAGAATGTGGTTTTTAAAAAGCACGGTACCCAACGTCCTCTGCTATCGAACAATCCCGACAACCAGTCATTGTCATATAAACTATACAAATCAATCATGTCCCTCCAACCATGTTCAAATTCATCCACGGTCTGTGACTCATAAACTAAGCTCGTGTATAGCCGCAAAAATCTAAGCCTTATTCACATGAAAGCCGAACTTCTCAGGCAACTTCTTTAGAATATGCCACAAACACCACCTATGCTTCGTATGTGGAAATACAATCTGAATTGCATTCTGCATTGCCCTATCCTGGTCAGTAATTATTGCGTGTGGTGCTTGCCCATTCATGCACTGTAGCCATGTTCGGAATAGCCACACGAATGTCGTAGTGTCCTCATTAGAGACCAAGCCACAACCAAGCAATATCGATTGCCCATGATGATTGACTCCAACGAATGGGGCAAATGGCATGTCGTACTTATTTGTGAGGTATGTCGTGTCAAAGGTAACAACATCACCAAATTCCTTATATGATTGCCTACACCGATTGTTTGCCCAGAAAACATTCTTAAGTCGAGACTCCTCGTCTAAATCCATACTGAAGTAGAAACCCGAGCATCGTGCTTGCATAGTCGAAAAATATGATTGTATTGCGGCTGCATCTCCTTCCCCGAGTCGTAAACGTCTCACTTGTGCAATATAATTTTGGCAATCCTTTTCCATGAAAGACATTGTCTCATACACTCCCAGCTTCCACCACTGCGGAGTTGTAACTTTTGTGAATTGGAATTCCTGCCATATTATTCACCTCTAACTTCCGTTTCACGTTTGCGGTCAATTCTCTATTGCATCGGTACAACCTAGATTTAGAAGGACTGGTTTTATGGTTGTGCTCGAGATGGACGGTATTTACTCTCCATTTTCCATTACTTAATAAAGACGATGAGATCCGGGCTTTACAATCTGTTTGGCAGGTTGGTTGTTGCTTCAAAGAATTGTTTGTCCCATAACTTCTTCTGCCCTCACGACTGCAAGTGAACGTGACATATCTCACAACTCCATCATCCCCCTTTTTTGAGTTCCTTTTCCTAACAGGAAAACCCACTTCGTAAGCATGTTTTTTATACATCTCGAAAATTTCATTTTCATCGTCAAACATCATGCCCACCTCAGGCGCTTTAGCACCATCTCCTACAACCTTATCATTTGTAACTCTCTCCGCATCGTTCGCGACCTTTTCATTCTCAATTGCAACAAAAAAATTGTGATGCTCCTCTTCCCTAATTTCTTCTCCTGCAATGAATTATTCATTCAGAAATAGGGATACATTACAACGTTATGTATCAAATGGTAATTTCAACAACAGTTCATTTCTATCAAACAAATATTTGCAAAAATGTGGCCATCTATTCGGTTTCAATCTAATATTATAGGAAATATTTTGTGGTAAATACATATCAATTCAAATTCATCTAAAACAAGGAAAAACTTCCATGTGTAGTGACAAACCCAACCAATCAACAATTCCAACCTATACAGCATTTGTTTCAACAAAGAAATTAGATCTCTACAAAGCATTTTTGCATACAGTTAATAACAATTTTTCTCCAAATACACGTGAAGCCATTATCATCCCGTATCCTTGCCCAAATTTGTTGAGTAATTGAACAGGAAAATATAATGCCCATTACTTCCCCAGAGACAAACATACGAATTCACAGGAGGTTTAATGGCAGGTAATGTTCCTTTCGAAGTGTAAAAGCATCATTTCAGTAGCAACATCAGAACCTGCTTTCCTCTTCTTCCATACTTCGACTTTCGTAATGTAAATAAATGGAATGTGTCAACGATAGCAAGTGTTTTCAGACGGGTAGAAGATACCTTCTAACTCCATATGTTGAACGAAGCTGTCGCCGGTTCTTTCGGCTGTGCGGTGAGGTCCCCAACTGAAATGGTCGGACCTTTTGAAGCTCCGTGGTGAGGTCGCGGTGTGAAATGGTCGCCGCCTTTTGAAGCTTCGTGGTGAAATGGTCGCCGGAGAATATGGAAGAACTACGGTCCAGAGAGAAATGAAGAGCTCGATGTTATTTGGCGGGCTGAATGGAGTTGGGAGAGAAAGTGTAGTGAATGTGCCCTAATTTTTGTGATTTCCCTCGTTTTGTCTTCTTTAATTTTTCCATTTTTTAATTCATTGTCACGTATTTATTTTCAAAACCCGGTAACTTACCTGTGAGCCTGCCCTGTACTTGTAGATTAATTGTTCAAAATATGAGGGGTAAATCTTTTTTTTTTTCCGCTCTCTTAACATAATTTTTAGATACAAACTATCATTGGTGATTAGAATGCGATAAAAAAAAGTTTGGAACACACGTATGATAATAAGGTTAGTCGCTTTCAATGCTATTAAATATAGTATTTCTTATAAGAAATTGTATCGATATAATCATGACTAACGAGAATATTAGTGGTAGTGGCTTTTAATGCTATTAAATTAAATATAGTATTTCTTATAAGAAATTGTATCGATATAGTCACGACTAACGAGAATATTAGTGGTAGTGCCAAAAGCATGATTCAAAAATTTCTTTAATATTTTGAAGAATAATGTTTTGCACCACTGATAATCATCGATTAAAGTGATATTAGGTCACATCAATTTATTGTTCAATTAACAAGTTATTAGAATTTAAGTTAAG
The DNA here is from genome assembly GCA_019395295.1 of Osmanthus fragrans. NCBI lineage: Eukaryota > Viridiplantae > Streptophyta > Magnoliopsida > Lamiales > Oleaceae > Osmanthus > Osmanthus fragrans. Next base: position 1,096,007 of record CM033358.1, read on the forward strand.
AAAAATTCTAGATGTGCAGAATTGTTTTGCCAGAAGTTATACAAAAGTTTCACGTGGGTCGCATGTGGAATAAAATAATGCCAAAAAATTACTCACCCCTCATCTGTGTCTGCTCTGTAATCTTTTTGTATGAACATGTTTTGTACGTACAGCATCATTGCTCTTAAATTAAACATTTGGGCGATTTGACATTCATTCAATTTTATCAAAATTTACAAAGAATCTGATTTATTTATTTTTTTAAATTTTAAAAATCAAACATGGACTTAACAAAAACAAAAAGAAATGGGTTAATTTCACAAAAAGGTCACTGAATTTACGTGAAAAATACAAAACGATCACTGAATTTTAAAACTTGCAGAAATGATCACTGAATTATTGTGCGGTTTCACAATGGGTCATTGAAGGATCAAAACACATAAATTGGATCCTTGAGGACCTCAAGTATAAATTTCATCTAATTTCAATTTCTTAAAATCTGCCCCTGAATTTAAGAATTCAAACATTTTTCCTCCCACCTACACCATATGGAGCCGACGTCGGAAATCACAAAAATCGACCACCTCACCAACGGATAAACCACCGTATTTTCACACCACCAACACCTTCTAATCCCTTCCACAATCTTATACCAACAAGTAACAAAAAATACATAAAAAAAAAAAAAAAGGACTAAAATTCAGGTTCAAATAACCCGACCCACGCACGATTTTACCTCAAATTCCGGCCACTTTGAGATAAATTGGTGAGGACCCATATGTGTATTTTATTCACCATGATGAGTAGAAGATAATGGTGGTGGTGCGCAACCATGATTGTTGACGCCGACGCCGAAACTTGGGGGGAAAGGTCGTTGTTCGCTATCTTCGAACTGGTAGGGTTATATTCTGGTTTAAATTGTTTTGTGATGGTATGAGACCATGTACATGTTCGTGTTGTGGAGTAATAACATCCTGTGATTGAGTTTTGGCATGGGTGATGATGGGTTGGCCGGAATTGGAGGTAAAGTCATGAATGGTGATGGTTTTTTTAACCTGAAATTCGTTTGATTTTTGATGAGTTGGGTTTAATTGTTGGTATAAGATTGTGGAGGGGGATGAAGAGATGTTGTTGGTGTAAAGATTAGGTGGTTTTGTCGACGGTATGGTGGTCGAATTTGGCCATTTTTGACGTCGACGAATATGGTGTAAGTGGGAGGAATTGGTTAGAGCAATTTGGTCCTCAATGTTCTATCTTCAAGTGTTTTGGTCCTTTAAATTTGAATTAAAACCACAAAGGTCTTTCAGTGACCGTTAGTGAAACCACCCAATAATTTAGTGACCATTTCTGTAAGTTTTAAAATTTAATGACCATTTTATATTTTTCATATAAATTCAGTGACCTCAATGTTTTTTTTTTTTTTTTTTTTTTTTTTTTTTAAAAATTTTAAAAATCAAACAGGGACTTAACAAAAACAAAAAGAAATAGGGCTCAATCCGCGAGAAAAAAAGGGAGGAATAAAGGGTTTTGTTCTTTTCCATTAAATCTAGTCTTGAACCAATAGTTTCTACGAAGTTGTTCTTAGAAGTTTTACTTGGTGAGATTTAACCTCTCTTTTATAATTTTATTAGTGTCGTTTTTGGATTCCATATTGTTTGACCGAATAAAGGTGTGTTCTTCATGTTGTGTTATGCCTCTTGTATTGACTAGTGAGAATCTATTTTATTCCCATTGTTATAGTGGAAATTGATTCGGAGGTTTCATATTAGTCTTGTGTTTTATTTTTCCGATATTTATATTGCTTACATAAATTGTTGCTTTTGTGGTATTGCATTTTGTATTGGTGCGTTGGTGTGTGGTATCGAACCAGGTTGTGCTGTCTGGATTAAAATGGAGGAGTCGGTTGGTAGTGCTATGATTAAACTCACCGATCAAAATTGGGTGACTTGGAAGCCTAGGATGGAGGGAATCCTTTATTGTAAGGATTTACATGAAGCTATTGAAGGTGATGAAGCTAAACCAGAGGAAATGACCGAAAAGCAATGGTATATTCAGAATAGAAAGGCTATAGGAACAATCATACAGTGGGTGGATGACAGTGTGTTTCGTCATGTGGTGCAAGAGACAAATGCTCATAAACTATGGACTAAATTGGAGTTAATGTTTGAGAAGAAAGCCGTAACTAAAAAGTTTTTTCTGATCAAAGACTTAGTCAATGTGAAATACAAGGAAGAAATGAGCATGACAGAGCATTTGAATAATTTCCAGAATATCATAAACCAGCTAGCAACTATGGGTATGGTACTTGAAAATGAATTGCAAGCTTTGTTGCTTTTGAGCTCGTTTCCAGATGGTTGGGAGACCTTCGTCGTGACTGTTAGTGATTCTGCTGCCAATGGTGTTTTATCAGTGGATTTTGTGAAAGATAGCATGCATAACGAAGAAACAAGAAAAAAAAATTCTGATAAAAATATTGATCTCTGCTTTCCCCCAAAAAATGAACAAGAAGAGAAGGAAGACAAGAGGAGATATAAAGCACAGGCCCACCTTTTTACCATCATCAAGGTTATTGTTTCTAGAGTGCAACTTTCTTATATAAAGATTGATCTCTGCTTTCCCCAGAATGAATGCTGATGCAATTTACCAACATTTGCAGGTTGCCCGAGATGAGGATTTGAAGGAACAAATTGGAAAGCATATATATTTTGATCTTGTTGATCATGATAAAGTCCGCAGCTTTAGAATTCAGAAACAGACGCCTTTTAATCTTTTCAAGGTATTAGTTACTTGTTCATCTTGTTTTTCTTGTGAAATGAATGTGAGACTAGATTTTCTATATACAAATGATAGAGATTTTTTTGCATTTATAAAATAGAAATCTAGAGCAAGTATGAAGATTTTGTAGCATTTGAGTACACAAGTGTTGGAAATACAATAGCACAAATAGATAAAAGCAATTAGAAATGAAATGTGTAAACTGTAAAATTAGGAAAGCAGCCTGAGGCTGCTGCTCTAATAGAGACTGAACAAGGAAATTTGCATCTGTATTATTTTAGGGTTTGTAATTTGATTATGGCACAACTTCACCAATCTCACCCTAAACTTCAATTAAATCCCTCAAACTTAGTTTGAAACTTGTTAACTAACAGACACTAAGTTATATATGGTGCAAGTAGGAGCAAAAGAGCGGAGAACTTGAAACTTTTTGAAAGCAAGAGCTCCTTCAAGCATATTAAATATACAGCAAGTTGGACCCTATTCTACCCAAACTTTCTTGATCCTACATCTAATTTGCTTAAATGTCTATATTTATATTGTTTCGATTTATAAAATTTAGTTGTGGTTATAGAAAAGGGGACTTGAAGAGGATGTAATGCTTTAGATCGGAGCAGGTTGGACTAAATGAATTCTACATTATCATATAAGAAATCTGTTTAAGTTTAATTTTAAAAGGTAAGTTTTTAGAATTATTATAAAACCAACTAAGATGTAAGTATCAAAATTGAGCCTTAAAGACAAATGTCCATAAAATGAATATAGCGAAAATGAAGATGTCCAGTAATTGATTTTATTATATTAGTAGATGTAGCTTTGGACCAACGGAGTGTGAAAAATGATACAAGTAGCCAACCACAATTTTATTAGGAATGAGGCTTATCTTGTTGTTTTGTTATTGATACAATGCAAGAAATGGAGGTGACACCAATTGAGGATGAACTAAGGCCCTGTTTGATAGACTTAGTTTTCTAGGGAAGATAGAAAAGATTTTCCAAGTTCCACCTTATTTGCTGTTTGATTGCATTTTTTTTGGCTTGGAACTTATTTTCTGACTTAAGCTCACATAGGTACATTTGCCCACTTTTTGCTGAATTTGTTTTCTTAAGTTTTTGGTGGTAACTTCTTTTCCAGGTTTTTTTTTTTTTTGCAATAGAAACAAATTCTATCCCCAATGGTAAAAAAATTTATCCCTTTAATTGACAATTTGCATGAAAAACAAAGCCAAACGAATACCAAAAATTTAAGAAAATATTTATATATATATATATATATATATATATTTATATATTACTTTTTTGACAATCCAAACAAATTTTAATACAGATTGTAAAAAAATTTATTCCAAAAAATAACAATTACATGAAAAACAAAGCCAAACGGATTAGGTGAAAAATTATACCAATCAAACACCGTTAATTACATTTCCCCCCAAAACAAATTCTAGGCAATTCAATTCCCAACAATTCGTTTTCTTTCCACCCAAATCCCATCATTCCTATCAAACGGACCTTATGGGTAGAATGATTTAGAGGGGGCAGCATTTCAATGGAACAAGTTAAAAGAGGATGAAGTAAGACCAATATTAGTTTACCCAGTATTAGAGGTCTGTATATATATGTATTTTTTTTTTGTGTGTGGTCTAGAGAATGCCTGAACTTAGCTTGTTTTGCCACACTGGAACTTGACTCATCTTAGATTTATACCTTACATACTGGGCCGAACACCCAATAGATCTGAATACCTGACCTACACCTGAGACCTAGATTGTTAAGACGAATGCTTTCACATTTGACACTTGTATAGATTAAGAAGAGGATATAGTTTGTTCTTCCATGGCTCCCACCCATCACCACCTTTTCCACAGGTTGTAGAATTGAACTCACCGCCCCCCTCAGACACACACACTGCTGCCTTTGCGGGCATTGCTTTAGCGATGTACTACCACCTCCATCTCCACCACCAGTTTCCAATCATTCTAATCTCCCCAACCATTGCAACTCAGTAATTATATGTTTTATACTATTACATTTTAAGCAAATTCTAATTTCTACTGAGATCAAGGTTTTGTGCTTTTGCAAAGTCAGGAGTTTAAGTGACAGTGTTCTGGTAGCAAAGTCTTGAAGGTATTAATGGAAAAAAAGTGAAGAATGAGAGGAGGGAGGAAGGGGGACTAAAGAACCTTGAGGTCGTCAATAGTTATTCTGGCTTTGGGTGGTGGTGAAAGGTGATGGTGATAGAGGGGGTCATCAGACTTATTTGTGCATTGACAAGTGGGTGTGTGTTAATTGTTGGGGTTTGATATTTAGGGCCTAAACACTAATTTGTGAGATTTGATATTGTAGAATTGTAACGTAATTTGTTATAGTTATTTTTGGTATCTTATTCCTAGTTTAGTGCCGTCACTTGATTTGTGGAGATCCACTCCTCAATTAGGGCAGATTGAATGCAGGTGTCATGATGGAAAATTTCACCATCATCTTATATATATACCCTGTTGTACTTTATGAAAAGATAAGGGGTGATTCAATTCTTTTCTCAGAAATTCACATGGTATCAGAGCCAACTCTCTGAACCCTAATTTCCCTCGCCACAAAAATTCATTATGGCTGCTCAGAGACAAAACTCGACATCTGAAGTGACCTCTAATCCTGAAACGACATTAGTGATAAACAGTCATGGAGGAGTCGAAAATCCATCTCTACTCATCACAGGGCCACAAACTCAACGAGCATAATTTTCTCTAGTGGTCTCAGTCAGTGATGATGTATAGTTGTGGAAAAGGGGGATGGATATCTCATTGGTGAAACCGTCATCCCTTAGAAGACCGATCCAAAATTCAAAGTATGGAAAATCGAGAATCACACGGTGATGTCTTGGTTGATTAATTCAATGCAAAACGACATTGGAGAGAATTTTCTCCTCCATGGGACTGCCAAAGAAATTTGGATGCAACAAGGGAGACATACTCAAGTTCTGAAAACACGTCAGAAATATTTGAGATTGAGTCTACCCTACACGACCTTCAACACGGCGATCTCTCTCTTACCCAGTATTTCAACACTCTTTCCCGTCATTGGCAGCAGCTTGACATGTTTGAAGTTCATGCTTGGAAGTGCCCTGAAGATACTGTGTTGTACCGGGAAATTGTGGAAAAGAAGCGGACATTTAAATTTCTCCTTATGGAAAAGAAGCGGACATTTAACAAGAATCTGGACGAAGTCAAAGGGAGAGTAATGAGCACCAAACCTCTTCCAAGTATTAGAGAGGCTTTCTCAGAAGTTTGCCGTGAGGAAAGCAGGAAAAAGGTTATGATGGGATCTCAAAATTCTAATTTCTAACTCATCTCTTGAAGGATATGCTCTTGCAGCGCGAGGCCTTCCATCAAATACCAATAGTGAAAATCGTCAGAGAAAGGCAAGACTTTGGTGTGACTACTGCCGAAAACCTGTACATTCCAGGGAAAATTGCTGGAAACTTCATGGCAAACTAGTTGATTGGAAGCCATCTAAACCAGCCTATGACAGAGAAGGTCGTGCCCATATTGTTACTGCTACAGAAGAAAAGCCTGCCTACCATTACCTCCTCATGTCGCTCAGCCAAGTGTTAGTCAACAACCAAAGACCATCAATCTAATTCCAGTCCAACATCTTGTACCTGAACCATCACAAACTGAACAATCTGAACCGGAGAGTCATCTTCCTACTACGCCACCACAAACCCCGGTCCAAGATTACTCTAAAACACCACAAACTGCAAATTTTGAGCTTCGTGTCTATGCTAGGAAGAGAAGGCCCGAGAGAACAATAGAGCAACAAATTCCTCTCACATATGACCAATAATCTCAACCGAGTCCAATTCCTACTCAAATTCACTCGGGTAAAGGAAACATTGATCAAGAAAAGGCAGTGCCAATTATAGATAATTCAAACATTCTGATTGCTTCAAGAAAGGGTGTTAGAACTTGCACAAAACATCCTATTTGCAGATTTGTTACATATGATGGATTAGCACCGTCCTACAAGACTTTCGTTTCGGCGCTTGATAGTGTTCAAGTCCCTAAGTCTATTCAGGAGGCTCTCAAGAATCCAGAGTGGAGAAAGGCAGTCAATGAAGAAATCAAAGCTTAGGAAAAGAATGGCACTTGGGTAATCTGTGATCTTCCTCCTGGGGAGAAACCAGTCGGGTGTAGTGGATTTTTATGGTTAAACATAGGGTTGATGGAAGTATCGAGAAGTTGAAAGCTCACCTTGTTGCTAAATGATTTACTTAGTCCTATGGAATAGACTATCAAGAAACATTTGCTCCAGTGGCCAAGCTTAACACCATTCGAGTTCTCCTCCCTTGTAGGAAATCAAGATTGGCCATTACATCAGCTAGATGTCAAAAATGCTTTTCTGAATGGTAACTTGGAGGAAGAAGTATATATGGAGATACCACCAGGGCTGTAAACCACTTTCAGTCACAATAGGGTGTGCAAACTTAAGAAATCTCTGTATGGACTTAAACAATCATCTCGAGCATGGTTTGACAGGCTTACAAAATCAGTAACTAAGCAGGGATATACGCAATGCCAAGCAAATCACACACTATTCATGAAGTTCTCTTTAGAAAAGAAAATAGCAATCCTGATAGTGTATGTGGATGATATAATCTTAACAGGTGATTATGAAGAGGTACTATCGAAAATGAAGAAGCGCTTAGCTAAAGAATTTGAAATCAAAGACCCCGGCCAGCTCAGATACTTTCTTGGCATGGAGGTGGCTCAGTCTAAGAAAGGTATATGTGTATCCCAACGTAAGTATGTGCTAGACTTACTAAAAGAAACAGGTATGCTAGGATGTAAACCTGTAGACACTCCAATGGATTCAACCAAGAAGGTAGGAACTAAGAAGGACAGTGGACCTGTTGACAGGGGGAGATACCAGAGACTTATAGGACGCCTCATCTATCTTTCTCATACTTGACTTGCCATTGGATTCTCTGTTAGTGTTGTGAGTCAATTTATGAACAACCCAACTGAAGAACGCGTGGATTCTCTTAATAGAATCTTGAGGTATCAGAAGATGATCCTAGGTAGAGGACTGCTGTACAAAAAGAATGATACAAGAGACGCTGAAGTTTTCTCAGATGCAGATTGGGCAGGAGATGTGTTAAGACATGCGATCAACATTTGGATATTGTTTTTAATAAGTATGGGAAAATCTCGTGACTTGGAAAAGCAAGAAACAGTCATTGGTCTCAAGAAGCAGTGCAGAAGCCGAGTTTAGATCTCTAGCTCTTGGTATTTGCGAAGGAATATGGATACAAAACCTGCTAAGTGAGTTGAGAATACCTATTTCGAAGCCAATCAAGATGTTCTGCCACAATCAAGCTGCCATAAGCATTGCAAAGAATCTGGTGCATCATGATAGGACGAAACATATTGAGATAGATCGACATTTCATCTTAGAAAAAATTGAGAAGGCGATTGTATAGTTGATCTATACTCATACAAGATCCCAAACGGGTGATATATTGACTAAAGCTCTTCCACGAACTAACTTTGAAGAACCGAGTCACAAGCTGTGCATGTACAATATCTATGTCCAGTTTGAGGGGGAGTGTAGAATTTTAATGTAAAGTTAGTGAGAAATTCTAGGGATTTGTTATATTTATTTTTGGTATCTTGTTCCTAGTTTAGTGCCGTCCCTTGATTTGTGGAGATCCACTCCTCAATTAAGGCAGATTGAATGCGGGTTTCATGATGGAAAATTTCACCATCATCTTGTAAATATACCCTGTTGTACTCTATGGAAAGATAAGGGGGAATTCAATCCTTTTCTCAGAAATTCACAGATATAAAAATATTGTCTGTATTTGTTCAGATGAATGCATGTATATGTAACTGAGTCCTAAACAGTTATGTGAGGTCTGAAGACCAAAATAGATTCGTTATACTATAGGTAGGGCATGGGTGTATGGGCCTGTAACATTAATTCTTGTTTAACTCGGTCGGGTCCAGATGGGGATACAAACCTATTCACAGGTCTACACGGTATGCATGCTGCTTTGATGTCTTCATAGGAAGCAAAATGTTCTGTTCATATAAGCTTTATGACCCCTTGGACAGCATGATTTACATTTAAGTATTTTTGTTGTGTTGTACTTCCCTTTACTTCATCGTAATGATTTTGAATTTTGTCTGTGGTAGTGATTTAATTATAACTAAATAATGTATTATGGCAGGAGGAGGTTGCTAGAGAATTTGGTATACCAGTTCAATTTCAGCGCTTTTGGATCTGGGCAAAGAGGCAGAATCACACGTATCGTCCAAACCGTCCGTTGACACCACATGAGGAAGCACAAACTGTAATCTTTTTCCTTTTTCCTTTTGCCATTTTGTACATATTTGTATCTGTTGTGTTTATCATAATTTCTATACTTATCGAGTTTCAAAGGGTTTATTCCTTTCCTTTATGGAAACTTAAACCTTATGCGGATATTGATACATAAAAATCTGCTGTTCTTGCTAATCCGCAAAAGGTCAATAACACGAGCTTTATACCGGAAAGTAGGGGACACAATATTATCCACTACTTGAAATCAAGTAGATGCACAACCCTGGAACTACAATGATGTTTGACCAAATTTTCTGTCTTGTGTGCTCGCCAATTTTCCCCTCATATGTTTTCTGGGGATCTTCAGTTCCTACTTTCAAGATTGTGACAATTGTTTCCTGAGTTGATTGTTTATGGTTTCATTCGACTTTTTGTTATTAATTTTTGAAATATTTATTCACCCCATGATAAATATATTATATAGGTTGGTGCACTGAGGGAAGTTTCCAATAAAGCTCATAATGCCGAACTGAAGTTGTTTTTGGAAGTCGATCGTGGCCAGGTATCTTTTGTTATTGATAATGTTTTATTCGAGGAAGCACCGATACAGAGCCGGTGCTGGAGCTGGTTTGTCGGTTTCCATGCTCTGACACATACTTTGGCATTCCCACCTTTTTAAGAGCCACACTGACTCGTCGACACAGCACCGATACCACAAGCCCATTTCCCCATAGTCTAACCAAGAGTAAGAAAACCTACTTTGAAAATGAGTTTGTGATTTGAAAGCACTATCAGAAGAAGATGGTATTCTTGTCAATGTCCAATGGCTGTCTGTGGAAGAGAGTAGGGTCTGTGTTGGGCCTCTGCAAGAGGAGAAGATTAGTGGTAGAGGAAAATGAAGACGGCCTCATCTGTGGAAGAGGAAGCGGCCCAGAGTAGGTTGGAGAGACAAAACCCTAAAGTGGAAAGAAGACAGGCCTTGGTGCACAGGGCAATTGAAGAGACAAAATCCTAAAGCATTTAAGAGTTGAATGGACAGAAATGTTCAAAACCTAAAAGGCTAAGAAGTTCAGAATTTAAAAACCCAGTGTTCAATATGCTTATACTATTATAAAAACTAAGAGTAAAATATAGTTTTATGCTATTTTAATTAACGAGTTCTTCACATGTCGTGCCCTACTTTTGTTAAATAAGTGTGTTTTCCGTATCCGCGTTTCTTAGTGTTTGATAGTTGGTGCTTGAACATCAACATTGAAACACATCTTCCACTCCTGTTTGACTATTTTTTTTTTTTTATAATTATGTTGAATGTGTAGGATCTGCATCCTGTTCCTCCACCTGACAAAAATAAGGAAGATATACTTCTGTTTTTTAAGCTTTATGATCCTGAGAAAGAAGAGTTCAGGTAATTTTTAACTTTTCATAAGTTGCGTATGTGGATACTATCTTCACCTCTTAATTGTCTTTTGGCCGTGTGATTTAATTTTTTATTTTATTTTCAGGTATGTTGGTAGCTTTTTTGTGAAAAGCTATAGGAAGCCAAAGGGGATCCTGATAAAACTAAATGAATTGGCTGGATTTGCTCCTGATGAAAAGATTGAACTGTTTGAGGTTTGTCTGATCATTACATATGTACACAGGCTATGCAACTGTATATTATAGTATGTAGACCATACACATTATATCTAATATGCATTGTTTTTAATTGAACATCATTACATTTGCTAATGCTCTTATTTTTCATTTCTGCAGGAAATAAAATTTGAGCCTACTGTCATGTGTGTACGCCTTCGCAGAAGAGCTTCATTTAGGTTTAACGAGGTATTTAGTGTTGTGCTTTAGTCTTAGCACTTGAATGTGTTGATCTTTCTTTCTTTGCTTATTCATCTCTCTCTCTCTCTCCCCTCCTAGATTGAAGATGGGGACATCATTTGTTTCCAAAAAAAGCTTCTCCCTGAAGGTGAAGAAAAATTTCGATATCCTGACGTTCCTTCATTTTTGGAATATGTGAAAAATCGCCAGGTCAACTTCTTACTTCTATAATATGCTTCAAAGTTTTCTTTTCCTTTCCTTTTGATAACTAAAATAATATATGTGGAGCATTAGCCTTTATCCTCATATATCGTATGCATCTAGAAGTTTTCCGTTTTCTAAAATAAGGAAAGACAATGATTATTCTATACTTATTTTCAGTTTACAATTTTTATTGAAATGTACAGAGTAGTGTGCACGTTAGAGGCATATTGAAAGTTGCTTCTATATCTATGGACGCTGTTTTGTGGGAACATGGACACGTTACTGACATGATAGATGTAACACCTCGAAAATTTTAGAATAAAAAAAATTATTTGTTCTATATATTATATTTTATTATTTTAAAAGTTGACGGACTAAAGTGATGTATATTTCAAATTTTTATGTTTTAGGGTCAAATAATTAGATATTGATAAATATATCAATATTGTACTCGTTGGATAGTTTATATTTAAATATTTATTTTAGATTCGAGAAAAAAGTCAATTCAAATAAGTCAACGTCAAGATATTTGTTAAAAACTAGTTTTTCAAATTAATTAATACTTTAATACAAATGGAACTTGCCAGCCACGTGTATGAGGTTGTTTTATATTGATTTTAAATTGTATGTTTAGTTGACACGTGTTGATAAGATATGGAAGAAGTAAATGTTGATTGCATGGAATATTGAGGTAAAGTTTTTAAATTATACATATCCAATTTGTTGCTTTGGGGACAAGCTCTTCAAAGTTATACCAGAATTTAACTACTGATTTTGTTCTACATATACATATACATATACATACCTCATGGAGTCAAATTTACTCATCACAGAAAACAAGAAAAAGGCTAGTTAGAGGTAAGAAACTTTTCCAAATAAATTATACGCACACGTTAGAGGGAGATAAGTACTATTAGACGAAGAAAGCAACCTGATTTTATTAATTAGAGGCCGTCAAGAAATTTATAAGTTTGAAACTTACATTCATATTTCATTCAAAAATTCATTGATATTGAGGTAAGATACTTTTGTGTAAGTGGATATTTTTGTATGCTCTTATGTTCAATAATTTATGCATGAATTATCAGTGGACCTTCGGATTCGAGTTCAATAACTTATGCATGAATTACCAGTGGACCTTCGGATTCGACCTAATGAAATGTGAAATCCTTCGGGAATGTTAAATGAGACGTGGTTATTCTAATCGGTGTTGTTAAACCCGGATCGGACCGGCCGGTTCGATCTAGAAACCATCGAACTGGACTTTGGTTCGGTCCAAGTCACTCAATTTTTTGGTTGTGCCTGCAACCCGATATGAACCCAAAAGAATTGTGGTTTTTCAATAACCCGCTGGCCCAAATTTGAAAGAATCGTCCGAGCTAAATATTTGATATAAAAACCCATCATCTCTCGTCACACACAAATGAGAAGAAAACGATGTCCTTGTGGCATGCTGTCATAGGCACCCAAAAATAATACTTTTACTTCTAAAAACTAATATAGTAATAAAAGTAATAATTGATCTCACGAAGAGTGTTTAGTTTACTATTTATGCTATAGTAACGAGAATGGGGGGATTTTGTTTGTGATGAAATCAATTTCAACTAAGAGCAATGCAAATTAATGAGTTGGATTAAGTTAATAAAACGAACTTTGATCTAAGACAACTTCCACCATTGGAGATCATTGATCCACAAATAATAATCAATCCACATTTGTAGTATTCATCGTTGGAATTAATTCTTATTTCTCCTTAATTTTAGTTAGTTAGAAACCAGTGTTCTAATTAACCATAATTATTAAACAATCACAGACCAACATTCAAGATTTAATTTAATAACAACTTTACACAATAGAGAAATCGATGAACTGGATAACACAAACACAAGCACAAGCAATTGCATTTAACATATTCAAACGTTCTTTCTAAGATTCAATATCATCTATTGCAGAAAATCATTAAACCCTAGTTGCTTCACAAGTTAAAGAAATCAAACAATTGCGGATTTGATATTTAATTTAGCTATAGATTGTAACGCATGAGAAACAATAAAAACCAAATGGATCTCACAGTTATAATGATTCCAAGGCTTCCATTTCCTTCGATCAAGTACCAAGAATTAGTTACACGATAAATTTAAGAACAAAAGAGAGAAAAATAGTAAGTAGTCGTCTGTGGCTATTTTGGACGTCTCTAGGGTTTTTAAAGTGTCAAGGGATTTGTTTCCATAAGTGATTGATTTAATTCGGAAACCAAAAATTCGCGCACGAAAAATAACCATGCGACCGCGTAGAAGAAAGTCATGCGGTCACACAGTTCAAATGAAATTCGGCCTTCAATTCCCTAGAGAAGGGTATGCGACTGCATGGATGGATATGCTATGCGACCGCATAGCATTGTCATCTATGCAATTGTTGCATTTTAGTCCTCAAACTTGATTTTTTTTTCTTTTCTTGACTTCTTTTCTTGTTTCTTCTTCTTCCATTGCTTAATGTCCTCAATGAATTGGTCTTCAAATCTTTCACATCTTCATTTTGCTTTCCGGTTCAACTTTTGGATATTTGCAATTTGGTCCTGAACTTTCATTTTCTTTCATTTCAGTCATTTTTCGTTCTTTTCTTCTAAATTTCACACTTTTCATCCATTTGCAACCTAAATCAAAATATAAAGGTAATAAATACATTTATGCGTCAACAAATCATAAAAGTGTAAGCATTAATGGATGAAAAACATGATATTTTGGCCCCGTTTGATTCTCATTTTGGGGAAGAAAATGCATTTTGAATAGTTGATTGATGGAGAATGTGTGGTTAAAAATGAAGGAAATTTTTTGAGTTTGCGTGTAATATTATTTTATTGAAGAATGTGTGGTTGAAAAGAAGAGAGAGAAAAATGAATTTTGAGAAAATGGGAATCAAACGGGGGCTTTATGTCTTATCACCTAGCTTCTGTTGTCTCTTGCAATTCCACTTCCAAGAATTCAAACCTTCAATTTCAAGTTGTATTAGATGGAAGAAGATGTAAGTCTAGAATTTATGATTTTCTTTGTGAATTTCAAAATTTCATTAAAATATGTGAAAAAAGATCAGTTGCTAAAGTCTTTGGTTTGCTCCACAATGGTCACAAGTTTGAGTCCTCTCAGGACCACTGATGTAAGTATCAAGTTGTAAACTTTAGGGGCCCGTGGGATTAGTCGAGGTACGCGTAAGTTAGCCCGGACATCCACGGTCATAAAAAAATGTGAAAAAAGGTTTTCTGAATTGGTGAATTTTGGAAGATTATTTTTTCCAGAATTCCATATTATAGTTGTCTCTATGTTGTATACTATGTACAATAATTGTGATTTTAATTTAATTTCATGGGTGAATATGAAATCTATTTTTGGGTTGGCGTCTGCAATTTATTATTATTATTATTATTATTATTATTATTATTATTATTATTATTAAATTATTAATTTTATTTAATTTTTTTGTGTGAATTAGTAAATAGTGAATGCTTGGGTTACTGATTTCACTTGGAGGCATTGGGGATGAATACATTGTAAAATGAACAATTTAAAATCGTCAAAAAAATGTAATGTTAAGATTTAGTCACCAGGCCCTTGTTTACCCGAAAAGATAGAGCACAATAGTGGAATTACATCCTTACTGCCCTCCATCCCTTCCAAGCTAGGAAATGAAATAATTCACATGGCAAATCATGAACTCCATTAAAAGATATGGCTGATAGCGTGAGACACTAATTATTTCTCACCTGAAATCGTGTTACCATTGTTTCCTGGCAACTATCATAAGCAATTGAAAAGTAGGTGAAAAATGCAATTGATCTATTATGATTATCAGTTTGTAGAAAATTTGCAAACAACCATTATGTAGTTCCAAGCTGGAAAAATCATTACGTAGTTCTATAATATTTCATAAGTCAGTAATCAACTAGCTTCAATTACATATTGATCTTTAATCACCTAAATTATATACGTTTAATTTAGTTGGTGCTAGAAAATGTCAAAATTTTATTATTCAATAAAAATAGTTGATAATATATTTGACAGGAATTGACTTGCCTGTTGAACCACCGACCCGCTACATTGTTTGGGTCAACGTCTAGGTCGGGTCTGATGACTATGATTCTAATAGAAAGAAAATGGTATTATCCTCGAATATTTTATTAATATATATAATATAAAAATAATAACAAAATAGGTAGCTTTCATGGTACGGTTATGTGGGATTCGGCAAATGTCATTAAATTAATTTAAACATAACCGTAACATCCACTTCAATTGATTTAAAAATTCATACAAATCAACCAATGGTGATTAATTCCATTAATCCTCATTAACGTGAAGATGCCTTTAAAAATAATTTAAGTTACGTGTGTGAGAATATATATATATATATATATATATATATAAAACCAATGGTGATTAATTCCATTAATCCTCATTAACGTGAAGATGCCTTTAAAATAATCTAAGTTACGTGTGTGAGAATATATATATTTGAGATGAAAATGATTTTCTTCTACCACAAAGTTTATATTGTACGCATTTCACACCACTTACACTTTTAGAATTTGAACAGAGTCATATTTATATTTTTCACAAGCTATGTTTTCAGATATCTTGGTAGCAACCAAGGTAAGAATACTTTGTACAAGTGATAAATTATTATTTTCTTGATATTTTTATAGACTTTGACATGAAATACTCTAAGACCGGGGGTCCATTTTTATGTTAATCCGCTAGGTCAACTATGTAAATCCTACGGGATATAAGAATTTTTAAGAAATTTCTTGAGCTATTGGATATCGCGACCAATTTGCTCTAAATATAATAAATGTCGATATATTATGTCATTTTATATTTATATCATGTTAATAAAAATATGCACGTGATTTTACTAAGTTTTAAAAAAATATTCACTCTTACAATAACTTTTCAGATTTGAACGTATTGTGTGGACGCATACAAGATTGATCGAGTGAAGCTATTGGGGTCGCCAAGTAAAAAAATATTAGAAATGATTATTGTAAATTTTATTTCAAGAATACATTTTATGTTAAATTTCGTGCACGTTATTTTAGTAGTTTTGGCGTTCGAGCCTTGACACCCCATGTTGAATTGAATTTGGCAATTTTAAATATTCTTATTTGAGGTTTTATATATGCAATTTCTCATTTAAATTGTTGAATTTTAAATTTATCTATCTAATCTCAATATTTACACAAATAGTGTTAAATTCCGTATAAACTAGATAAGAAAGATTCTGTTAAATTCCGTATAAACTATAAACCAGGTGAATTTTTTGAATATTTACCGTTCAAGTTTGATTTTTAGATCATTGCCGCCAATTAAATGGATAACATGTATAGAAAAACTGAAAAAAGTATGCCATTTCTTAAGTGTCTTTGAAACATAATGTGAACTTCAACTGTTAGTTGTCCTTGTGTGGGCTTTGCCCCTTTCAAGTTTTCTTCACTAAAGAAAATTACTTTTTCCTACTCATTATCTCAAATCCTCGTAACTTTTGTTTTTCTAATAATTGCAAAAGCGCCGCAAATTTGAGAAACTCTTGAACATATACAATTAACGGAATTGCTTGTCTTATTATTCTTACTCGGAGGCAACACCGAAAATGTTAAGAACTTGAAATCTGTGATGTGTAAAGGAGACTTGCAAGTCAGAAAAGAGGATATCGGATAGCTGATGATTTTGTTCTCCCTCCATGTTTCTGTGCATTTAGTCGTTTTGTTAGAGTGCAATTATATTTTGGCTTGGAATGGGAAAAGGATGAGCTTTCACTCAAATGTATCTTTGCTTTAAGTGGGTGGTATTTTATACTTGCTATCTTCAGGAATTTTTTAGTTTCTATGTGATGTTATCCTGCATTTCAAGCTTTTGGTTAATGGGGTTGTATAGTGTGTAGTTAGCCCTTCACTCTTTTACCCTGACTGGTTTGCTTTTGTTCCTTTCCATTTATTTTCCTACCCCTTTCTCTTGGAGGTAGGGATAGCAAGAGGGCATCCCTCCTCGTCCCCTGCTCTGTTGGGGATTTCCCAAAGGCAGGGCGGCGGTTGGTTTAGGGGAAGGCTCAAGGCAGGTTTGAGGAGTCGGAGACCTCATGATGGCAAAAAGAAAAAATGCTTCTGCAGCAGTATTTACATTCTTTAAATTTGGCCATTGGATCAAATGAATGCAGACCCTCCATTTGAATTGTCTTTGTTTGTATTTGTCTATAAATTCATTTCCTTGTACATTTCATTGTAAATCTTAAGTGTAAGTGAGGATAAACACTTGCGTAGTCTGTAAAGATTTCTCTTTTATAAAGGTAGATTCTCCCCGTATGGAGGTGGTGTTCTTGAATCGTTAAAGCCGCGCAGTGGTAGCAGTTAGTTGGAAAAACTCTGCGCGTGACATATGGTATAAACCCTACTTGGGACTTGGGAGGTTATTTCGACGGCCCAAAATGACTGAAAGTACAGCTAATGGTACACGGTACAACTCACTGAAAGAATGAACAAACTGGAATTCCAAACCTAATCTGGTCAAATGTCGGAGTAAATTCTTGCCAAAAGGTCAGACCACCAAATAGCTGTCAAAACAGTTATTAGGTAAAACAAATTGAAGTTATGTATCTTAAAAAGAAATTGCTTATTTTGACTGAAATAAGAAAGGTTCAGCATAAAAATCACAAGTCAGGACCATTAAAGTTCAAGAAAAAAATAATTACTTGCAGTTTACAAAATGTACCTAGAAAATAAGGTAAAACAAAATAGGGATGACACAACTAACACTTAGATTAGACGTGCTACTTGTGGAACAATGGAGATGATTTCACCTCTAGTCCTTGACACGGTAAAATTAAACACGACTCTGATCAAACGATCAAGCAGTCACTTCTATTAGCTGCTCATTACTAAACTCGGCCCAAACACAAAATCAAGTTAGAAACAATCATACTATCCAAATTTACAATTAAAAGTCTCTAAAACCTGGTCTTTTTAAGTGAGAACCTTAACATCAACTGCTTTTGGCATGGATGTGACCTCTTCTATTGGTGGAGTCAAGGTCGTATTGGGTGAAGTGGAATTCAATCTGTAGTCTGTGATGAACTGGCGTTGAAGTTAACAAACCTTTCTTGATATCTGCCTGGAGTTCTCTAATCGGAATTGCAGCCAAGAAACTCTTTATGTACTCCTTGCACGACTCTTTACCTTTACAAACAACTTCCTCTTCGTTATTTACCGGTTCCTTGGGTCCTGCCGCATTTGTCCTGTCTTTGGAATCGTCCCTCAAGTTTATCTGCTGTGCACTCGAGTTCTTGGACACCACTGTCCCAGCAACAGTCTGCTGATCGCCAACAGTTTTCTCTTCTGATGATTGCAACATACTTGGCATTTTGTATATAGTAGTATCCCGGTTGAATTTCAGTATGTAAGCCTGATTGCATCCCTCATACAACCGCTCCCCTAATGTGTCAATGATGTAGTAAGCATCTGCTTCAACCTTCAGTACGAAAAAATGGTCATTCCAACTGACAATGAAAACTGGGGCTTCCCCACTGTTAAAACACTTTAAACGGCTAATCTCATCCCAAATGTTGTCGAAGGACATAGCACCATGCAAAAAATCGAAATTTCCTTCCTCCCTTTCATGTGGATGGAAAAACCCGATAAATGATTTCCCAGGAACCAAGCTAAGATCACAGTGTTTGGCTTGGAGAACTGTCTCTAAATCAAAGTGCTTGTCAGGAAAACGCTCCCGGTAAGTTTCATTCTCACAAAGGTTCCTCCATTCTAAGGAGCCAGCTCTTATTAAACTATCGAATTGTGACTTAATGGGCATGAGGTCACGATTATTCTGCAACCAATCAGCAATCACAGTGACTAAGGCCGTACATGCACTTTCTCCTGCAGCCCTTTCACTTCGCTGATCAATGGTAGCAAAGAAAACCTGTGTCTGAATCTTCATGTGTCCATCTCGGCTTGTTATTTCTTTCTGCTCCCAGCCGCCAACAGCAAAACTATCATCACCAAACTCGGAAACTGACGATCGATTTGGATTTGAGTCTTCATCAGTCTTTTCCCACTGCCAGGAATTACAAAGCCATTACTTACATTTATCATCAGAAGCAAGTCTGAAGAATTGCAGAATTCATACAATATCAATAACATTATACATGGTATCTATCAAACAATTCTTACCCCAAAAGAAAGAGATTCATCAGAGCTGAGCTGCCGGCGATCAAAGTCAATATCATCTCCCCCTTCTTCTCCATAAGCTTTCCTCAATAATGGCTCTCCTTTGACTTTAGGAGATCTAAAACTCAACTTCCTTTTCCTCCAAGGCAAAATACTACGTTTTGAGTTCTGCAACAATGATGACTCAGAAACAGTAGAAACTGGATCCTCCTTGTGCGAGCAGTTAGCATCAGATTTAAGGTTGCTGTAGTAAATCCAATCCTCATCCTCACTGTTTATTCTAAAACTGGAGTAATATGACATGCCTGCATAATTAGCATAAGCCAATGTCCCGTAACTAAACGATTTCCTAACAGTAGAATCATCCTTGGCTTCATCAAATTCCCCTTCCTCAAATTCATTGAGTGAATCTGAATCAAAGTTATAAGTGTACTCGCCCTCCTCACTCTTAGCCGAGCCCCTCTCCTCACTACCCTCTTCCTCAAGGTAGGTTTTTTTAGCTCTTCGAGTAGACACGTATTCTGTAAGGATCTTTACTTTTCTGAGACCAGCTTTAAGTGCAGAAACCTCATCTTTCTCCAATGAGGAAGTTTCTCCAGTCGGTGAAGGGGATGAAATGGGAATTATTTGCCTCTGCACTAGCTCTGTTGATTCTTGGGCAACTCCCAGTTCCAATAAGCTAAGAGATATCTGAAATACAGATGAAGAACATATATTTCCATTCAGTCATTAGTAGTAGATGCCATATATAAAAACAGTTGAAAAGTAGTACGTACACAAAGCAAGGGGCTAGTCTCAGCTGCACAGCCTGAAACTGCCAAAGGGATCTTAAGCTCAAGCTCTTGCTCTTCAATTTTGGAAGCATATTCAGCAAGGTTCAAAAATGCCGAGCCAACTATAACAACCTTGTTTTTTTCCCCTCGATTCAAACCCTGTAACAAAACTAAATGAGTTTAGTTCTATTAAATAAAACAGCAACCTTTGTGATAATTAGAAAAGCTTCATGGTAAATATAACACAAACCCTAGGTTTGAGAAAAAAACAAAAATAGAGCATTGACGTTCACAAACTTTTACAGCCAAATTTCAATGACTTCATTGACAAGTGGCAAGTACTTAACGAGAAAAAAAGGGAAAAAAAAAAAGCATTGAACAACAGGAAAAATCCATTCTATGAACTCTTATGCAATTAACTACCATGTGGAATAGCAAACATTTTGCCAACCAAGTGGCAATCATTCTAAGATGTAAGAAATCTGTCATGCCAACCAAATGTAGATAACAAGTATTCAGAAAGTCGAATGAATAAGTGGAACCCTCCTGTTGATCAATCAAACTACCACAGTAAACTGGCTCGTATAATCTTAATAAACGGGCACCATAAACGTGTCATGTATTAGACCATTTCTATTTAATTTTATCTTATTAGGCCAGTCCAAGCCTTTAGTTTTAGGGTGTTTGGCTTATATATAGTTTTATCTTGCAATTGGAAGAGGTCGTCTGTAATGTTTCTGCTGAAATCAGTAAAATTGTTGAAATCTTTCAACGCCATTTCTCATCCCTTCCTTCTTGTTTTACATCGTTTTTTCCCTCCCCACTTCTCTTTTCCTTTTATTTGGTTACTATTTCAGCTGGTTCAGCTGGAAACATCCGTTTTACTGAGCTGAAATCATCCCATTTCTGTGTTACGGTGTTTGTGAAGCTGAAGTCGAGTTCCAACCGTGACAAATGGTATCAGAGCAGCTACAATCCATGGGTATGTCTCGATTGGATAGGATAATGGAAGAAATTAATAGGAATCATGAGCTAGTGATCTCAATGATGACTGAAATTATTGAGCGAAAATCAACCTCCAAAGACCAGTCCTACCATTACCCAGAAATAGCCGAGTCTTCTGAAATGCAAATGGATGATTCAGATTCTAAACTGAAAGGGAACTGGGTTTCCTGTTCTGAACCGGAAGAGAAACTCGTAAAGCAGGTTAGTTCTTATGAATTGAATAAAGACTGTACTGTACATGGTTCCAATAGTGCTGCAAATTCCTCTTCTATTTCAACTGAAGATGAGGGGGTTGTTCATTGCCTTGATAAATGTGTTGTCAGTCAAGATAATGGAAAGTTCAAATCGTTTCATTTACCAGCTACAGAAATCCAAGATTCTAATTGTAAAGTAGTTGTCAATGAAGAACATACTCAAAAGAATACTGTCTTTCCAAAAATCAAGTGGGGTGATTTAGATGATGGAACATTGATAATGCATTATGGTAACACTCGTGAGACTGGAATTAAATTAGGTGGGATTGATAATCATAATTTGGTCTGTATGAAAGCTGACAGTGCTGATGAATCTATTTCATGTTCCAAAATTGATAGCAAGGACAACAAATTTATTGGGGCAATATTAGATGAAAATCAGGATCTTCCAAAGTCTCATTCTTTCTCCCCAATGACCGTTTCTTTTGACAGAGACCGTAATGGGGTGAATGAGGTATCTTCAGAAGATGTGAAAGTGCAAATCACAAGTGAGAGAATAGTTAGTCAAAGTACCATTACTTCTAATTTCAATGTAGATTGTGCACATGTTAAGAGCCAAACTGATGACGCTTCCCATTTGTCCGGTGAAAATACTCCATGTGTTGCCATTGAAGAGGTTAGAATGATGGAAACACCTAGTTTGAAATCTGAAGCTGGTTACTCTAAAGATTATGTTGTGCCACCTGAGAAGAGCGAACATAGAAGTGTGGCAGAGTCTATCCTGACCACTTCTGTGGAAGAGTCTAGGGATCAAAAGTGTGATTCAATTTCTGAGGATTTACTGGAAACTCAAAATTTGAATTCCATAGATTCAGATGACACGTGTGAAAGCAAAGAAAGATTCAGGCAACACCTTCGGTGCTTTCTCTTTGAGAGCCTTAATAGGGCTGTAGATGAACTCTATCTTCTGTGTAAACTTGAATGTGATAATGAGCACATGAAAGAGGCCATTCTTGTTCTTGAAGAAGCTGCTTCAGATTTTAGAGAACTGAATTCCAGAGTTGAGGAGTTTGAGAAACTGAAAAGGTCATCTTCTCATGTAACTGCCGATGCCCCAGTGGTCATGCAGTCTGATCACCGCAGACCATATGCCCTGTCATGGGAGGTTCATCAAATGACATCTGCACCACGCAGGGCAAATATACTTTTTTCATCTCCTGAGGCTTTTAAAAAAATACAACAAGAGAGAACTAGGGAACATGCTAACAGTACTGAGAAACTGAGGTCTGATTTTCATAGTCGCCATTCCAGATCAGATGATATTTTGGAGTATGCTAAGAGTTGTAATGTAGAAGGTGATAAATATGCTAAGAAAAGTATTTTAGAAGGCGATTATAAAGAATCAACAGCAAAGAGAAATCAAGAAGGTGTGATGAATGAGGCCTATGCCCCTTTGCATTACTTGCTTAATCCAAGAATGGTGAAGAGAATGAGGCAACTTGAGAGGCCACTAACAACATATTCATCCCGACTTTGAACCTTGAGGACAAGGTTAATTTAAGGGGAAGGGATGTCATGTATTAGACCATTTCTATTTAATTTTATCTTATTAGGCCAGTCCAAGCCTTTAGTTTTAGGGTTGTTTGGCTTATATATGGTTTTATCTTGCAATTGGAAGAGGTCGTCTGTAATGTTTCTGCTGAAATCAGTAAAATTGTTGAAATCTTTCAACGCCATTTCTCATCCCTTCCTTCTTGTTTTACATCGTTTTTTCCCTCCCCACTTCTCTTTTCCTTTTATTTGGTTACTATTTCAGCTGGTTCAGCTGGAAACATCCGTTTTACTGAGCTGAAATCATCCCATTTCTGTGTTACGGTGTTTGTGAAGCTGAAGTCGAGTTCCAACCGTGACAAACGTTTCTAAACACGTTGACTCCTATCAAAATAGGCAAACTTGCAAATCTAATGTCCTAGTCAATATCACAAAAATGGAGATGCTCAGAGGATGATCAGCATCTGTTGAAGTAATTTTCCCTTAATTCATTTTTATTTTCGAGTTTTGAGATAATTTACAAAAAAAGGCATTCTTTTGCATATAGATTCAATGTTTTTTATCCCATAGAGATTAGGAAACCTAAAACATGAAAATCCATCCTCAAATCACAGGCACAGACAGCACACAATTACCCATAACACATACATTGAAGTATAAAATATCCATGTAAGGATATCAGTTTGGAAAGCACAAATCTTTACCGAATAAGCCAAATACCCAAAAAGAATTAAAGAAAAACATACAAGTAAAATTGAAACAAAATAAATTCTAAACCACATAATTTTGAATAAACAAGAAAGTTAAAGAAAAAAAGCAAAAGCACTCACGTGCAATACAGTAAAGGTAATCTCCCAAGGATGAAATGCATTTTCCCTGTACCCAGTAAGATTACAAACACTGTGAAATTCTTCATCCCATTCCACGAGAACCCCACCTTCTGTCCCATCAACCCTTTTAACAACTTCTTCTCTTGTGCAATTCCTCTTCACAGTCCTTCTTAATGAGCCCAAAGAATTCCTGGGACCCTTCCACCTGATCTCCACTGCAAGCCCACCATTATCCTTTTCTGCACCTTCGTGCACCCAATCACCGCCCTCAAGGCTCTGCACCGTGAGTTTCACCTCATATTTTCTTGAAATCAGAGGAGGCCAAGGCCTCCACCTCATCATCTTCACCACCATTTTTGTTTGTCTTTTCTATTAAATATATAAAAAAGATTCCCTCCTCTTTTTCTGGGTTTTTTGAGAGTATACGCGAGAGAAAGAGGGCTAGGATCTGTGAAGACTGAAGACTACATCAATTTTTGGCAAATTGGGTTCAGAATAAATGATCTTTTTAGGAAAGGAGGATGATATTCTATTCAATACTCTACAATCCGTTGTTTTGAGGACCTCTCCGTAAAAAACTACAAAAGTTAGTGTGTGTTTGAGAGAGAGAGAGTGAGAGAGAAGATGCCCGTTATTTTGCTGGATTTTCAAGATATAATAAGAATGGGGTTTTCAGCCCTCAAACTAAGTTTTTGTATAAAAAGTCCATCAATTAAGGTTTTTAGTTAGAATGCCTAAATATATGAAAAAGGAAAAATATAATTTGTCAATATCTAAAATGTCCTTGTATATAAAAAGACATTATTATCTTAATTCTCATTTCAATTTTCATTTCACCATTCTTCTTCTTCCAACAATCGGTTCTACAAGTAGGTGCTCTATTTCATTTTCTCTTCATCATGTTTCTCTACTTAAAGAAATCATAAACTCTACATTCTTTTTTCCTTGAACACTTATTTAGTTGAAGTGAGTAGTAAAATCTTGCAACATTAGTGATTAGCAATTGGAGAAGAAGAGGATGTTGTGAATTGTAAATTTTTTGGTTACTTTCTTTCTCTATTTTTTGTCAATAATTTCTCCATGTTTGGGGTGTTTATTTGTGAACAATGATTTTGATTTCAATTTAACATTACATTAGAGTTTTGATATGGGTTACTTTTCAACCCATTTTCTCATTACCAGTTATTTGCATTAATTGAAGTGAAATGTAAGTTGAAAAATACATGTTTGGCAATTCTTTTCATTTTTGTACTGTAAAATACAAGTTTGGTTTTATTATCTGCATAACGACTTACACGTCGTTTTCTAAAATCCATAACGACTTCTATATCGTTATCAGTTTTGTACTATGTTCGAAATGAAATGTAAGTTGACGAATGCATGTTTGGCTATTCCTTCATTGTTGTACCATAAGTTGAAAAATATAAGTTGGGTCTATTTTGTACATAACGACTTTGTTCAAGCATATGTGTTTTACTAGATTTTTGTTTAAAATGACTTTAGAATAACTTATAAAGACAAGTTGATAAATTTTTATATTGACTTACAGTTATGGACACCGCTAATATGATATAGATATCAGTTTGTTATCCAGTTGAGTATGAGCAGTCGGTTGACGGTGTATGAAAATGAAAATATGCAAGGAATGACAAAGGAAAAACAATTCATATTCTTGTTGCGAAAACTATTTCATATGTGGAATTATATGATAAAATCAAAGAGGTGTTAAACGTCGATACGAGGGTGTACAAAATGGAGATTTTAGCTCTTATCCCTATAATGTCTAAAGTCCCAGCTGCTCCAACCATAATTGATTGTGATAACAATGTGAAGTGGTTTCTATCTGTCTGTAAAAAACTTTTCTCTGTGTAACCCTTTCGAATGAAGTTGAAATTGAAGAAGATCTTGGTGATGAAGGGTGTTTATTACTAATAGAGAGAGGAGAACAAATTGTAAATAAGAATAGCGAGGAGCAACATGTTCAAACAGACGACGATGGTAACCATGACAACTTTGTTGAAAATATTCGTAGATTGTAATGATTTTAACGTAAGTGAAGATAGTCCTCAAAGAGTATATGGCGATCATAATTCTCCTGTAGCAGATGAAAATCATGTGGAGTTATCCATAGATGAACCTTATAGTTGGAATGTAGTGCATGATAATGATGTTGAATGTAGTCGGATTGTATCTGCAAATGCAAGTTCCCTTCGTGGTGGGACATCGGTAAGAATTCCAGAAAATGAAGATATGGAAATGAACCAGTTGTTTACATCAAAATATGACCTGATATCAAAATTGTAATTACAAGTCGTGAAATATCACTTTGAATACAGAGTGAAGAAGTCGAATAAGAACACCTATACAGTTATTTGTATCAATGAAAATTGCATGTGGCGTTTGCGAGCAACCAAGATCGCAGAAAGTCCTATTTTCGAAATTCGAAAGTATAATGGTCACCACTCTTGCTCCAAACAGCTGGTACTGAAACTTAAGATCATACTACTATTGTATGCCATTTTAAATGATATCTTGCAAGCAAATATAGAATTTTCTTGAATTTTGCCAACCTACTAGTTGTTGGATTTGCCTTTGTATATTTTGAATATTGAAATCAACATCAATGTATATTTTGAATACTGAATTCATGTTTTTATGTTGAAATCGTTCCCAAAGCACATAACGATTTACATATCGTTACAATAGAAAAAACTATCTTTTTCAACTATAACGACATTGAAATTGTTATCAAAGCGTATAACGACCTCAATATTGTTACAATAGAAAAACTACACTGGTTTTCCAAAATTGCCATAACGAGCTCAAAATCGTTCCTGGAGCAAATAACGACATGTATGTCGTTACCGTAAAAAAAGTGATTTTTTGAACCATAACGACATTTAAATCGTTATCGTGTTTGGATAACGACTTCCATATCGTTACAATAGAAAAACTACACTGATTTTCCAAAACTACCATAACGAGTTCGAAATCATTCTTGAAGCAAATAATGACATACATGTCGTTACCGTAGAAAAAAGTGATTTTTTGAATCATAACGATATTGAAATCGTTATCGTGCTTGGATAACAACTTCCATATCGTTACAATATAAAAACTACACTGGTTTTCCAAAACTACCATAACGAGTTCGAAATCATTCTTGGAGCAAATAGCGACATACATGTCGTTACAATAGAAAAAAATGACTTTTGTCACCATAACGACATTTAAATCGTTATCGTGTTTCGATAACGACTTCCATATCGTTACAATATAAAAAGTACACTGTTTTTTAAAAACTCCCATAACGAGTTTGAAATCGTTCATAGAGCAAATAACGACTTACATATCGTTTCAATAAGAAAAACTGACTTTTTGAACCATATCGATATCTACATCGTTCCCGAAAGATATAACGACTTACATATCGTTACAATGTAAATAATAAGAAAAACGTCATTTATATCTTTTTTTACATAGAAAACGATAAGTATATCGTTATGCGTAGTAAGGCGTTCTTGAGCATCCACGATCATTCGACATACCTCCGACATATGTATATGTTGACCGAAATAGGTTGTCGAGCGAGTTTAATCACGTTCCAAAGAAACTTGAGGAACATTTGTGTTTCTATAGTAGTCCAACACATTGGACTAGTTTCGATATAAAGAAAGTATCTCTGTCGACCCGTTCTAAACCATTTGAGTGTTATTAGCCTACTTAATACCCTTCGATCATCATACATATGTCGAAGGTATGTCGAATGATCGTGGATGCTCAAAAACACCTTATTATGCATAACGATATACTTATCGTTTTCTGTGTAAAGAAACGATATAAATGTCGTTTCCCTTATTATTTACATTGTAACGATATGAAGGTCGTTATATCTTTCGAAAACGATGTAGATGTCGTTATGGTTCAAAAGGTCAGTTTTTCTTATTAAAACGATATGTAAGTCGTTATTTGCTCGAGGAATGATTTCAAACTCGTTATGGTAGTTTTTCAAAAACAGTGTAGTTTTTATATTGTAACGTATGGAAGTCGTTATCGAAGCACGATAACGATTTTAATGTCGTTATGGTGGAAGAAGTCATTTTTTTCTATTGTAACGAAATGTAAGTCGTTATTTGTTTCAAGAACGATTTCAAACTCGTTATGGTAGTCTTTGAAAAATAGTGTAGTTTTTATATTGTAACGATATCAAGTAGGTTCGATCCCACTTAAAAGAAACTATGGGAACATTTATGTTCCTATAATTGTGTACCACTTTCGAATTATTCAGATAGAAAATATCTTCGTTTGTTCTTTCTAAACCATTCGAGTGGTATCAACTCGTTTGATGACCTAGTTCGATCGTCCTATATATGTTGAAAGCATGACGGGTGACTATGAACGATCGAATCGTTGTTTTTAGTTAGAACGATATAATTATCGTTTTCTATAAAAAGAAGCGGCATCTATATCGTTGTAGTTATAATTTGAATTGGAACGATTTCAAACTCATCAAATTTGTACTAAAACGATATGAAAGTCGTTATATTATTTCGTTGGTTTGATACATAACGATGTCATTATCATTTCAGTACAATTTTGACGACATTGATATCGTTTTAGTTTTAATTTTAACTAAAACGACATATATATCGTTATAGTTTATATAAAACGATAATTATATTGTTTCTGTTAAAAACGATGATTCGATCGTCCACGATCACGAGACATGCATCTGATATATTTAGGATGATCGAAATAAGTGGGTTTGATCTCACTCTAAAGAAACTACGGAAACATTTGTGTTCTTATAATTGTGTACCACTTTCGAACTATTCTGATAACAAGTATATTCGTTCGCTCTTTCTAAATCATTTGAGTGGTATCAACCTGCTTGATGATCTCTTTCGATCGTCCTATGTATGTTAAAGGCATGACGAGGGGCTATGGATGATTGAATCGTTATTTTTAGTCAGAATGATATAATTATCATTTTCTATGAAAAGAAACGATAGTTATGTCGTTGTAGTTATGATTTGAATCGAAACGATTTCGAACTCGTCAAATTTGTACTAAAACGATATGAAAGTTGTTATGTTATTTTGTGAGTTTGATACATAACGATGTCACTATCGTTTTAGTACAATTTTAACAATATTTATGTCGTTTCACTTTTAATCTTAATTAAAATGACATATATATCGTTTTAGAGTATATGAAACGACAATTATATCTTTTAGAGTATATAAAAATTATATTTTGCACGCCGTAAAAAGTTTACGTGAGGGATGAAAGAGAAAAAATAAAAAATTTAGTGATTAGACCGATTAGAGATGACAATTTAACAAGCCCCGTTTGATTCCCATTTTGGGGAAGAAAATGTATTTTGAATAGTTGATTGATGGAGAATGTGTGGTTGAAAATTAAAGAAAAGTTTTGGGTTTACGTGTAATATTATTTTATTGAAGAATGTGTGGTTGAAAAGAAGAGAGAGAAAAATGAATTTTGAGAAAATGGGAATCAAACAGGGGCTTAATTTTATTTACAATTTTATAACATGTTTCTAATCGAATAATTATATTATACAATTGCCAATTTAAAATTTTACATAACTAACAATTGTTTATATAATTTATAAATTTGATCATTCAATCTTTTTATTATAATTAAATTATATAATCTGAAATTCTGAATCATGATAGTTAAATAAATATTTTTTACTTTTGAAAAATATATACCAATTAATTAAAGTAAGTTAACATTTTGATCGAAAAAACTAGAAAAAAATTTAAAATATATGGAATGACCTTTAGATTTTGGGTTAAGGGTTGAACTTTAAATAATAATATAACTCGAATTTTGAAAGTATGCTTTAATATATGGAATGACCTTTAGTTATATATCGTTTTAGAGTATATGAAACGATAATTATATCTTTTAGAGTATATAAAAAGTATATTTTGCACGCCATAAAAAATTTACGTGGGGGATGAAAGGGAAAAAACAAAAAATTTAGTGGTTGGACCAGTGGGTCATTACTTAAAAATTATAAAAAATTTATTTGAAATAAAATTAAAGATTTTAAGTTAGATGTCACTAACTATTTATATATTTTGAAATCATAAATTTTGTTAGACATTCAATTCATCGTAGTTAAAATTAATTTTTCAATACATAATACATATATAGAATAAAGTGAAATATTTGACTATCACTTTTTAAGATATTCAGAACTATATGATTATATATAGGTTATTGAACTAAAATAAATAATATTGTTCAATGTCCTAGTGGTGATAGAAGCATCATTTTTTTAAGAGGTTGAATGTTCAAATCCTTGGACCTTGAAAATTTGACTCTAATTTTTCAAGATATATATATATATATATATATATATATATATATATATATATATATATATATATATAAGTTATTACAATAAAATAAATAATATTGTTGAATGTCCTAGTGGTGAGGGGGTACTTTTTTTCCTTGGAAGTTCAAGGTTCAAATCCTTGAATCTTGAAAATTTAACTCTAATTTTTTAAGGTATATATAAGTTATTGTTAGGGTTGGGCATATCTCCCGAACCAAACTGAATCGAATCGAATCGTGCGATTCTTCGTATGTGAAATACCCGAACGGGTATTTGAATTGAGAACCGACGAGTTCGGTTCGGTTCTCGGTTCTAGACCCAGAACCGAATAAAATCGAATTTTTTTAAATTTTTATATATGGTAGAAATCAAAAAATTTTAAAATTTGTTTAAAAAAAATTAGCAAATTTGACTTTCATTTGTAGCCCAAGACAACTTTTCATTTGACCCAATTATTAATTTCATTTGTAACCTAAGACAATATTTCATTTGACCCAATTATTATTTTCATTTGGAAATTGACTACTTTCATTTGGCCCAATTTATTAAATCTTATTAGTTGAACAATTTTTAGTTATTTATATTTGTTAATTGTGATTTTTCAATTTTTTTTTGTAAAGTTTCTTAGTATCCAGTATGACAAGTCAAACATTTGATGGTTAAATCAAATAGTTGGTAAGTACTACTGTATTAGTAATATTTTAAAATATTTTATCTCTATGACTTCTAATTTATGTGGAACCGATGTTTTAATATTACTAATTTGCAATCTACTTTTTGTTATTTGTATACATTGATAAATTAATCTTATTGGACAATTTGTTATTTATATGTTATTAAATTAGAATACGTTAATTTGTAAAAGTTAAACATATCAAACTGTAGTGTTGTTATAAATGTTAAAAAATGTAATTATAGTATGGAACCGAAAAGAACCGAACCGAATCCGAACGGTTCCAAAATTATATTTGGACCCAACAATTCTGTTTACTAACTACCCGAAAATTTTCGGTTCGGTTCGGTTCCCATGCCCAGGCCTAGTTATTGTAATAAAATAAATAACATTATTAAATGCCCTAGTTGTGAGGGTGGTACTTTTTTCCTTAGAGATTCAAGGTTCAAATCTTTGAACCTTGAAAATTTAATTTAAAATTTTTAGATCCGGTCAAACGGCTTTGACTGGGTCGGGTACAATAATTTAGGTCTAAATTCGTCATTTATATGGTTATAAGGAAAAGGGTAAAATGAATATTTAATCATTTTAAATAATTAAATTTTTTTTTTCTTTTAAATAATTTGGTCAAAGGCCATTTAAATAAAAATATTGTGAGGGGTGGCCTTCCCAACTCATTTCCACATATAATAATAGCAGTCTATACTCTATAGTACATACATTTAGAGAGAGAAAAGAGAGGGAGCGTTTAGTGCATATTTGTTGCGAATAAAACCGGGTCAATACGCAGCGTTTTGGTTTATGAGTTTGAAGGCCAAGGCAAAATCTAGATTAGGTTAGGATAATTTAGAATTATCCATTAGAATGCCCCAAACTGTTTGTTATTCTTACTTTTATTTAAATCATTTTATTTATTTTTATTAATCTAAAGTGGATTTCACATCACAAACAGGTGAATGAGTGATTTTGTATGAGTATTATGGAATGAATCTATTAAGTTACATGAAGTTCATCTGCGCGAAAAAATAGATCTAATAACAATGTTATGATTCTAGGATGAATCGTGCATGCTACATCACATTAGAAATGATTCGTGTATACTACAAAAATTAATGAAGATGTGATAATATGGATAGAAGCAAGTCAAATAATTTGATAGCCTTCTACGATTTACATTTAATTTTTTTTTTTTTTTTAAAGTAAAACTCTTAAACTAATTATTTTTTATATAATTAGGGTTTAATGGTTAATTATTTTAGGATACCGCTATTTTCATCCACACTTTTACTATTTACATCTCACCCTAAGTTCATCCCTATTAAATTTTAATTTTTTTTAAAAAAATATTATTTACATCCACGTCATATTCCAATTTTGTCCTTATTAAATTCTTTCATTTAATTACTATATTACATCCACATTTTTATATTTACATCCCACTCTAAATTCATCCCTATTAAATTTCAATTTTTTTTTAAAAATACGATTTATATCCACGTCATATTTCAATTTTGTCGTTATTAAATTCATGCATTTAACTGCTATAAATCCAAATGAATTATATATTCTCACTAATAATTCTCAATTACTGTTCCTATGAAGGAGTTCTATATGCAAACCGCACTTTGATCAACTGTTCAAAATGACAGGCAGCTTAGATAAGAGTTTTGAAGGGGCGCCTAAAACAGCTAGAGCTGACAGATCCGCGGAGCATGGCCATACAAGTAGCAAAGTTTCAAGTATGTTTGGAGGAACTCAAGATAAATGTGTTGCTATGTAAGAAAACTGTTTACCCTCTTGAAAAGGTGGCTGTTGATGGAACTTCATATAATAGGGCTTGTTTCAAGTGTAGCCATGGGGACTGAATCCTTGTTGATGGAACTTCATATCATATGGTTAATCTTGACTTATCTAACAACCATCTTGAAGGTGACATCCATGATGATCTCCCCGGCACAATGAGAGGATTTAATGTATCTTACGATAATCTATCTGAACTCGTACCAAAAAACTTGGAGAGGTTTTCCGGTTCAGCATTTCATCCTGGAAATTCCTTGCTCATACTCCAGAATGAAGCATCATCACCAAAAATTGGACCCAATCTAAGTTTTGGGAGGCATCGTTCTGGAATGAAATCTGCTATCAGGGCTACCCTTATTGCTTGTCTGGTTGCTGGTGCTTCTGTTATAGCTTTATTGACGTTGATGATCTACTGCAGAACCCATCGAACACGTGGAGAGAAGACAACCTCAAAAGACTCCAGCGTAAAGAAAGGTAAGTAGTAGACAAGATTTCTCCTAGTCCTGATATATCATTATTTTGATAATACTATGATCCTGCAAGAACTTAGATTTTGTTATCCTACAGATTTATCTTCAACATAAATCGAATCTAGTTCTCATCCTCAAGCCATCTCATCAGCTATACGTGGATCCAAAGATCAAAACCTTCCTGAATCAACTAGTAAATCTGCAATGTCAGCTGCTGACTCATCACCTTCAAGGATTCAGCATCTATCTGAAAATCCCAATGTGCTCAAGGTTTGTTCTCCTGATAAACTGGCTGGAGATCTACATCTTTTTGATGACTCCTTTAAATTCACTGCAGAAGAGCTATCATCTGCACTTGCAGAATTATCGGTATGAGTCGCCAACTTGCCATGGAACACTGTACAAGGCCATGCTTGGTCAGGTCACGAGTTGGCTGTAAGATGGCTAAAAGAGGGATAGTGAAAGGTAGAAAAGAATTTGCAAGAGAAGCAAAGAAACTTTATTTAATTTTACTTATGTCTATTTCAGTAAATTTATATAGGATTTAAAATATAATAAAATTTTATTTTTAAAAGTGAATGTAAATAGTAAAAATGTGGATGGAAATAGAGCTACCCTAATTTTATCTTCTTCTTTCTTGAAATTGGTGAACGTTATGTTTTGTGTGTTACATTTTCTTGCTAGTCAAATTTAAGCTTTAGCCTCACGTGTTACCTTTGGCATGAAACAATATTGGAAAAAGTAACAAGACCATGCAAATAAAATTAACATCCCTTTCCCAGTAAAAAATGTTCAAGAGATTTGAAATATGTTGGATTTCTTTTCAAGATTACGACTTTTACTTTATTGCTTTGATCTTTGTAATTTGCTCCCAATGGTCCTCTCTATACTAATATATATATAGATGGAATTTCAATTCATATATAATTTTTTAATTATTATCATGGGATTATTGATGAATTATAGGTCTGTCTAGTCTACTCTAATCTAACACTTGGATATATTTTTCATGGGAACATAAACATTCCCCATACCTACCTAAAAAGCAATTGTAAATCATAGTAGTGGGATGATTTTTTTATTTTATTAAGAGTAATCATACCATCTTTTTTTGGAAAATTTACGTAAGGCCCCTCGTTATAGCAGTGAGCCTCACAAATGCGTGGGACTCATCTATGTGTGTTGTCTGGCAAAGTTCATATACACCAAGCACTGTCCTCTTTTTTTAGATGAAAGGTCACATTTTATATAAGAATAAATAATAATAAAAAGTTCATTATGTTGTCTGTCAATGTCTCTCTACACCAAGCATGTTCTCTTTTTTTTAGATGAAAGGTCACCTTTAAAAAAAAAAAAAAAAAAAAAAAGTCCATCATGGTGATGAGAGCTTTCTAGAAGCAAGTTAAAAATCCATACAAGTAGTCAAGAATCAAGACCCAAGTAAAGCGAAGGGTATCAAGTGGCCAAAGTGAAGGCAATACTTACATAATCACCACTTCCAAAATTTCAAACCATAGGCTACCTATCTCTGTTTTCAACTCCCACAAAATTTCATAAATTTAATTTGATAAATTATTTCTGGCAATATTATTAAATAGTTTCAAAAAAATTGCAGGATCAAAGACATAAGAATCCAATTTTATTATTGTTGATATATAGTCATGTGTCTATACTTAATATAATTTTAGAGCATGTTAGGTATGTTTAATTGAATAGAAGTATATAATCGTAAAGGAAATAATTACATATCAAAATTTATCAGTCGCACGCTTTAATCAATAATACCCGAGGTGTCATATGATAAATTGTTGACTTTATGCAAAAGTGAAAACCCAAAATATCACCCCCAAACTTGTGATCCATATCAATTTGGAACAAATAATTTGGTGAAGCACAATCATTGATCAATAATTCAATGTATTAGATCATGATTAATTAGACTTATAATCTTGACCATTAGTTATTAAGTCCTTGTTTGATTTTACTAAAAATAAATTTTAGTAAATTTTGAGATAAAAAATTGATGAAATGTGTGATTAAAAAGTTGATAAAAGTTGTGGATCCCATGAAATATGTTTTGATTTAAATTTTTATCAATTTTTTTAAAGTTAAAATCAAACAGATTGTATTTACCCCCATTCAAACAAAACAAAAAGAAAATAAAGTAAAAACTAAAGAATTAATTGCAACTATAATGGACCAAAATAGTTGAAGCTTGAACATTGAGGACCTAAATTGCAAATTTAACAATAAACCCATAAAATCCATTCCTTTTTGGCGTGAAACATCACAAGAGAATGGAAACCCATTTTGGGAGGAAAATTAGGGTGAAACTTATGCTAATTGATGTGATCCGGGATAGACAATCATTGGCCGAGTTTTGAAGTCCAAAAGGTCGAAGTCAAAGACCAAGTTTGATGAAGGGGTCGAGGGTCGAAAGCAATTGGATCAACACAAAATGGAGGGTCGAAGAAGAAAGTAACTGGGATAACCAAGCGACCGCTTAGTTATCCAGTGAAGCGGTCGCTCAGTCGTCTACCGAAAATTGAAGGAGCAAAATTGACCTTCTAAGTGACCGCTAGAAAAATAACTAAGCAACCGCTTAGTTCAAACCTGAATCCGAATTTCCTATTTTTGGCGAGATTGTTTATTTTGACTATAATTCTTATTTTTGATAATTTCTATATTCTAGGACTCTAGAATTTCGTATTTTCCATATTTCCTAGGATTTATTGCTTTAGTATAAATAAGATTTTTATTCTCATTGTATGAAGAACCTTTTTGATATGAATTAAAATAAAACTTTTGCTTTTCTCATTTGTTCTTCCATGGATAATCCTTATCGAACTTATCAAAGATGAGTAATCTTTGTGGCGTTCAAAATATCGGGTTATGGGTTCTTCAATTTGTGAGCAAGGGGTTCATTGTATCATCGTTATCTTTAGGTTACTTGTTTCATCTTGTTGGGTTCAAAATCCAAAACTATCCGGGTGAGATTTCGAGGCTTTGTGA
Source organism: Osmanthus fragrans (assembly GCA_019395295.1). Classification (NCBI taxonomy): domain Eukaryota; kingdom Viridiplantae; phylum Streptophyta; class Magnoliopsida; order Lamiales; family Oleaceae; genus Osmanthus; species Osmanthus fragrans. Next base: position 1,131,984 of record CM033358.1, read on the forward strand.
CCAAGAGGTCGCTGGTTTAATATACTTTCGGTTGCTTGGTTCAATGTTTAGATATTAAATCTTAAACCTTGGTCATATTTGGGCATTCTTGGGATTCGGTTCATTCTCTTGTGGGTTCGATAGCGTTCGTGCTAATCGGGTTCACGTCAGGTGGTATCAGAGTTTAGGTCCCAAGATCAATGTTATATCTTTTATTACTTTTGAGTCTTGTGTTTCTTTTTTCTTTTTTTTTTAATTATTGTTCGTGTTCTTGTGTCCAGTAAAATTTTAGAGTCTTTGATCCAAAAAATCCGAAAAAAAAATCTTCAAAAGTTGTTTTGTGCTCAATTTGAGTCCAAATCAACTTCTGTTTTCTTTGTCGTTCCCGTAGTCAAATTCTTGAGTTTGTAAAAAAAAAAAAAAAAAAATTATTGTTCACGTCCAAAAAAAATTTTTGTTTTTTGTTCTTGGGAACTGTCCAATATTCTACCATCTTTTCTAAAATCCAAAATCACTTTGTGTTCAATCAAATCCAAATTCAATTCAAGAACCACTTTCTTGAATCTATAAAAATCCAAACTCCAATTCAAGAACCACTTTCTTGAATTTATAAAATCCAATCAAAGTTGTCAAATTCAAGTACTTTGAGTCAAAATGAATAATAGAATGAATCGAATGGATAGGATGTCGGTGGATATGAGGAGTACATTGAATAGGTTGGAGCCTAGGATTAAAATGTGTGATGCATATGTCTATTGTGGTGATAGTGATGAGGATGCGTGGATTGAGGCTGCTATATGGGGAATGAAAAATAAAGGTGATAAGTTTGGAAGAAGTGATACAAATTGTTATGGATATGGTGTTGATAGGGGTAGGGAAATGACAACTCCAAAATTTAAGGGTAGAAGTGATCTAGATGCGTACGTGGCGTGAGAAGAAAAGATTAATGTAATGTTTGAGCGCTATAATTACTCCGAGAAGAAAAAGTTGGAGTTGGTTGTGAGCTCATTCGTAGACTATGTTGTAATTTGGTGGGATCAATTAACAACATCTATGCGAAGGTGTGGTGAAAGGAGTATTGAAATTTGGGATGAGTTGAGGAGTATTATGAGGAAGCGTTATGCGCCTAATCATTTTTGTAGGAGGGATCGGCGTGATCAAGAATGTTGGGATGAGCCTAGAAGATATAGTGGAGTTAGGTATTCGATAGAAGAGAAAGTATCGTTTGTGGAGCATGTTGGTAGTACGTCAAGCAGAAGGACTAGGTGGGATTATGAGCGTGCCCTCTCAGAGTTTCGTGACTCAATTAGTCAAAGGGATAAATAAAAGAACTCGAGAGAACATAGTAAGATGGTTGGTTGTGAGAAAAAAAGGAGAGATGCCACAAGAGAGTGAAAATCAGAAAGGAAAAGGTGGAGTTGCAAAATGAAACTGAAGAAGAATCTTCGGAGGGAAAGAAGGAGTTGGAAGTGAGTTTAAATGAAAAAGAGTCTGAAGTTGAGGAGGCTGCGGTGAAAACTAACAATTTCCTCCCTATTTTGAATAATTCTGTTTTGCAGGTCACCAATGATTTAGTCCCAGAAATTGATTTTGTGATTTCCGAGGAGATAACGAAATTTCAGGGGCATTAGAAGGATTTCTTGTGCAATGGGTTGAATTTCTCTTATCTACCAAAATTTGACTTTGTGATTCCTGAGGAGACGATGAAGTTTCAAAGGCACTGGAGGAATCTTATATGCAAAGAGCTGAGTGAAGGAGATTATCAGAACGGTAATAATGACACATTGGACGTGATACTAAAACAAGTGCATGAGCTAAGTAATGCAAGGAAGATGCATGGATATTCATCAAATGAAGTTGTTCTTGGACCATTTCAAACTTACAGAATTAAGCAGTTAAGGTAAGAGCACTTTAATCAGTGCGATGGAGATTGGGTTTACAATCAGAGACGGCGTATTCGAGGCCAAATGAGGTCCTAATTGCATCCAAGGGGAGATGGATCATTCTATGTGCTTGAGTTGATTGGAGGCAAGGGCTACAATTTGAGCATTCAAGATTTGGATTCGAGGACAAATCCTTTCGAAGAGAGAGGGGATGATGTGATCCGGGATAGACAATCATTGGCCGAGCTTTGGAGTCCAAAAGGTCGAAGTCAACAAGCCAAAGACCAAATTTGATGAAGGGGTCGAGGGTCGAAAACAATTGGATCAACACAAAATGGAGGGTCGAAGAAGGAAGTAACCGGGATAACCAAGCGACCACTTAGTTATCCAGTGAAGCGGTCGCTCAGACGTCTACCGAAAATTGAAGGAGCAAAATTGACCTTCTAAGCGACCGCTTGGAAAATAACTAAGCGACCACTTAGTTCAAACCTGAATCCGAATTTCCTATTTTTGGCGAGGTTGTTTATTTTGACTATAATTCTTATTTTTGGTAATTTCTATATTCTAGGACTCTAGAATTTCGTATTTTCCATATTTTCTAGGATTTATTGCTTTAGTATAAATAAGATTTTTATTCTCATTGTATGAAGAACCTTTTTGATATGAATTAAAATAAAGTTTTTGCTTTTCTCCTTTGTTCTTCCATGGACAATCCTTATCGAACTTATCAAAGATGAGTAATCTTTGTGGCGTTCAAAATATCGGGTCGTGGGTTCTTCAATTTGTGAGCAAGGAGTTCATTGTATCATTGTTATCTTTGGGTTACTTGTTTCATCTTGTTGGGTTCAAAATTCAAAACTATCCGGGTGAGATTTCGAGACTTTGTGATCAAGAAGTCGCTGGTTTAATATACATTCGGTTGCTTGGTTCAACGTTTAGAGATTAAATCCTAAACCTTGGTCGTATTTGGGCGTTCTTGGGATCCGGTTCATTCTTCTGTGGGTTCGATAGCTTTCGTGCTAACCGGGTTCGCGTCACTAATACTATCTAATTAATTCTTCCTAATTTTTAGCTTGAGCTTCCAATCAAGAACCCAAATAATCAAATCGTCTTTTCAAACACTAGGACACAACATACTTCTCCAATTTTTTTGTGCGAAAATTTAAGGATTGGGGACCATTCACGTAAAAAAAATTATTCGGCATGTCGGATGTGGAAGAACAAGGTGAAGGTTAGCACTTCTTTTTTAACATTTTTTTAGCTGTATTAACTCTTTAAAGTAATTGGGTCTTTTGTGTTCAAGTAGCATGCACACTTTCCTTTAATGAGTTGGACATTAGCATACACTCTCCTCTTGTCTTCTACTTATGGCTGCTTGGCTCCTTAATGTGACCGCTTCTTCTCTCCTGTGACTGTCTCTTTCTCACTGTTTTCAGCCCCTTCTTTGTGTATAGTTGACTGTCTACTCCTTTTGTACGATTCTTGGGTGACTCCTTTGTCGGTTTACAATGGGATTCTTAGTTCAATTTTTGTGGCATTGCCTTGTGGTTTTGGATCTTCAATCTAAGTATTATGACATGCACCTATTGTTGTAAAACAAAAACAAGAAAATTTAATTGGACGAGCGGCACAAGTCTGCTAGCCGAAAAATAGAAGCTTACAAATTTAACCCCAAATAAAATTAAATCCGCTCTGATACTATGTCAAATATATTCAATAAAATTTGATACCTCTCAATGTGAGATGTTCTATCATTATATAGAACCAAATCAAAACTAAATGTGATAACTATCAGTTGCAATATTAACTAATGGTAACCTATAATTTAAATATGGTAAAATAATATATATATATATATATATATATATGTGTGTGTGTGTGTGTGTGTGTGTGTATATATAAAATACAATTATAATAATAAAATAGACGTCAAACCGTAATCTTCGATGATCTCCGTAATTTTATCCATTCTTATTGACAAAAACAAAATGATAAAACTAAAGATAATCAATTAACACATTTTTAACAACTTATCAAAATTATAGGAGAAAATGTCAACAAGATCAATTATGTAGCCTTAAGTGCGTTCTTTGTGATTGAAACTGGAAGAGGTTTTGTGATAACGAAGATAAATCACAATGACAGTACCATCATCGTCGAGATGACGTCCAATTTCCTTCTCAATCTTATTAAGCTCACAACTTATTTTCCTATTCTGAGTAGCCTCTTCAAGTGTAACTTGTACCAGTCTCTTTGCTATTCTCTGCAGAAGTTTCACCATACAAAATCATCATCTTTTGTTAATCACTAGTGTGCTGTCGCAGACACTCAAAAATAATACATTTACTTCTGAAAACAAATGTAGTAGTGGAAGTAAGGATCGATCCCAAGAAGAGTCCAAGAGATCATTTTTTTGCAGTTAACATATTCAAACATCCTCCTTAAGATTTAATAACACCTATCGCAGAAAATCATCAACCTTGGTCGCTTCACAAGTTAAAGAGATCGAACAATTACGGATTTGATATTTAACTTAGCTATAGATTGTAATGAATAATAAACTAGTATGCATCCTAATAATTAAACGCAATATTCATGAAAATAAGTGCAGAAGAACATTCAATACTCAAAAACATAAATTAAACTAAGAAAATAATTCGATCTCACGGTTGTATAGATTCCAATGCTTCGATTGTCACAGCCCAATTTTTACCATTCACTTCGGAGTTCGGACTTATATATATATATATATATATATATATATATATATATATATATATAATCTCATAATTTCAAAATACTTTGTAAGAGGAAACAATTATTGACAATTAGTAGGCTGCCGAACTTATTCCAATTCAATAAGAGAGCTCAGATCAAATCGGTACTGACATTTAAAATTACAAATTTGACATATTTTGTTCATTTTGATTCAATCACAATTATGGAAAGATACGGAATAACGGAATAAGTAGATAACACTTGCTATGAGATAATTGAATATTTTCTTGCAAAAAGTACGTTAAAGACTAAACTTTCTGAAAATAAATACAGCATGGTATTAGCTTCAAAATAGTCTATGTGGTAGTGGGCTCCCAAGAAGTAATGAAAATCGGGGAATTCTGGATAAGCCATCCAGGTATAAATCTCCTTGACATACATCCAATACCTGCCGTCCTCCAACATAACCCATTCCTCCGAGGTGAAATCAATATATTCAATAGTTATCACTTATCATCTATAAAAAAAATCATTACAACAATATGAATACAAGTATTCAGTGAGATATCTATACCATCTATGCCTTTCTTTCCAAAGTAATCCAAGAATCAATCAAAGAAACAATGGGCCCCAATTATAAATTTTCAACTTTGCCCGTGCGCGCCAATAGATCAATATGAGCTCATTAGTCAATTACACCAATTAGGTGTCCAATTACACCATTTCGGTGTCCAATTACATCATTTAGGTGTACAATCAATAATACCAAGCATTATTCAATGCAAGGCCAATATTCAATGTTCAATGAGTAGAGTCTTAAATCTATAATCAATTTTAAAAAACAAAAGTAATTCAATGAACATAGTTGTAATAAATATGATTTGAAAAAGATAGGCATAGATTACTCACCTTCAATTCTTGACTTTCACCTTTCAATTCGTGACTTTCAATTCGTAAAAGTATTTCACGTGTTTTTTTTTTTTTTTTTATTTGTGTGTATTTGTTTTCAATTGGTGGTGTATTTTTCTCCTTCTCATTCACGTTATTTATAGTAGAGGTTTAAGATTAAAATAATGATTAATTAACTCCCTCTAATCATTACTAGGCCACTTATCATTGTTATTATTTTGCCACCTTTCATTTTCTTTCCACACTTTACCCTAGCATGTCATTTGTAACTATAATTAATTCTCCCTTAATCATTTTCTTGCCACACTTTACCCTAACATGCCATTTGTAACCATAATTAATTCTCCATAATCATTTTTTTTGCCACACTTTACCCTAACATGTCATTTGTAACTATAATTAATTCTCCCTAATCATTTCATTGTCATACTTTACCCTAGTATGCCATTTGTTATTTTAGTATTTAGTGTGGCAATTATAGGATAGCCTTCTCATTCCCCCTATTTTCTTCACATGGTTATTTATTTTTAACGAAAGTCTTAATTAAATTTGTTGACATCAAAAAGTGTAAGTACCGATTTGAGTTAACTTCCCATAATCATGATGTTCCCTTAGATTACGGCGGTCATAGGACCGAGCTCAAGTTCTAATGCCGAACTGAACTGTATTATCGAACTGTATGATGCCGAACTGAACCGTATAACCGAACTACATGATGTCGAACTGAACCGTAGATTGAACGAGATTATTGCTAAATTAATTCAGGTCGATGATCGCAAGTCACCATCCTTAATTCAGATCGGAGGTCGTACATCGCACATCATCAAAATAAAAACATGATAAAATTTTGGGATATTACATCAATCTTTCTCGACCAAGTGTAAAAGTTTAGTTACAATTCATGAAACTAATAGAAAAATAATGAAGAATGAAGATGGGAGGCGTTCTGTATGTTCTGGGTTGTGTTTAGGATTGTTCTAGTGCCAAAAGATTTGTTTCCATATGTAGTTAAACGGAATTAGGAAACCTGAAAATTACGCTCGAGATGAACCATGCGTACGCATTGTTCTATTAGTGCGTACGCACAATGTACGTAAATTGGCTTCAAATTGGGAATATTGTGACCTTGAGCACGCAATGCCTGCAGGCCTATGCGTACGCATGATATAATTTTTCTCCATCGAATGTCTTTCAGTATTTTGACAATATCTTTCTCCATCAATGTTCGATTGAAGTGATTTAAAATGAATTGGAAAGATAACTAAAAGGGATACAACTTTGCTTCAATTATTATCTTCCAGTTCGATTGTTTACTATGTCAAAAATGGGTCTCAATATGAGGCTAAAAACTGGTTCATAACTTTTCGATTAAAAATTGATGTGTGATCATATTTTGATGATATTTCATCCCTTTGACGTCTTCTTTCAACCAATTGACTCCTAGTACTCTCAAATTTTCATCGTGTGGTTCGACACAACTTTTGAATATTTGTACTTTAGTCCTTGAACTTTCATTTCCTTTCATTTTGGTCATTTTTCACCTATTTCTTTCAAATTATGCCACCTTCATTAAATTGCCAGCTAAATCAAAATATGCAATTAATAAGTACATTTTGGTACAAAATAATCATATGAGCACATAAAATAAAAAGGAAAAAATATGCATTTTATATTCATACCAATCATCCAACTAAAACTATATTATTTCTTATCACATTTCTGAAAAGCAACACAGACAAGTACGAGAATATCATACGTGTAAATATATAGAAGAATTAGTCTCTATGTACATAATAATGTACATAATAGACTACACCCCCCTCACATAGAGGGGGGCCCACATATAATTAAATATTCGTGGGCCTTCCTCCATGTGAGGGGGGGTATAGTCTATTATGTATATGTAGACTAACCCTATATAGAAACAGCTGACAAAGCTAAGAACTGAACTGAACGATTAATTAAAACGAGAGGAAATGCATTCAAGATGAACCCAACTATAAATAGCTAAACTGAAATTATATCCTTGTAAGTAGAGTTAATTGGTATTTTCAGCTTTTGGGTGTTTAAATATTATCTGAACAGCTATTTCATCACTGATGTGTTCCTAGAGGCCATCCGAGGCAAATAGTAAAAGAAGCAACAAGACCAATGCAGTAGTGAAAAATTGAACTACCATAGAAATGAATTTCTCAGTCCCTGCTTGTACAACATTTGCAGCTGACCGAGCAGTCGAGGCAGCAACCACTGATAACCTATGAAATTCGTATGCATAGACAACACAACATTAGAAACAAGCCACACTTTAATAACAACGGATTAGAAACACTAAATTATTAACATTTACCCAGATTCACCTCAGTAACAATGGAAAGAACATGTTCCTATTGTCCTTGGTGTTTATTGCTTCTTGAACATCTGAGTGAAGATTGCATACGTCATGGGAGGATGACTATAGGCATTTACACATATGGCCTAATGGGCATTCAACTACAGATGTTGCGGATATATGATGAAGTTTGCTCTCATCATAAATCGTGAGGTCCTATTCAACTTTTTTTCGTCATCATTGTCTATAATCTCTTTGATTATATTTATCGCCAATTCAATCACAAAATTATCAAGTATCGGGCAGAAACTATCAGATGAAATCAAAATTTATGTTACTCTTTACCTCCTTCCATTAGTTGTATCGATAATTTCAGATTTAACAAGTGATTCTAGAACCTGCGTTCACCAAATAACAGGTACATGATATCTCATTTTTCGTTTTGAAAGCATCTTTCACTTCAACAAATGCTTATTAATACATCGAATCATTTACGAAAAAAGACGACAGGAATAGAAAGTTGACAACATTTTGACAGCATCAGAATTTGAAGCAAAAATAATTCAATTACAGAAATGGAGTCGTTCATAATATAGTCAACATGGAAATTATTACTTTACAGTAAGGGTCCGTTTGATTGCAAGGGTGAAAAGAAAATGAATGACAATGAATTGAATTGTCTAAAATTTATTTTACAGGGAATTGTAATTAATGGTATTTGATTGGTATAATTTTTCACTTAATCCGTTTGACTTTATTTTTCATGCAAATTATTACTTTTTTGATAAATTTTTTTACAATCTATATTAATAGCTTGTTTGGTAGCCATTTTGTTAGAGAAAATGAATTTTTTGGGTTGATATGATGGTGAATATGTGGTTGAAAAAGAAGGAAAAGTTATTGATATGATGAAAAATATTATTTTATTGAAGAATGTGTGGTTGAAAATGAAAATGAGAATGAGAATGGGTACCAAACAGGGCATAAAATTTGTTTAAATTGCAAAAAAGTAAAAAAAGAAAAAAAAAAAAAATTGAATTTTTTTTTCGTTTGGCTTTTTTTTTTACGTAAATTATCAATTAAATAGATAATTTTTTTTACCATTAACTTTGGAATGTGTTCCAATTGCTATAAAAAAACTGAAAAACATTTTTCCATCAATATGGTGAAAAAACGTTTTTTAACTTTTATGCATCAACAGCTTGTACTTTCAAAAATGGTGAAAAATATTTTCCCTAGAAAACAAGCCCAATCAAACACGTGAATAGTAAAAAGTAGGAAAACGTTTTCCATTTTTTCTGAAAAACAAGCCCAATCAAACAGACCCTACAGACGACACATAAAATTGCTTGCTGAAAAAGAGAAGGATCAGTAGAATTGAAACACGTGAATGGAACATAAAAATTATTGAAAGTCCTATAATAAAATAATAAATTAAAAAAATGGAAGGAAGAAAAAAAGATTCATCACTTGGCAACAATTACAGTCCAGAGTGTGATTTGCGTATACTCTGTGGCCTTATCATCCCTATATACATCTTCAACTCCACCTCCAACATTTGATTTAGCTTTTTTGCCTATAACTAATGGTGATGATGACGATGTAGCACTTTCTACCATTCCTTTTGAAGTATTCTCTATCAAGACATTGATGTTTCGATCTTCAGGACACCCATTTGAACTCACAGTAACCACCACCAGTCCACCACCACTGGTAGAGCTGCTACTTTGCGTAGACCGTGGAAAGACTTTGTGTACCCCAAAGAGCGAATTATTCTGCATAAAATCACATTCAAAATCGAATAAAGATTTAATTTTGATACATTTTACAAAGTGGATATTCTTATTTCTCAATTCTGGTAGGAACTCCAACAGGAAAATGAAAATTAGCAAAAAAAAAAAAAAAATGGATTAAGTTTTAAGTTACCAAAAAGTGCTTAGATTTACCGCAAGCAAAACATCAGAAAGTAGCCTAAAAAAATATGAAAAAAATCAAGAGAATGCTTTAAGAAAAATGGAAAAATATAGAAAAAGATGAGAAATCTTTTGTCTGCCACTCTTGCTTTTCTTTCACCGCAAGATTGCACATAAGTCAAATTTTCAGACAAACCACTAATGAATGTGGACCACAATTGGACAAAGTAGAAAAATATCTCTGACATCTACATTTTCTTCCCCAAAAATGCTACTTTACCATTGGGGTGATCGCATGTGAATGTGTGGATCCCATGGAAATAAAATAATTTTTTCTCCATACTCACATGCGATCACCCGTGCGGTCATCCCCAATATTCGTGTAGCATTACTTTTTTCTTCCCACACATAAAGAACTACAGTGCACATCTTATGCCATGACTTTACACGTGGAGGAAAAATTAGATCCAAACCTGTTAAGCTAGTAGCGATCTTTGAAACCAAGTAATGAACAATCGTTTGTCCACACACGAAACAATGAATTGTAAGTAGGAATGGTAATTCAAATCCGTTAAAATCGAAAATCGCAGTTAATCGAATTGAATGAGACGAAAAAAATTGAACCGATGGTGCAATGGAGAGGTTTTGATTTTGATTTTAATGACTCGGTTCGGGGTGGGACAGGTATGATATTCAGCGACGGTACCCCGCCCTGAACCTATTACCAGCTAAAAAAATTAATTAAGAAGAAATTACAGCCAGACCTGTATTTGAAGACCAATTTTCCTAAATCAAGAATCAAGTTTTTATAATACAATATTCAGGTTTTAAATAATATATTATTATGAAATAAATTAAAATTTATCTATAGTAATTGTACCACTTTTTACGTTAAATTGGAGAGATAAAATTTATCTCGAGAAAATAGCTAATCCCTGAACACACATACGGGGCTAATTGATTATTTCCCAAATTAAAACAAATTTCTTCGACTCAGTTCAACAAAAAATGGGTATACCCCTCCATTCTTCCAACGACGCTCGCTCTGGCAATTTCCTCAACCACCGACAACTGAAATCTGACCGGCACAACTATTCCTCTAGGCGTAGTCGCCCACTGCGGAGTCTACTGTCGGAGTCCACTGCCCATACATCAATCCACCGCCTGGAACGCAGCAACCTGATCTGAAAATTTCTCCTTCGGGACCACCACCCGGAGCACTCGTCGCTGGTGATGCTAAAATGAAGAGGCAATTTGGGTGGTGGCGAATCACCACGAGGCAATTTGGGTGGTGCGAATCATCGCGAAGTAGTTTGGGTGTGGCGATTTTTGAGGGTTTGGATGGTGCTTTCTGTGGTCGATGGCGATTTTTGTGAGGTGTTGTTGGTCGCGATTTTCAGATTTGCGACGTGTTGGTGATGGTGAAGTGTGGTACGGTGAGGTGTTGGTGGTTGTCACAACTTACGTGCCAAGTGGCGATTTTTGTGAGGTGTTGTTGGTCGCGATTTTCAGATCTACGAACGTGTTGGTGATGACGAAGTGTGGTACGGTGAGGTGTTGGTGGTGGTCACACACTTGCGTGCCAAGTCCTCATTTCTGTTTTGTAGTTCGCAGGTCACAAGTCTGCTACACAATGGTTCATATCACAGTTCACACGTCTTTGTAAACAGGCCATGGGTCAACGAATGGTGGTTGTGTTTGTGATGGTGGCTAGCGATGTTTGTGATGGTGATTGAGGGCGGTGTTCAATGGTTTTGTGGTTTGTCATGGTCACACACATGCATGCCAAGTCCCCATTTATGTTTTGTGGGTCGCAAGTCATAAGTCCGCGACACAACCATGGGTCAATGAATGGTGGTTGTTTTTGTGATGGTGGCTGGCAGTGTTTGTGATGGTGATTGAGGCAAGTGTTCGTCATGGTCATACACTTGCTTGCAAGTCCTAGTTTCTATTTTGTACCGCATGTCACAAGTTTACGACACAATGGTTTAGCAAGTCACAAGTCTGTGACCGTCGAAAACCTCCAAGTTTCAAATTGTTGCTTCAGCAAGAGGAAATTGGGAAGAAAATGTGCTATATTGACATAAGTGCCTTTTTTTGCAGAGGCGAAAATTGCACGGGATTTTTGTGAATTTCTGTTAAGATTGTGACAGATTGGTTGATTTAAGGAGTTATATTTAATCTTTCTATGTTTATTTTATGTACTATATGTACATTATATAATATATAATTTATATCTATTTATAACCTGATTTCATGTTTGAATCTAATTTCTTAATTTTGAAATGATGAATATTAAACATCTTATATTGTTTTCATTAATTAATTGAATAATTGGATTTTTCATTATTCTTTTTAAAATTAATTGGACAATTTTGATAATTGAACTTCTCCATATTTCTAGCCCAGTTGACGTTACTAAGTAGTAACGAGTAAAATATATGATTGATCACTGAATTTT